>VZTF01001753.1:0-28675 GCA_013397755.1 Cnemophilus loriae
TACTATGTCTGTTGTACAGTGTTACTTAGTGACAAGTTGCTGTAAACGTGGAAGAACATCAGTGTAACATTAAGGATGATCTGACAGGGGTTTTCTGTAAGCTCCTCAGCCCACAAGAGAGATCTAGAAAACAGCAACTGCTCAAATCTCCCACCTGCAAGTAGGCTGTTGCCTGTTCTTACACAGTGCAGGATATGGCTCTCTTCATTTCACAGTTACTTTGGTAAAATTAGTCTGCCAAAGGTTAAGCAGACTGCATAAAGCAATATGTTTTCTTTTATTATTCCTTCTGTTTGCTTGTTGGTTTTGCAAGCTCATCTACCCTACTTTCCTTTTTCAAAGACAGTACCATGAATGTACAGCCAAGGCTTACATGTCTATAAATATTTTTTCTTCAAAATGGTTCCCTTCCTAGTCCTCATGACAGAAATTAAACCCTTCAATGTTTTTTGGTTTTGCACAGTGTCAGCTAGGAGGAGCATTACGAAAGCCATGTGCCACGTCCCACTGCACACAAGAATTTGGAAGTCCTGTAACCAGAATGGCTGCCACTTAAGTGCTGGAAGTGAAAAAAGGCCCCTGGAGCACCAGGATTCTCATGAGCTCTTTGAAATAACGGAGTAGAAAACTGAAAAAGAAGGCTCTGGAGAAGCAGCAGATGAATTTATGAAGCCTGGGGACCTGGAACATGAGCTTTGCATCCCAGAGCATGGGTGAGAGGACAGTCCCAGTAGACAAGCACAAAGAGCCAGTGAGCTAAGGCTGCTCAAGGAAGTGTGGTAATGAGGGACAGAGCAGATGCTGAAGTAAAAAAAACTGCACAGCTTGGAGCTGAGCACCTGAGGAAGTAGCCCAGCCCCCTGTCCTGCAGCAGTAATCCCTCTCATTGCAGCCTGGACTCCTTCTGTCATTTCACCTGACAGGAACCCTTTGATACTGATCTTTTTAAAAATTTTATTGCAGATGACATCAAAACACAGACCAAGCCCAGAACAGCAGTAGGGAAGGAGATAGGAAAAGTGAAGCCTAATCTAAGTTTTGGGTTTTAGTTACCTGAGATTGTCAGGTTACCTGAGATTGTGCTGTTCTCTCCCTAAAGAAAGGAGTTGGCTTTACAGAACTATTATGATTAATGTTACATAACATGTTATGTATATAACATATGTATATGTATATAACATAATATGTTACATAATGTTACATAATATTACTTAATATAAGTATTCCTCAATCAAAATTAACTTGATTCACATTAAAATTAATTTATTTAAATACTACTATTTATTGAAAAGGCTTATTTAGAACTGCAGTAAAAAAATGAACAGCCATGGTGTGAGGACTGCCTTTAAGCTTGTTCTATGTCAACACAGAACTCGGTTTTGCTTAAGCCTTCAAGAAGCCTTGAGCCAGCCTGTGTGTGACCTAAGGGAGCAATGCTGCTTGTTCCACTCTGGGAAGGGAGCAGGGGATGCACACCAGCTATAGCTCATGATGTGTTCCATGAAAGATTATTGCAGTAGAAAGACTTACTGAGCCTTTCATTTTGTACTGTGTCTTTTCTGGAAACAGCTTTGTTGTCTGCCACGCCGTGCAATGTCTAGCAGTATTTGCAAGGGAGTAAGAGTCTCTATGATTGCTTTAAAGTAAAAATAGAAAATTTATTTCATTATTAATTGTATTAACGTTGCTGGAAGATTGTTTGGAAAACCTGAATGTGGAAGAACCCTCATGCTGTGGAAATTTGCTCATCAAGTTGCAGACTGGCTTTGCCAGCTCCCCGACACTGTCCCTCTAATTAGGCTGTGACCACTACCGTGGATTCTCGGTGTGTTTCACACTGATAGTGACACTCCTTTGTATTTAGAGTGTTAGAGCCTTTGGATTGTCTGGAAGAGCAATCCATGTGTATCTGTAAGGTAAGCCTTTGGAATGAACCTTTTCCATGCTGCTTTACTCCCACCTGCAGCTAAGACTGTACAGTTGTGCTTCACATGTTAGTTGTTCAGCCACTCACTACAAAGCCTGTACGGACTAGGAATGTTCAGCACAGCCTTTTTTTTTTTTTCCCCCTACAACATAAACACAGTGACAGTGATAACAAAATAAAAGGGGTAGAGTGGAAAATAGAACTGACTCCAGGGACTTACCTTTACATAAGCTTCTTGACAGGCTGATAGAGCTGGGGTTGTTCAGCCTGGAGAAGAAAAGGCTCTGGGGAGACCTCACTGCAGCCTTCTAGCACCTGGAGGGGGATTATAAAAAGGAGAGAGATGGACTTTTTATACGAGCATGTAGTGACAGGACAAGGGGCAGTGGTTTTAGACTAAAGAGGGCAGATTGAGATTAGATACAGGAAGAAATTCTTTACTGTGAGGGTGGTGAGGCGCTGGTACAGGCTGCCCAGAGAAGCTGTGATGTCCCATCCTTGGGAGTGTTCAAGGCCAGGTTGGATGGGGCCCTGAGCACCCTGGTCTAGTGAAAGGTGACCCTGCCCACCGCAGGGGGTTCGAACTGGACGATCTTTAAGGTACCGTCCAACCCAAGACATTCTGGGATCGAAAGGGCTAATCCCCAACTGCAAGTAGGAATGAAGCCGAGGAGGCGGTAGCAAAACCCGGCCTCTCCCCGTCCCTGGGCGGGACCGCCACGATGCGCTACGGCTGCGGCAAAAGAACTACAGTTCCCGTCGTGCCCCGCGGGCAGCGTGGCGGGAACAAGCTCCCCGCTGATTTGCTGTCCTTTCCGCCGCTCTCGCCAATCAGACGCACATCTGACGGGGGAGGCTCTCCACGCGGATGAGGCGGGCTGGCGGCGTCCCGGGAGCGATGGAGCGGGACCGGGGAGAGGTGAGCGGGACGGGACGAGACGGGACGGGACAGAGGCTCAGCCGGGGCTCAGACTGGGCTGCTCCTGGAGGCGGCGGCGGGTCTGTCTGATCCCAGCGGGACGGGCCTTAGCGTCCCCCTCAGCTTCCTAAGGAGGCTCCGGGTGATGCTGCTCTTGCATGGCAGCCCTGGAGACTTGTAACGTGTCCGCAAGTTCCACTCGCTTGTTGTGGAAGAGTAACGATCCGATAGTGCTCACGTTCCTGCGAGCTGGTGGAAAGTGCACCCACACAGGGATTAGAAGGCGATGAAAAAAATTCTTTTTTAGAGGAGTTCGGGCCTTTCAGACGTCAGGAATGCTGTCTGAGGGCCTGGATCTGCAGGAGAGCAGCTCTTTGTTAGGGGAACAACCTGGGAACCTTGGGTCTGTTTTGTGTGAAAGCCAGGGAGGATGCGGGGGGACAGCAGTGACTGAAGTCTGATCTTCCTGTCCATGTGTATTCCTGTAATGATAGCCAGGAGCCAGGGATCAGAGGGAATTTAGCACTGGAAGGTGATGGGCTTGCTGCTGATCTTTTGTTGTTGCCCACTTGGATGAACAATTGTATCCTCCTGCCTCACGTAGCTGTTCGAATCTGCGTTTCTGTTCCATCACTCCCTGTGCTGATGCTGACTTCTTGGTGCTCCTTCATGAGTTGCTAACACCTTTTACCAGCTTCTTTTGTGCTTATTTGGAGCCTGGTTCAAGATTCTTTTAGTCTGAGACACAATCACTGTTTATCTGTGCTCTTTCTTCAGTTGCTGCCTCACAGCTGTCCTGATGTAACAGCAAATACAAAGAGCTAGTGAAGGTGTTTAGCTGTGGAGGCATCTGGTTTTAGGCAAAAACCTATAACAAACATTCTGCCATCCTGCTGGTGCAGTTCCTGAACCGAGGTCAGCTGTGGACTGTGCAGGTCCCGGAGGGCATGAATTATCTCCAGGGTAGAGTTGGCCCTGCTGGTTTCTAGGCTGTGCTGGTCTTGTGAGCTGTGGTGGCAGGAACGTGCAGCTTTGTGCTCTGCTCTGGAAGTCTGTGGTGACTTTACTGGGATGGTGTCTGCACTGCTGTGCTTTGCAACTGTGTTGGGAGAAACATTGCCTGGAAAGACACAGTCTCGTCCGTCCTTCATGAGCACGGCAGTGCTTTGCTCTGTATTTTTCCATGTTCCTTAAGCTTTTTTCTATTTGGCTACAGCCCTGTGGCACTTTACTGATATTCCACAGGCTGCATTCTGCTTCCCAAGAGGAAAGAGATCTGTTTGGGGGTAGGGATTCAGACTCCTGCCTTTGGGGTTGTTATGTGGACTCCTTGCTCGCCCTGAGGCCACTCCCTGGCCCAAGAGGCCCTCCCAGCAGCAAAAGCAGGTTTATTGTGCAGTGGGGTGTAAAATGTCTATTTTAAAGCAAACTGGCTTTTTTTGTAGTTGGTGTCTGCCTTCTGCCACAAAACTTCATCTTTGGAGCGGGTGGAGGAGGAAGGTGATGACGATGAGGAGGATGATGAATTGGACATCTTTGGGGGTTATGACAGCCTCACGTGCTACAACAGCAGCATGGGCAGTGACAGCAGCTCTTGTCTGGAGGAGTCTAGTGATGATGAGGTGGCAGACCGGGAAGCTGGAGAGCTTTCGACCTCTCCGATGCACCAGCCATCCACAGGCCGGCTCACAGAAGACAGTGGCTCCGAGCCAGGTACTGCCTGTGCTGCCTAAAACATGTTCGGGGGCAGCAAAGGGTATGTGGCTGCACCTTGGGAATGCTTTGGAGGCAGCCTTGGATTCAGACTGCATTTTCTGGGCTATATGGGGGATCTACTCTGTATAATGACGGTTAGCTGGTCTCAGCTCTGTCCTTGTAGTACATTGACTCTGCCAAATGCTCATGTTTTTCACCTTCCTTCTCTCAGCTGTGTGCGAAATGTGTGGGATTGTGGGCACCAGGGAGGCTTTCTTCTCCAAGACCAAACGTTTCTGCAGCGTTTCCTGCTCCAGAAGCTACTCCTCGAACTCCAAAAAGGCCAGCATCCTGGCCAGATTGCAGGTGAGTTAAAACCTTTCCATCTGGCTCTCAGGCTCCATCATACTCGCAGGTTCTTGTTGTACTGGGGCACTTCATATATGGTCCCCGATACCTGCAAAAAGTAGCATGGCAAGCTGTAGGTAATCCAGGAAACTCCTGGAATGCATGGGGGATAATTCCTTAAGCCAGGGGATAGCCAGCTGTGGCAGAGGGAATGTAACAGTAGATTTGACGGTCGCCAAGGTAAGTGAACTAATTGGGGATGTCAAAATCGCAGGCAGCCTGGGCTGAAGTGGTCATTCATTGATGGTATTTGCAGTCTTGAGGAATATAGGTCAGCTAAGGAGTAAAGTCAAGCTCTAGAACTTCAGGAAGGCAGGCTTCCAGCTCTTCAGGGAGATTCTATAATTCTGTGAGCTTTCCTGGGGATGGAGCAGGATGTGCCTGTAGGTAGGGTTAGGTGATTGTTAAATATCAGACTGACATTCCCAGTGGCTTGTTCTTCCTGCCTAAAGCCCCCAGAGAAGGCATGCCAGCTTAACGTTGGTGCTCCTTAAAAGCTGAGAAAGGACACATTGATATTTTACCTGATGTTTCTTGATCCTGTGAGCCTTAATAAATATTGTAGTAACCTGAAAATTACCCCAGGGAAGAGATGCATACCCAGTTGCAGGGGGTGACTTAGTCTCCTGTGCCATTAATGTTTCTAATTTTCCTTGTTTTGTAGGGGAAACCACCAACAAAGAAAGCTAAAGTTCTACACAAGGCATCCTGGTCAGCCAAGATTGGGGCCTTCCTCCATTCACAGGGCACGGGACAGCTGGCAGATGGGACACTGACAGGTCAGGATGGTGAGTGTAGGTGAGGTGTGAGGAGGTGCAGCTGCTGGAGTCACAGAAATGGGGACACCTTGAGGGCTGTAAGCTCTGCAGTCCTCCTCCTCCTCTCTGGTACACTCCCTTGTATGATGTGTGTGGATTGCTCTGACACAGGCCGGGAGGGCACAGGGCATGTCTTTTTTCCTCTCCCTGCCCTGATGAAGGTTCCTGCCCATCCACTATTGTAGCCTCATCCTCACTCGTGTGACTTGACCTGAAGCATAACCTCTGTGGTCCCAGTCCCATGAGGTGCTGACTTCTGCTGGCAAAGGTGACATAAAGGTGTCATGCTTCTCCCAGCCATTCACTGCCCTGCTGCTTGTGGGGAGTTATATTTGCCCCAAGTCACTCACTGATCAACTTGAGCAATAACCAGTCACTGCAGCTGAAGGAGCAGCACCTTACTGTGTTAGGGAAAAGGGGAGCACTGGGGCACGGCAGCAGCAGGGAGTGATCCCTGAGCAGACTGCTGCTGGAGCAGAGCTGTAGCCTTCGACCAGGAGTGACTGTGGGATTAATCTCTCAGATTAATATCTCTGATTTTCCCAGCACTCTCTGGGAAAGTAAGTGCTGCTGCTATGACCCTGCAGTGCTGCTGCTGAGAGGCAAAGCTGTGATGTGATTTAGCCCTGAAAGGATGCACTCTCCCTGGAGTGCTTTAGCCCTGGGCTGGACTTGACCCCTTTTATTGCCCTTTCTGCTCCCCCTTTTCCAAAAGGAAGTGACAGTAAAGATTGATTAATAATATATTTTGGCTCTTATGGGGGCTGGTGACCATGCATTCCTAGGGGTCTAGTTTCCCACCAGAGAAAATGCAGTGGAATGCGTAATCCCTGTGTGCTGTGTCCTAGTGCCTGGAGGCTGCAGGCTGTAGTCCAGAGGTAACTGAGCTCTATGCCTGTTCTGTGATCTCACCTGATTTTCTGCTCTCATGTCTGCTTGTAGCACTTGTCCTGGGCTTTGACTGGGGAAAGTACCTGCAGGAGCACGGCTACAAGGCAGCTCCTGTCAGTTGCTTCAAACACGTGAGTTCCACTTCGCTGTGCATGGCAGGGCACATGGGGCATGTCCTATGTGTGGGGCTCCCCTGTGCTCCTGTGACAGGTGGTGAGCACAGGCCCAGCAGGGGGTTGTGACACCCAGGTGATGCAAGGAAAGAAGTTGGGGTTTTTGGCAGCTAAGAATAGGAGTCTCATAAAGGAACCAGGAGTTTGGGGGGAAGGAAGCAGAAGGGGACTTAGGCATCACTACCAGCAGTGTTTCTTCCAAGATTTTTAGCTTTTCATATTTTTCATAGATTTGTAGTTTTGTAGATTGCTAAAGCATGGCTGTAACTTCTAGTATTTTTCCTATTTTTCTTCCCTACATTTAGGAATGTGTTTACAAGGTTAGCTTATTGTTCCTAAGTATTGTTTAGTCTTATTCCAAGAAGAGAACCAACTACAAGGACATTCTGTTTTCCAACCAGAATCTGAAGCAGACATAAGAAAAGTGGGGCAAAAGAAACCTCTGGACTGCTTCCAGTGGGTCAAGACCCCAGGAATTATTACCTAACCAACTAACCTTTTAAGTGGACAGTATATGATAAGTATACTAATCCACTAGCCTTACAAAAATTGTAGAATTACTATACCACATGTGCTTTTTGCCATATTGTGTACCTGAAAGCTTTGAAGTAAAGGCTGGCTTTTATATTCACTCTAATGTTGTTGGGAAGATCTGTTCTGTTTTCCAGGCATCAGTAGCGATGGCTCAGTGCTGACTGGGAACAGAATTAGCTTCCCACTATCATCCCCAGTCAGAACTAACTTTGCAGTTTGTATGGCTGAGCACAGCCCAGGGTGATGTGCAGAGAGGAACTCAGTTTACATGAGCCTGGCAGTAGCTGCCCCTCCAGCATGTCCAATTTTTATAAGACTTGTTAAATTCCTTTTGAGTTGTGGCCTGATAATACTGACAGCATTTCTTTTTTCTTGAGGATGGATCAGGCAGACATGGCAGTTTTATTGTTAGGTATTTTTGTGCCATAGAGGAATGGCACCAGCTACTTTGGGATAATAAGACATCTGGCAGTGAAACAGTTAAGTGTTGCTATAAGATGTTCTGCCTTTTGGGATCCTCAGTGAACACCCCCGTGAGATGTTTGGTTCAGTTCAACTGTATTTCAAGATGTTGGCAGATCTAGGGGGGCTAAGGCATGCAAGCCTGTGTCTAAGGTGAAAGTGTAGCTGCCTAAGACATGTCTCTGAAAGCTAGAAAGGCCTGAACCCTGCTCTGACTGTCCACATCCCTCTCCCAACATGGCTGCCTCAATCTTCCAGGTGCCGCTCTTCGATCAGTGGGATGATGTGGTGAAAGGTATGAAAGTGGAAGTGCTGAACAGTGATGCTGTGCTCCCTAGCCGTGTGTACTGGATTGCATCCGTCATCCAGATTGTAGGTATGTCTCCGATGTAATCCTTGACAGCTGGGCACAGCTAAGCTCTGACAGAAGCTTTAGAGAGCTGAGGGTAGCTGGTCAAGCAAAACAGCAGCTCTTTGGAGGTCTACAACTGCTGAGAGATTTTGGAACAGGAAATACCATGGTGTGGGAGTGAGAGGAAACCAGCATGTGGTTCCTCTTCTGGTTGCTGGGCAATTTGCAGGAATAGTTGCTAGAGAAGCTCTAGTAACCTCTGCAGAGCTCTGATAGCCATGCTGTAGGTACTGAACCTGTGGTGCCAGATACTTGGCCTCTAATGCCTTTGGTTGTGTGCTCTGTCCTGGCAGGATACAGGGCCCTTCTGCGATACGAGGGCTTTGAGAACGATGCTGGTCATGACTTCTGGTGCAATTTGGGCACAGTGGATATTCACCCCATTGGCTGGTGTGCCATCAACAGCAAAATCCTGGTACCACCACAAAGTGAGTGTGGGGCAGGAGGGGTCAGCATATGCCAGGGCACGGAGAAGCTTTGGTTTATGCCTAGCACAGGGGGACAGGTGCTCCCACTGCATGTAGGGCTACAGCTCCATTTGTGCTTTGAGTTACAAGCAGCAGTTTGGGTTTGGGAATCTGGAGACTGCTTGGATTGCTCCCTCTTTATCTCCCTATCATTGACCTGGGGATGCTGCATGCAGAGCTGATGTCAGACCTGTGGGGGCTAATGCAGGTCACTTTTCCTCCTTCTGACCCATATGGTGGCTGGAATTGAACTTTGGGGGAGCTTTTTGGTCCTATATCCTGGGCAGTGGCTCTGGTAAGTGCAGTGGCTCTAGTCCCTGCACAGCTAGCAGTTCAGAGAGGGATGCCTGTTTAGTGGAATTCTGGCAAGCTGAGATTTGCTTGGCATGGCTCCTGTGTTTTTGCTCTATTACCATTTCCTCATCTAGATCAGTGGAGTTGAATGTCTGCTTGGCCCAGTTCATTCTGTAATGGTGATCCCTTCAGCCAGATGTGGGGGCAGGCTGACAAAACAGAGTATAGAATCTGAGTGTGAAGAAGGCCTTTTAGTGCTAACGGGCTGTCAGAGAGATTAAAGGTGTGCTGCTGTAATTATTTTGGTCATAAATATGGACTTTTTCCCTGCCCATACGTAGCTATCCATGCCAAGTACACTGACTGGAGAAGTTACCTCATGAAAAAACTGGTGGGAGCTAGGACCATCCCCGTGGATTTCCACATGAAGGTAAACGTGGGAGGCTGTCATTTCGCATGAGGGAAATGAAGCTGAAGTCAAGACGTGCTCAACATGTCTCTCCTGGTTCTGATCTGTGCAACTTTTATGTGCCTTGAAACCTGGGCAGGGCAGGGGCAGTGAGTCCTTCCACATGCTCCTAAGATACCTGTCATGATGCTGTGGGTAACGGATGGCACAGCCTTCATGCCCTCTCAGGACAACAGTTTCTGCTTTGGGTCACAGGCAGGCTTTAAAAGCTGTTGTCACATAGTCTGCTGGGAAATACTGAGGATGAGGTTTGGCATGTTGCTGAAGGGAGAGGCCAGTGCAGCTTCAACCTGGCCTTTCCCTGCCCTGTTTCAGTGCCAGGGAATAGCTCTAAGAGTGAAAAACTTTGCCTTCAGTGTTGGTAGCAAAGCAGCCTGCAGGGAGGGAGAAGGGCACAGGCTTCTTTTAAGGGCCATGGTCTTGGCATCTTTATAGCTCTCATGATCGTTTTTGTGTAGCCTGCACTGAGATTAGAGCTGGTTAGAGAGAAGAGGGTCTTCTGTGGCTAGGAGCTTTGGAAATGGCAGATAAGGAAGACAGTCCCAGAGACAGCAGGCAGGAAGGCAGGTGATAGGTTTTTCTGTGTGCAAGGTAAGTGGTGACACTGAGCTGGAGATCTGGATGTAGATAGTGCTTCCCATGTTACTTCTCAGAAAGTTAAGACGGTGTTTGTAGCTTCTTGTTTCTGGGCCCCAGCTTATAGCTGGAAGGGAGGTGGTGGAGGGAAACGGACATTGCTTGTGTCTTTCTCCCCTCAGCATCTCCACTCCCACCTGAAAAACAGGAGGCGGAAGGGGAAGACCTTAGCTTAAAAGTTCTTCTAGATTCAGGCGTAGGCTGGTTTGGGTATCTATTTTGTGTTTCCTAGTTGCTGCACAGCATCTTGGGATCACAGTTCCAAAATGTCAGGGGTTCTATAAACACCATTGGGCATTTGTGGATGAGTAGGACAAGGCTGTATGAGCAAACTGAAGGTCTCAAAAAAAGTCAGAAAGCAGCCAGTGACTCCATGTACCTGTGCCTTTGGGTCAGTCTGCAGAGTGGCTGGCTTTGGATGTGGAGTTGGCAGATAGATCATCAAGTAGTTCAACTTCTGATCAGACTAAAAAGGTGAAAATAAGAACCTGACCTCTTTTGAAGTCAACTGAAAATCCTGTTGCCTTTTGGGAAACTACACTTCTAACTAATTGCAGCCTTGAAACCCTTGTGATCTCTTTCATGACTGAAAAAGGCACACACAATTCCTTACTCAGTTCCTCACGAACAGAAGCTCTCACTGAGAACATTCACACAAGGTGGTGTCTGGGCATGGCTGCTGGGCTGGGGTGGGGCAGCTCTTAGGAGGCCACATGACAAGGGAGACGCACAGGGTGTGTGCGCCCAACTACACTTCATGTCTGGGGCTGCCAGCTACCTGTCCCCCCAATGAACCCACTCCTATGCATCCCTTCCTAGTCATCTTTGGGCAGTGCCAGGGTGCATGTCTGTGGGGAAAGCTGTTCTCTGAAGCGTTTAGAGAACTGTGGTTGATCTCACCTCCTCTGTCGATCGCCAGATGGCAGAGAGCATGAAGTACCCGTTCCGGCAGGGCATGCGGGTCGAGGTGGTGGATAAGAACCATGTGTCCCAGACACGTATGGCAGTGGTGGATACAGTGATTGGGGGCAGACTGAGACTCCTCTATGAGGACGGTGACAGTGATGATGACTTCTGGTGCCACATGTGGAGTCCCCTCATCCATCCTGTGGGCTGGTCACGGAGAGTGGGCCATGACATAAAGAAGACAGGTAAGGATCAGGCCACTGCAACCATCTTCTGATCTGCTGGGAACTGCCTGCACCCTGCTGTTCACACCAGTCTTGACATGCTGGTAGTGAGGCAGTTGCCTCAAGACCTGACAGGTGAAGTTGGCTTAGTTTTGTGTCTGCTGGTTTTTTATCTGGATAGATAAAAGCCCTGTGATCACAGGTCAGAACAGGGGACTGTAGAGTTTCTTACCTGAAGCAGGCAATCTGACCCCTTTGTCATGTTGCAAAGTCTGCAATCTCACACTGATGTTTTTATAGTCTTTCTGAAGAAATTCATGCTGGGTTCTGTAACACTAGATGCCATCAGGTTGTGTTTTTCTGGACTTTACCAAGAAGAATTGTTGATCAGCTTAGGCTAGCAGAAAAAAGCAAGACTTGAGCACTGCTGATCATTTTGATTGTGTCTCCATTCCTTGCTGCCTCTCCCTGGTGATTACGGCTACATATAGAGGCGTTATCTCTAGCGCTCAGGAAGCTGAGCCATCTGCTTTTGAGCGAGCCCTTCATTACAGCCCGTTTTATGAGAAGTGTAGAGGGACTGACCTGTTCTTTTTATTAAGTGGTCTCATATTGAGCAGGTTTATAGCAGCTAAGCTCTCACAGGAAAATTAATAACCAGTCTGTTTTCTTACTGCAGTTGCTGCAGGTTTTTTACCTCTCTGTGTTTCTTCCATTCCTCACAGAAGAAAAACGTAATGACATGGCAAACCATCCCACCTTCCGGAAGATTTACTGTGATGCTGTCCCCTATCTGTTTAAGAAGGTAGGACAAGTCTGCCTTTCTGTGGGGGGTCACAAAAAAGGAAGCGGTGATAGCACTTCCTTGCTTGGGCATACAAGCTGCCATGTGGGTTGTTGAGGGTGGCTCACTGGTCTTTCTTATAGCTAAGGGCAGTAAGATCTTTGGGGTGTCAAGGCTTTGGTTAAGCAGGAGCAAGTCAAACTAGAAAGCTGGAAGATTTAAAGAACAGTGACAGATTGAGAGACTCAATTGAAGGGCAAGCAAGGGAGCTTTGAGTTGGAGAGGAAAGAGGATTACATGGGAGAGACTAGTTCCGACAAGGAACTGGATCATGCTGGTAAGGACTGAGATGAGAAGGAGGCTTGCTTTGTTGTGGAGCAGCATCTGGGCTTGGCTCTCTGACTGACCAGAGCCATGGAAGAGGTTGCTGACACAACCATAGTGTTGGTTTGGCTGCTTTTTTGTATTTCTTGTAATATTTTTGCTTTCCCCTCCCAACCTGAGTCGAGTCAAGTGAAGAAGTTTTACTCCTATTTGCACTTGCTGCGCTTGGTGTCAGGATGGGACTGTCCCACACCCCTGGCAGCACATGGTATACCAGAGTCTCCCTTAGGTACGAGCTGTGTATTCTGAAGGTGGATGGTTTGAGCGAGGCATGAAACTGGAAGCCATTGACCCCCTAAATCTGGGCAACATCTGTGTGGCCACTGTTTGCAAGGTAAGTTCAGTGGGCCTAAACTGTGTTTACTTGAGATAATGCAGCTTCTCCTCAGGCCCTTTCAAATGAATAAGACCAGGTAGGATTTTGCATGGGAGAGAGGAGAGGGCTATCAAGAGAGAAGCTGTTGTGTGGAGGGAACTGGGGGGTTACCTCAGAGATCTGACAAGCTGTTGTCCACATGTACCTAAAGGGACAGCATTAAAATGAGTATGCTTGGTCTGCAAGCTAGTGTCCAGTGTGTGTGAATAGAAGCCACCCCTTTTCCACCCTTGGAGTAGGGAAGACTTGTTCTCCAGTTCTGAGAGTGCATAGAGAGGCTTCTGTGGAAAGGGAAGAGTTGTGAAGTGACCTCCGTGTGGGGAATGGCATGAGGAAGCTGAGGATGGACGTGTCTCCTTCAGTCTCTCTTGATGAGGTGGTAGTAAGCTCCACTCTTGTGCTAGTGTTGAGAAGTAAATTGCTTGCCCAGGTTTCCTAAGTGAAGTGTGTTGAATGTTGAAAGTATAGCATCCGTCTGGGCGTTTCCTGCTTCCTCAAGAGGCTGTTTGCCCTCATAGAACCCAAGCTGAGGACTTTGACACTTGGAGTTTGGCAGTGGGATGCTGAGAGAGTTGTTTGTGACTGTAAAATGTTCCCTTCAGCCATTGCTTGGATATGGAAGAGTTTGGGACAGGCATGCCTATCACCTTTGGTAGGCACCAATTACCAGTGAGTGACAGGATGGGACAAGTCTCGTTGCTGTATGAAATAGCAAATCCAGGAGTGGTGCTCCTTCACTTCTACCCACTAACAAATTCATGATCTGGCTGTTGTCAAGGGTTTTTGGGCTGCCAATAAAGTGTTTCTGGGGGAGAACAGAGCTCCTGACCATTTAAGGCTTTTCATGTAGTCCTTTTGCAAGGCTCTTAGTGTTGGTTGCAGTCCTGCAGAAATTGATGCTTCAGGGATTAGCTTGTGCTGACTAACATATTAGGAGAAGCTTGGGGCATATAACATTGCATTTTACTATCTAGTGGCAATTGTAATCGATCTGTGTGGACTCTTGAGAGAATCTTTTGTGAGGAGGAGAGGCTTCAGAGCAACCAAAGCTCTACACTCATGCCTTCACTCCCATCTCAGGTTCTCTTGGATGGGTATCTCATGATCAGCATTGATGGAGCCACATCTGATGATGGCTCTGACTGGTTCTGCTATCATGCCTCCTCACACGCCATCTTCCCTGCCAACTTCTGTAAGAGGAACAACATCGAACTGACCCCTCCAAGAGGTGAGATGTGGACTCTGCCCTGTGGTACAAACCTGCATGCAGAATCTGATGGGTGGTGCTTTTCTGAAAGGGGTCAGATTAAGATGAATCAAAACGAAGTCCCAATCCACTTGTTTTTCAGGGAGGCAGGGCTAGTTCAGAGAGCCAGGCCATTTGAGCTCTGCCCATAGACCAGGTCTTGGTTAGCTCCTGGCAGATCAGTGGGAGAGGTGCATGATCCCCAAACTGAAAGAATAAAAGGTTTTAAAGTACAAGGAGGGTGGGAAGGGATAAGTAGAGCCATTGCTGCAAGAGTCAGTACTTAAGTGTCCACAGTCATTTCTATTCTTTTCTCTGTGAAGAGATCTGTCATGAGTATTTCTTTAAACTGCTAAGAGACGATCACCCCAGGAGTGTTTTTACTGCCTCATCTAGCCATAACCAAAAAGACCTGCTCTGAATTTCTGTTTTGCAGCATTTTTGTGTAGTGCTGTTCCATCTTCCTTTGATATTCCTGCTGCTGGGAGAAAGACTGGTCTTAGTGGTGTGTTTTGAACATACTACTTCCTGCTGCTCCTCCCCTTTCTCTGTGGTCTGGGTCTATGGCTGACATGGATGATTAGAGGTGCAACTTGCACTTTTCTGTATTTGCCTGCTGGAGAGGTGTGCTGGACTCCCATGGAATCCCTGCACTAGGTTCATGTCCAAGATCAGGCTGTATGTGCTGGTTCACTGACCTGCTTTGCAACCAGTTGCTATGCCTCCTTCCTGCCTACTCTGCCTTTTGCCCCAGCTAGTCTACCCAATGACTGCCTTTTTACCTCTTAGTGTTTCTTCCTGCTGCAGGGCACGATGCAAAGACCTTCAACTGGGAATGTTACCTGGAAGAGACCAAATCAAGACCTGCTCCGTCACGGCTCTTCAACACAGTGAGTGCTGCCAAGAAGAAGTGACGCGTAGGGATGCTTGGAGTAAGCAAGGAGGAGTGCAAGAGCTCTGGCTGTCACAGGATCACTGAGGTGGAAGTGACTTCTTGTCCAACACCCCTGCTACAGCAGGGTCACCTGTAGCAGGTTGCTCAGGATCATGTCTAGATGACTTCTGAATGGATGAAGACTTCATAACCATGTGGGCAACCTGTGCCAGTGCTCCTTGGCACTCACAGTGTCTCCTGATGTTCACAGGGAAGCTCCTGTGTTTCAGTTTGTGCCCATTAACTCTGGTCCAGGCACTGGGCACCACTGAGAAGAATCTGGCTCCATCTTTGCACCCTCATTTCAGGCATTTATACACATAAGGTACCTCTGAGCCTTCTTTTCTTCAGGATGAACATTCACAACTCTCTCAGCCTTTCCTCCTACAAAAGATGCTCCAGTTCCCTCATCATCTTCCTGGCCCTTTACTGGACTCTCTCCAGTATGTCCATGTCTCACTTGTACCAGGGAACAATTCAGGTGTGGCCTCATCAGTGCCAACAGAGGGCAAGGATCACTTCTACTGATCTGCTGAGAACAGGTTAACATTAGCCTTCTTTGTTTCAGGGACACATCACTGGCCCCTGTTCAACTTCACATCCACTGGGATTCCCATGCCCTTTTCCATCAAACCGCTTTCCAGTCAGTCTGCCCCCAGCTTGTGCTCGTGCCTGGGGTTATTCCTCTGCAGGGATTCTACCATTTCTTCAGTTTGTCAAGGTGCCTCCGGATGGCAGCAAAACCATCTAGTATATTCTGTCTCTCCTCCCAGTTCTCTACCACAAGCAAGCTTGCTTGGTTTGATATGACACTCTGACATGTCATCTGGATAATTAATGAATGTGTTGAATAGGATTGGATTCAGTATTGACCCCTGGGGTACACCGCTAATTACTAGCCTCCAACTAGACTTCGTGCCACTAAATAACCATCCTCTGGGCCCAGTCACTCAGCCAGTTTTCAATCTATCTTGCTGTCTCTGCACCCAGCCTGTATAGTTCAGTCATCTTCTCTGTGAGGTTCTTATGGCATACAGTGTCAAAAGCCTTCCTGAAGTCAAGATAGACAAGATGCAGTGTCTCTACTGGGCTGCAGTTTGAGCTCTCCTTAAAGCGCTTACTGTCAGCACAGTGTCCTGCCTTTGCGGGTGTTACGATAACTTGGTACCTCTAAGTGTGACCTGTGATTCTCTAGTGTTTCTGTGAGCTCCAGGCTCCTGGTGTGTTCTGCATTGCTCATTGCCTGTGGATGTGTCTGGCATGTTGGGTGGAGGGTGGGAGCTGCTTTACATCAGCAAAACTGCTGCAGCACCTGGGGCAATAGTGGTCTTTATGATTTCCCAGGGGTATGTCAGGGAATTGTTTGACTGTGTGTTCCTGAACTGCTGCTTGCTGCTTCCCCCCACCATCAGGATCTTGCTTCTAACGGCTGGGCTGAGATTGAGAAGGACACAGCTAGCCTTGGATCTGTGGGCTTGTTGTCTGTCTGCTTGCTTTAGGCTGGAGGCTAGCCTGTGCAAGGGTGCTGTTGGCCAGGTACGGGTTTGGACTGCGTGCAATGGCCTTGGCTTTTCTTTTTTCATGTTTTCATTTTTTATGCACCCAGGACTGTCCAAACCATGGCTTCAAGGCAGGCATGAAGGTGGAGGCAGTGGACCTGATGGAGCCCCGGCTCATCTGTGTCGCCACAGTGAAGCGTGTAGTCCAACGTCTCCTTAGCATCCATTTTGATGGCTGGGACAACGAGTATGACCAGTGGGTGGACTGCGAATCTCCAGACATTTATCCTGTGGGGTGGTGTGAGCTGACAGGCTACCAGCTTCAACCACCAGTGGTTCCAGGTGAGTGAAGATTTTACTGTGGTTTCTAATGCTAGAGATAAAGGTTTCCTTCCTCCTGCTGTGTGAGTGGCTCCTTTGGTTTTTGAGCCTTATAGGGACAAGCAAATGGCCTCCTTGATTTGCATTGGCTAGAATAAATCTTCCTCTGTTGCCACATTCTAGCAGCTGGCAGAGGGAGGAGCCCTGATGGGGAGAAAATAGCCTGAGTTTTGAGGTTGGCTCTGTTCCCCCACACCAACAGAGAATGAATTGCTCCTGAGGAAGTTGAGTAGAGTTCCAGGTGGTCCTATCCCTGCACAGCTCCCTTTTATTAAGCATATCTATAACCTTAGCCAGGTAGCAGCAGGAGCTTGGCCCATGCTCCCTTTTCTCATCAACTCTCTGATTCTGTCCGTAAAAGGTAAGAGCATCCTCTCAAGCGTTCGTTCCTTCCCTTGTCACAGGGAGGCCACTGCCTCACCTTTACAGATATTTTCCTTCTTGTCCCAAACTACGAATCTTGTTTCTTTACTGCCCCTGCCAAGTCTGTACTGGGCCTCTCTCCCCTATGCTGCCCCAGCCTGCCGCCCTGGGCCCTCACCTGGAAGCACAGACAGCAACTGCACTAGAGCCTTGCTTTCCCCTCAGCTGGTTGTCTTGGGAAGAGGGCTTTGGCTTGGGGGGATGGGTATATCTGTTTCTCGCTTATGTCACTTCATCCCAGTTACCTACTGGTTATGGGACTTGGCTTTCGTTTCCCTCTCGTCTCCATGACAGAGCCCACAACTCCAGCGAAGGCCAAGGAGGTGCCCAAGAAGAAGAAGAAACCCTATGGAAAGAAGAGTGAGTGATGTTTGATTAGTGCCCTCCCGCTCGCTCGCAGGCTGGGCCCAGTTAGAGGAACCCTGTCCATGTCCCATCAGAGCAGGAGAGAGAGGCCTTGTCTTGCTGTGGATGCCCTCAGTCGGCTGTGGGTCTGCCAACACAGCTTCATCCTTCTTACCTGCCCTGTTACCTAAAGAGCAGAGAGCTGTATGCAGGAAGGATCTGTTTTGCAGTCTGTTTTCTGTTGGCCGAGATATATATGGCACTTGCTTCCAGGTGTGAGGTTGTGCTGCTTTCCTTGCTGTGTCTATGGTTGGAGGGAGATGTTTGCTGCAGCTGGAGGGTAGCTGGAGAGCAACCCTGCTTTATGCTGAGGGAAAGGCCATAAGATGGCTGAAGAGGCCAGTAGGAACCATTTTATTGTTTCATCTTGTCATTGTTGTTGTCATTGTTGCAGTAGCTGTGGCAAGTCACGTAGACAGACAAGAACTTCCTTCCTGGGGGGGTGGAGGGGAAAGGACATCTAAAGAATATGAAGATTTTCAACCTAAATAAAAAGGTCAGCTAAAAACCAGAACATTACTGTTACAATGTCTGCACCTTGCAGCAAATATGCTCATTACCTAGGACTAGACCCAGACAGGTAAGCAAAGCTGACTGCACACTGATTCCAAGAGGACCTGCTCCTTGGAAGTTAAGCACACGCTGAAGTGCCTTGCCTTTAATGAAGGAGAACACGAAGAAGCATATTTTGAGATGATGACTATAGAATTTTTCTCTAGTAGGCCATTTCTGTTGCTTAACCAGTTGGTAGCTAATGACCGTGTAGCTTTCTGTTCAGTTGTGCTCGTCCCTGGCCTGTGGTTTCTCAGAGGAGCAGGGTTGCTGATTTTCCAGGAGAAAAGAAACACGCTTTTGCTCATACTGTGTTATCTCTTTGTTAAGGAAAAAAGTTACCTGCCAAAGCCCGCAGCATCAAGCAGACTGTCAAGAAGCCTTCTGCCACGAATGCAAAACGAGAAGCAAAAGCTGCCAGCCAGGCTTTGCCAGAGCCAGCACCTGATGAGAGTAAGGGAATGAGTTACTCTACTCTGCAGCCACATCCATTTCTCCCCATACACCCTCTTGGCTACTAAGTCATGGGCGCCCCCAGGCAGGAAAAGGCAGCAGCATGTCAAACGTCCTTCCCTACTCCTCCAGAGAGTAGAAGAAAGCATTTGCTTGCTTTCCCTGGAAAGGTTTGCCTCCTGTGAAGGTTTGGTGGGACCAGTACTGCTCAATATCTCAATGCTGCTAATGCCTGCTGAGGACCTAGCTGCCCTGCTGAGCAGTCTAGTTGTGTGAGGTCAGGGATGAGAGACAAAGTGGATATGTCAGAGGTGGCTATCACATCCTAATCCCCATAAGGGCTGTTGCAGCACATGAAGAGCGCCCCTCGTGCTGTGGTGACCAGAAGAGCAGCTGGGTCACCTGCGAACCCTAGCGGGTAGGGGGAAGGAAGGTGGTTGAGGTGCCTTGGGCACATGGGGATTGGAGAGTCGTGAA
The DNA here is from genome assembly GCA_013397755.1 of Cnemophilus loriae. Taxonomy (NCBI): domain Eukaryota; kingdom Metazoa; phylum Chordata; class Aves; order Passeriformes; family Corvidae; genus Cnemophilus; species Cnemophilus loriae. The sequence continues at coordinate 19,150 of VZTF01001753.1, forward strand.
GGTCCTGTTCACTTTAGTTCCCTTGTGTAAACCCAGGCAGATTGAAAATGGACCACACCAGCTTCTCCTCCCTTAGGAGTTGTTCTTGGGAGCCAGCAGCTGCCAAGGTTTAGTCCCATCCTGATTGCTGCTGTGACGGTGGATAGATTTGCAGTGGCATAACAGGGCTGCCTGTGGTGAGGGACCCTCAGGAAGTGGGCTGGCCCCAGGGCCTGGGGCATTTTAAGTACCTGCATGAACAGAGCTGGGTTTGGAGATGCTGCAGGTAATGCAAGTCAACGTAGGTTGATTTTATTTACTTATTTTTTCCTGTCTCTGTCTGCCTCTTGCTAGTCATTGCTGTGCGGGTGAAAGAAGAAACCATTGACCCTTCAGATGCAGAATTTGGAGAGACAGAGCTTCCTGTTCCAATCAGCAGCATAAAGCAGGAGGACATAGACTGATCTGGAGCATCCTGCAGCTGCCCACAGCAGCTTCACCTTGTGGCTCTTTAGGGAACATCCTGGCAAAGAGAAACAGAGGACCAAAAGGGCCTTCCTTTTTTCAAGCAGACCACGCTGTAGCATCACAACTGTGCTGTCCTGGTGTGCAAGAAAATTTCCCCTAGACTCATAATATTAAGCCCTGGGAAACAGCAGAAAGACTGCAGGCATGCTGAGGAGCATTACCAGGGTGGCTGCTGTGGTTGTGCATGCCTGATTTTGAAGACAGCTTTTGGAGCAGGAGCTCAAAACAGGGAAAGAGGCTGCCAGAGCACAAAACGCCAATTTGGGTTCTTGGCTGTGGCTAGAGGTGACAAGCTGCTGTCCAATGTGATGAGTGCAGGACCTGTCAGGAAAGGAGCTGCCCCTGTAGGATTTTGGTGCTGTGCTCTCCAGTCTAAGTGCTGTGAACCCCAAAAAAATCAGGACAAGTAGAGTGGAAAGAGGTGAAGAAACAAAAAGAGATGATGATGCCTGGTGAAGAAGTGAGACCTTTCTTCATAGAATCGTAGAATGGTTTGGGTTGGAAGAGAACCTTGAAGATCTGAAGATCCTCATCTAGTTTCAATACCCCTGACTGGGGCCAGGGACACCTTCCATTAGACCAGGTTGCCCAGAGCCCCATCCAACCTGGCCTTGAACACTTCCAGGGATGAGGCATCCACAACTTCCCTGGACAACCTGTTCCAGTGCCTCATCACCCTCAGAGTAAAGAATTTTTTTCCTAATGCATAATCTAAAACTACTGTCTTTCAATTTGAACCCATTCCTCCTTGTGCTGTCACTACATGCTCTTGTAAATAATCTTGTCCCATCTTGCTTGTATATTCCCGTCAGGTATCAGGAGACTGCAGTTAGGTTACCTTGAAGCCTTCTCTTTTCCAGACTGAACAATTCCAGTTCTGTCAGCATTTCTTCACAGGAGACGTGCTTCATCCCTTTAATCATTTCGGTGGCCTCCTCTGGACTCACTCCAACAGGTCCATGTCCTTTTTGTGCAGAGGACCCCAGAGTTGGATGCAGCACTGCAGGTGGGGGTCTCACCAGAGCAGAGGGGGAGAATCCCCTCCCTCACCCTACTGGCCATGCTGCTCTTGATGCTTTCACTCATCTCTTGATTGGCTTGATTGGCTTTCTGGGCAGTGAGTGCACATTGTTGAGTCACATCCAGCCTCTCATCCACCTGTACCCCCAAATCCTTGGCAGGACTGCTATTGATCCCTTCATCCCCCAGCTTGTGTTGGTACCGGGGGTTACCCCAACTCAGGTGCAGCATCTTGCACTTGGTCTTGTTAAACCTCCTGAGATGCCCATGTGCCCACTTTTGAGTCTGTTCAGATCCCTATGGCTGGTATCCCATCCTTCAGGGGAGTCAAGAGCACCACTCAGCTTGGTGTTACCTGCCAACTTGCTGAGAGCGCACTTGATCCTTTTGTCTGTCACTAATCAAGACATTAAATAACACTGGTCCCCATACAGACCTGTGAGGGACAGCATTGGTCACTGATGCCCACTGGGACTCTGAGCTGTTAACCACTACCCTCTGAAGGCAACCATCCAACCAATTCCTAATTCACCAAACAGTCCACCCATGGAATCCATCACTCCAGTTTGGAGGGAATAGTTGTGGAGGACTGTGTTAGAAGCTTTGCAGAAGTCCAGCTGGCTCAAGAAGCTACCCTCCATGCATTGCAGGAGTCCCCTGGATTGCCTGCAGCTTGCCTTGGTACTTTCCTAGTAGATGTCAAGGTGGCTGAAGTCCCCCAGCGGGACTGGAGCCTGTGAACACGATGCCTCCTGTAACTGGGGCAAGAAGGCTTTGTCAATAGGCTCCCCTTGGTCAGGCAGCTGTAGCAGACCCTAGCCACAAGGTTCCTTTTGTTGTCTCAGTGTCTGATTTTTACCTACAGTCTTTCCGCCTGCTTATGGCTGTTCTTCAGTGACAGCTCCTCACGCTCAATGCACCTCTTGACATAGAGGGCAACCCTTCCACCTCTTCTTCCTCCCTTGTCTCTTCTGAACAGCTCATAGCCATCGATAGTCACACTCCAGTCACACAATTTGTCCCACCAAGTTTCAGTAATGGCGACAGGATCATAACTTCGGCATGGTGGCTTCTAGCCTCTCCTTTGGTTTGTTGTCTAGGCTACGTGCTTTGGTTTAGAGGCACCTCGGCCAGGCTGTTGGCTGCATCACCTTCCTAGAGGAATACCCCTTAATTCATTTGAGATATTTCCCTGCTGTATCTCTGTTGGGTGGTGTTACCTCAGGAGTCCCTGGCTCACCTCTGTAAGACGGCAGCTGTACTCCCCTGTGTCTGGTACCTCTTCAAGTAACCTGCAGAGGGACTCACTAGCACCCTGTTCCTCTAACCTGTTCACACCATCCCACAGCTTGCCAGGGAAGAACCTGAAATTGTCACTCTCACATCTGGTTTAATGAAGCAACTGGACTACCCAAGAAGGAGTTTAGGAGGATTCACCTCAACCATAAACACCTTCAGTGATAGCTCTTTGATGCTCACCTTGAGGGACAATCAAGGAACACCTTTCACTGCACTGATTAGTATGATCTACTCCCCAGAGGAAGACATGGGGCTTTAGACCTCACTTGCACTGACCTCTTTAGTGTAAAGCCCATCTCACCAAATTAGGCAGGCTACTGCCAAAAATTCTCTTAGCCTTTATAGACAGGTGGATCTCATCCATCTAACATGTTACAATCATTAAAGCACACACCATTGTCATAAAAGCCAAAACCCTCTCCATGGCACCAGCCTCAAAACCAGATGTTCATCTCCACTATGTGTCTGATTCTGTAATTTCTTGCTTTTGAACCCAGAACTGCAGAGGACTTGGAGCACAGTTTGAGTTTCTAATTTTTTAAACAGTTGTACTGTAAATTTGATCTACGATATGTACCCTAAAGCCCTGTGACCAACCTCAGGAAGGGGCCCAAGGCTTGCGTATTGCTTTCCAGGCCACCAAAATCCAGAGTTAGTCAAAACATATCTTTATCTGTAAATTTATCTTTTAAAGCCCTTTCAATTTAAGCAAACTTCTGGAGCCTGGGCTCCCAACCTATGCAGTCATGGGGAATAGGTTGAGCACATTGCTTATCATGGGATCACTTACAGATCACTGATCGAATTCTGCAGGAAATAAAAACGCTTCCATGTGCTTATGTTTTAATTCTGAGAAACTGCTGGGAATTAAGGCTAATAATTTTTAAGCTTTCTAGCATAAGATTTGTGCCAGTGCAGGACCTTACTAGTTGGTGCTGGTTGCAGTCCCACTCAGGGTTCTTCTATGATTTTGGAAGCTGTGAAAGTGCTCTCAGAAACAAAACCAAACTTGTGGATAGCAGCTTTTCCACATGGCTGGAGAAAGTCTTGGAAAGAAGCAGCAAGTATTTGGCTTCATTGTTTGCATCACCAAAGCATGCTGCAGACTCTCTGGAACGTGCCTCTGTGTCCTGCAAAACCAAACCCTGCATCTTTGGCAAATCAGCGTAGTTTTGGTGGCACCAGGTGCCCCTTTGCACCTTGGGCAATATTCATGTCTCCATGGTGGTGACAAGCCTAGAAAAACTGCTCTAGCGAGACTGTAAGTATGGCCCTGTTGTGTCCAGCACATGTCCTACACACCTTAAGAAACCCTAAGCTGTGCTCTTACTGAAGCCTCCGGCTGGAGATTTTCCCAACCTCTTTCTCTTGCTGGGCTTGCTTGTAGCCTTAGTCTTGTTAGGATTGGTTTCCTCAGCCTCGCCTTGTCCCCAGCCAGGACAAGTTTGAAAAGTGGTGGAAAGCTTCACCTTCAGCCCCTGGGCTTCTGCAGGGGACCCACAGATGGCCCCTACGCGGAGGTTGAGTTTGTTGATCCACCTGGAAATGTGACAGAAGATCAGGGAAAAGAATGAGGCAGGGCGAAAGGAAGGGCAAAAATCTGTGCCCGTAAGTGGATGATCACTTCAAAGTAAGGCCAGGTCACCTAGGTGAGCTCTGAATATCTGCCCATCCCAGCTTGTGGCTGCTTTCTCTACACCCAGAAAGCCCAGGCAACTTCCATCCTTGCACACAGCTCTGTGCTACATCTCACCACCACGGGAGAAGACCAAAAATGGCCAGTGTGCTGTGAGAGTGTGCCTTCAGCATGGGAGGTCCAGCTGCCCCCCAGGGCAGATCCCTGAGGCTGTTCCCCCCTCGTGGCACTCACCTGTGCAGTGGAAGGAGCTGGCAGTCACAGTGGAAAGGCACATTCTGCAGGTTGAGAATCTCCAACCCTGTGAAGTTGCTCATGTCGGGTATGTTACTCATTTTGTTGCTCTCCAGGTAGAGGCTTCTGATCTTGGGACCGAGGCCAGTGAAGGCATGGGGGGAAATCTGCAATAGAAGGAGGGTAAATCAGGGGCATGCTGATCAAGGCAGGGGAGCAAATCTCTGCCCCTGCACTTCTGATCATCTTGGGGGGCCTGACCTGTCCTGAACCTGGCAGCCCCACAAAAGAGCTGCTTTAACGAGGAAGGACTGTTAATTAATTCAAGCAGTTTTAGTCACATTTTGGAACTTGTTAGACTCCTGTTTAGTCTTCTTAGAAAAAAGGTCACATGCAGGAGGTCTCAGAGCAATCCCTGAGTACTGTTAAGATACAAACTTTTTATGAAGGTGCTGCTAACACCACTTCCTTGAGAGGATGGAGATACTCCAGGTATAGTAGTGAAGAGTCCTGCAGGACAGCCTGTAATAAGAGAAGGAGAAATCTGGCCAGAGCTGGGGGAAGGAGATGATTTAGGGAATGGTCTGGACCCCAGTGGAATTGGGTGTTTAAGGACTAGACAGAGTAAGCTTCTCCCAGGGGAGCCAGGAGCAAGGTTGAAGCAAGGCAGTGCTACACAGCTGAGGCTGAAGAAATCTGGCTTTCCAGCCAGGAACATCTCTTGAAGGCTTGGGAATTTGGGGACATCTGTTTGCATGCCCCTATAGGGGCCACCAGCCCTGGGCAGCAGAACCTGTGATATGCCCTGTGGTGCCACCGCCCCTTGGGAGTCCCATAACACACTCACCCGCTCCAGGCCCATGTTGTCCAGGTAGAGGTGCTGCAGGCTGGAGGCCACCGGCAGGAAGACACTGTCCCCCATGTGCTTGATGGGGTTTCGGGACAGCTTCAGCTCACTCAGGGCAATCAGGCCCCGCAGGGCTGCTGTGGGCACCTCCAACAGGTGATTTCCCTCCAGCTGCAGCTTTTCCAGCATCGTGGTGGGAGCCAAGGCAGCAGGGGCAATGTGCCTCATGGCATTCCCAGCTAGGTAGAGCCAGCGGAGCCCCCTGACTCCGGCGAGGTCGCCCTCTGCCAGTTCCCCAATGGCATTGTGCTGCAGACGGAGGGAAATAAGGTTTGGCAGGAGCCGGAAAGCACCTGCAGGCACACGGGTGAAGGCGTTGTGGTCCAGGTCAAGGTAGGCCAGCTGTGGGGCCCCCTCAAAGGCATCAGCTGCCAGGGTGGAGAGGTGGTTGTCGGTGAGGTACAGGTAGACCAGGCTCCCCAGCCCCCGGAGCGCCCCGGGGTGCAGTGCCGTGATGCTGCACCTCTGCAGGTGGAGCGACACCAGCTCCTTCAGGCCAGGGAAGGCATCCGGTGGCACTGTCCTGAAGGGGTTTTGGCGCAGGTCGAGAAGGCGGGTGTCCTCAGGGAAGTCTCGAGGGATCTCCTGCAGTTCCCTGTTCTCACAGGACCCATGATGGAAATCGGGGGAGCAGACACACCTCCGGGGGCACTGCCTACTACCAGCTGCCCTTGGCTGCTCTGGCGGTGGGGTGGGGCTAGGGGGTGGCCGGAGGCGACTGCATCTCATCTCAGGGGGCTTCAAGGAGTCGAGGGACCGGCCACGGAGGGCAGGGGGTGCAGCACAGGCGCCCTCGGCCTGCACCCGTGCCCTTACCAGCCACTTGTGGAAAGGGCGTAGAAGGCAGGAGCAAAGCAGAGGGTTCCCATCCAGGCTGACCCTCGCCAGCCCCCCTGCCCCAGCCAGGGGTGGCAGCCCCTGCAGCTGGTTTTCCCGGAGATCCAGCATGCGGAGCTGGGGACTGCGGGCAAAGGCATCGGGTGCCACATCCTGGAGGGAGGCATGGTCCAGGAAGAGGTGCCTCAGCGAGGCCATGGCCAGGGCTTCCTCAGCCACGTAGGTGATGGGGTTGTGGCCCAGGTCTAGCCGGGTAGCCCCATCCAGCCTGGCCAGGGCCTCGCCAGGCAGTGCCTGCAGCTCATTGTGGTCCAGGCTTAGCCTGCACAGGGCAGGCAGAGCAGCAAAGGCCTCACTGCCCAGCACATGGAGAGCATTGTGGGACAGCCGAAGCCATCTAAGAAGCTGCAGACCCTGGAAGACCATGTCTGGGAGGTAGACCAAAGCATTTGCCCTCAGGTCGAGGACAGTGAGGGACCCCAGATGGCCAAAAGCACCCAGCTGTATCTCCTCAATGCGATTCCCCTTCAGAATGAGCTGCTGGAGGGAAGAGAGCCCGTCCAGGGCCTCCTGGTAGAGAAGGGCTATGCTATTAAAGGCCAGGTTGAGGTAGACAAGCCTCCCCAGACCCCGGAAAGCCCCTTCCTCCAGCCTCTCCACCTTGCAACGCTGCAGGTCTAAGTGTGTCAGGTAGGGGGTGGCAAAGAAGGCTCCCGCTGGGATGACCATGAAACTGTTGCCCCGAAGGTCTAGTTTTTTGGTGAGCTGTCAGTCACACAAATAAAACACCAAGTTACCCGAAGGGTGCCACACCTATCTTCTCTCCCCATCTGTCAACCTTTCTTCCCCTCGCTCACCTCTGGGATGGTGTCAGGGATGGCCATCAGGCTCCCATTGAGGCACAGGACATGGGCACGGAGGTTATCGCAGACACAGGGTGCAGGGCAGCGGGCAGCAGCCATCGCTCCCAGGGCCGCTGCAAGCAGGAGGAGCCCCCAGGATGGCCCCATGTCAGAGGGCACCTGTGGCTGGGGAGAGACAGCAGTAAGGCCGGGAAAGAGGCCAGGCTCCCATGCATCCCCAAAGAACATGGCCTTCTTGGCACCCCATGGGCCAAGAGAGCTGCTGCTGTGACCTAGTGGGGCGAGTCTCACTTTCTCTTGCTCTCACACTGGGATGTCACAAGTTATAAATGAAGAGGAGAGGAAGAAAAAGAGGAAAAAGACTTGGAATAAAAAGTGAAGATCACAGCTAGCAGGTCACTCACAAGTAACTGGCTTGAAGCAGACACCCACCCCACCCATTTTCTTCACATATCACTAACTTAAGATTGCCTTGGTCTGTGCAAGCTATCAATCTCTCTCCTACAATTGTTTTTGTAAGGCAAGCAGATGTAGCCATCCAGGGAATGTGATCACACAGCCTTCTGAGAAGCTACCCTTCTTGAAATGGTAAATGTCCCATGTATCCACCATCCTGGTCATCTGCCTCCCAGCTCTCTGCCTCCTACCCTGCAAACTCCCTGCTTCCCCCCTAAGCTATTCATAGCAGTGTTTGGAACAGAACTCCACTGTTTAGCTGCAGGAAGGACGAGTTGGTTTTGGCTGGGCAGGAGTGAGCCCCTGGGGCGAAGGTACCGGAGAGAGACCAAGGCTGCGGCAAACATAGAGGAGGCAACAGGCTGCAGATACGACCAATACACCCCGCTAAGCTCCGAGACAGCATCAATGGGGTCTGCAAAGCTCAAACTTGTGGAGCCACTGTCCTTCACACCCCCATGCCCACTGTAGCTCATCATCACCTGTAGTCCCATGCCCCAACTCTGCCCTCCTGCTGTCACCACATCTAGTCCTGCTGCAGCCCACACACACACTAGGGCAGCCCTCTCCTGCACACCCACTGCCCAGTTCCACCAATGTAATTACCCCTAAACTCAGTCCCTGTGCTGTGCCTGGAGCACTGCCACATGCCAGACATCATCTGATCACTCCCACCCTCACACCTGGAGGGTTCACACACCCAGGATTGGGAGTACCTGGATTTCAAGACGTGTCGAAGAGAGGAAAGCGTCCCCTGCCCCGTCTAGAAGCTGCTGAGCTCCTGCACCGCTGTTTCCTCTCCTTGCAGGAGTGAGAACTGAATGGGCCCCGTTGTGTTGCTTTTCCAGCAGCTCTCACCAGGCAGAGCCAGAAACGTGGGAGGAGGAAAAGGACGGGGGGAGGAAGGGTAAGCCACCCCTGGAGAGAGGGCAGCAACCCAGGCATTGCCTCCCCCTTGATTCACTGGCGGCTGGGAGCACCAGCCCCGCAAAGCCCATATAGGGTTTGCATTCACTGTTTCCAGGGCTCTGCCTTCGTTTTCCAGGCTGCATTAGTCACAGGAAGTACAAAAGCGCAGGGCAGAAAGGTGACATCCAGCCAGAATTCCAATGGCAGTGGTAAGCCTGAGCAAAAGGAGAGGCAGCTCACCAATCATGCCACGTTTACAGCCCTCCACTCTCCTGATTTTGCTTTTTTGCTGCTTTAGAAGAGGCTGAGGTGACAGTGCCTACATGACACATCATTAGCTTACAGAACAACATAGACGCATTCATTCTGCTCCCAGACAATTGTTTTGATCTCCAGAACAGGAAGAGATGTGCAGCCTGAGAAAAATGTGAAAGATTAGATACCAATATCTCCCTCCCCTTCAAGCCATTCCCCTGTTCAGCAGCCTCAATACAAGCTGAAGCTGCTGAGATCGTTCTAGTTAAATAAGCAAAATAAAAGCCTGGGGTGAGGCTGGGGAAGGGCCAGATGCAGCATTCAGTGCCTGATATCATACCTTGCCATCTCCATGCCTCTCCAGCAGAGCGCAGGCCACCACCTGAGATATTCTGCTGTACAGCCTGTTGACGAGCCAGGGGAGAGAACTGCAGGCCAGAAGAGATAATGAAAAGATCAGGCAGAGGTAAGCAGAGCAGGCTTGATAGTAGCTGGAGCGAAAGTTCAAGCGTACTACCTTCATGTCCCATGCTTCATCCTGGAGAATACAGAGCTACTGCCTCAATGCAACAATATCAGACACCAGAACACATACGCCCCAGT
>VZTF01001755.1:368-16792 GCA_013397755.1 Cnemophilus loriae
GGGCCACTTTCCAGCCACTTTTCCCCCAGCCTGCAGCACTGCCTGGGGTTATTGTGACCCAGGTGCAGGACCTGGCACTTCACCTTATTGAACCTCATACCACTGGCCTTGGCTCATCAATCCAACCTGTCCAGATCCCTCTGCAGAGCCTTCCTACCCTGCAGCAGATCAACACTCCTGCCCAGCTTGGTGTCATCTGCAAACTGACTAAAGGGGAGCCCTTGATCCCCTCATCCAGATCATCAACGGATATTAAACAGACCTGGCCCCTATACTGAGCACTGGGGAACACCATTGATGACCGGCTGACAACTGGATTTAACTCCAATCACCACAACTCTTTGGGCTTGGCTATCCAGACAGTGTTTTACCCAACAAAGAGTACACACATCAATGCCATGGGCTGCCAGTTTCTCCAGGAGAATGCTGTCGTAGATACTGTAAAAAGTTTTACTAAAGGTTAGGTAGACAACACCCACAGCCGTTCCTTCACCCACTATGTGGGTCACCTTGTCATAGAAGGAGATAAGGTCAGTCAAACAGGACCTGCCTTTCATAAACCCAAGTTGACTGGATGTGATCAATTGGTTGTCCTGTACATGCTGCATGATGGCACTCAAGATAATCTGTTCCATAACATTCCCTAGCATCAAGGTCAGGCTGACAGTCCTGTAGTTCCCTGGATCCTCCTTCCAGCCCTTCTTGTAGATGGACATTCCATTTGCAAACTTCCAGTCAACTGAGACCTCCCCAGTTAACCGGGACTGATGGTAAAGATTGAAAGTGGCTTAATGAGTACTTTCACCAGCTCTCTCAGTACTCTTGGATGGATCCCGTCCCGCTCCATAGACTACTGCGTATCTAAGAGGTGTAGCAGGTCGCTGATTATTTCCCCTTTGATTATGGGGGCCTCATTCTGTTCCCTGCCTGTCTTCCAGGTCAGCGGGCTGGGTACCCTGAAAACAACTGGTTTTGCTATTAAATACTGAGGTAAAGAAGACATTCAGTACCTTGGCCTTTTCCTCATCTTTTGTCATTATGTTTCCCTCCACATCCAATAAAGGATGGAGATTCTCCTTAGCCCTCCTTTTGTTGCTTATATATTTATAGAAACAATTTTTATTGTCTTTTACAGCAGTAGTCAGATTAAGTTCTAGTTGAGCTTTGGCCCTTCTAATTTTCTCCCTGCGCAACCTCCCAACATCCTTGTAGTCCTCCTGAATTGACTGCCCCTTCTTCCAAAACTCATAAACTCTCCTTTTTTCCCTGAATTCCAGTCAAAGCTCTCTGTTCAGCCAGACTGGTCTTCTTCCCTGTCAGCTTATCTTTCAGCACACTGGGATGGCCTGAGCCTTTAAGACTTCCTTCTTGAAGAATGTTCAGCCTTCCTGGACTCCTTTGCCCTTCAGGACTGCCCCTCAAGGAACTCTTTAAACCAGGCCCCTAAACAGGCCGAAGGGTGCCCTCCACAAGTCCAAGGTGGCAGTTCTGCTGACTCCCCTCCTTACTTCTGCTACACCAAGCAGGAACTTGTCACCATTGTCCCCTATCACTTATGTCACCACATTCTGCCAAGCAGAGACAGGATAGGAAATCTTCCATATCATATGTTCTGTCTGCCTGACTGCCCTGCCCCAGGGAAGGTAGGGGGCAATTCCAGTAGTCTCTCTTTCACTCTCTCTGATACTCCTTAACAACCTACTCACCATGTCCTAGAGCTCTGTCACTAAGCGGAGGAGTTCCTCTACCTGGGTGCATCTCCCCCAGTTGTGCTCACTGCTGCCGTCCAGTACTGGCATAAGAGTAGGCTATGCTCTGCAGCCCGACACCTGGGTAGCAGCATCTTCCCACCAGAGCTCTGTCTGGAAAGCTGCGTCATTCGCTGTGGGTGCAGAGTTTAGAGTGTTCGTAGCCTTCTGCCAGCTGGATACCATTGCTCCCTGGTTGAGTTGGCAGAGCTACAGTACCTTTTTTGCATGCCCTTCCCTGCAAACTCCCCTGTTGGCTTGCCCTGGTCACTAGCACTCCCTAGAGGCTTCTTTCATATGGGGATGGGGGTTGACCACCGTTGCTCCTGGCCCCACCCAGGTCTTGTCAGCAGCTGTAGCACAAGTGTGGGCTCCTGGCGGCTCTTGTGGCTCCCCCAGGTTCAGGAACCCCCCCATGCTATGAATCGTGCTGGCACCAGAGCTGCTCATCTCAGTGACTAAGTATTTATCTTGAAGACATCAAGCTGATAAGTAAAGTCTTGTTACGAGAGAAAGTTTTATTAGCAGAACCAGATCATGGAAAGTTCAAAGAAATTTAGAAAAGAGTACAAATGAAGCAGAGTAGCAATGGTCAGTACAATTTCTATATTTCATGGAACCATGTAGAAAAATTATTAAAAATAGGGCCTGAATTAGAATTTTGATACTATTATAGACTGTCACTAACAGGGGATCACGTGAACAGAGAACTGTTATAAACTATTTTTCCTTAATATTCAGACTATGAGGCACATTACTAAAGACAGAAGTTGTAAAGTACTTTCTGTACTCCTTCAAAAGCCATCATTCAGTTGTGAAATTAATTTTCTTAGGATTATGGATGTATTGGGCATACGTGGCAAGGTTTTGGTAATGGACACATATAGACATGACAACATCTGCAGGAGTAGCCTCTATGAGAAATCAGGGGCTACCCTGTGCCAGACACAGCTGGTTCCAGCTGGCTTGGCAATGGTCCCACTGACAGCTAAAGTGGAGACAATCAGCAAAGTTTATGGTGCCTTTGTGAAAACATATTTAGCAAAGAGCAAAAAAACCACCACTGGACAGGCAGAGAAGGAGGGGAAGAAAAGGACCCATGCTGGAGCAGTTAGGTATTTAATAAAGGAACTGTGGCCCATGGAGAACCCACAGAGAACCCATGCTAGAGCAGAGTTTTCCTGACAGGACTGTCTCCCCTAGAAGAGACTATGCTGAAGCAGACTTTCCTGACAGGAACTGTGACCTGTAGAGAACCTATGCCAGAGCAGGAGGAAATTAGGTACAAGAGGAAAGGAGTGGCAGAGAGCAACCATTATGTATGGACTGTAAACTCCCCTCCCTCATTTCCCCTGCACCCTGGGGGTGGTGGTGAGTCTGGAGTGAAGGAATGAATTTAAACATGATAAAGAAGGAAAGAAAGGTGTTGTTTTAATGTTTGTCTTCCTGTTTCTTACCACCTGAATCTATTTAAATTTGCAATAAATTAATTTTCCACAAGTCAAGCCTGTTTTGCCTGTGATAGTGACTGGTAAATGTAGCAGGGCATCTCCCCCACCACAAGACCTTATCTGTTGCTTGTTAGCTGGTGAAATAACTCAGGGCATCTCGCCCCTCACATGAGCTTCACGTAAGCTTTGGTGAAATAATCAGGACAGCTTGTCTTGTAGTGAGTTATTTTGGTGCCATGGCAGTAAGGCTTTCAGCTGACAAACATCTTGCTGTGGAAGCGAGATGTGGGAAGATAAGCTGGAATTTCTGACTGACAGACACTTCACTTTCCAAACTATAAAAGCTACACAAAACTTTCACAAAGCAGAAATCTTCTGCATGTTCCTTGGAAATGTGTGGGGCTTTCTCCCCAAAGTTGGGACACCTGTTTTGTGGTTACTCTCCCAGGAGTTGAGGGAAGGGAATCTGTGTACACTATTGTCATTTTGGTGGTAATTTACATTGACTCCTAATCTATACTATTTCTTTGCTAGCTTTAATATAGGTACCTTAATGTCGTGCACTGTTTTATGTAACCTACTAGTAGTTCTTTTTGTTTTATACTTTATAGTNGTTTTATGTAACCTACTAGTAGATCTTTTTGTTTTATACTTTATAGTAAGTAACTCTGTTTAAAGCCTTTTTTTCTGTTACCTCCTGTTTATTCAATAAATAACTCATTTTATAATAGACCTGATCTGCCATTCTTAGAACTTGCGAGCCAGAGCGATTTTAGGTGCAGGCCACCTAAATTTAGGCTGCTGCCAAAAATCTGAGGCTAAGGCAGGACTTGTCTGAAGCTCCCATTTGATCCGAAACAGTAAGCAATCTTCCTGTCTTTATCTTGACCCATGAACTTTCTTATTCTATTTTCTCCCCCTGCCTCACTGAGGAAGGGGAGTAAGCAGGTGGGTGGGAGTTTGGCTCATAGTCAAGTATAATCCACCACAACAAGTTAGTTTAAACTGTGATCAGAAATTCACAAGGGATAAGTACAGTGATAGTTAAGTGGCAGATAGAACCTCCACCTCAAAGTCCTTGAACTGCCAACTATGAGAAACCTGTAAGATTTTATACTTACACTGTGCACTATTTCCTTATGCACCAAGGATGGAAAGGATAAGAGCCAAGAGACTACTGACTGATCTGACACAAATAAAGTCAACTTTATACTCACAAAGATCATCACTACCCATTGACACTGACAGAACATTCAGAAGAACTGCCCTTTTGTAGCTGACCATGGGACTCCCTTCCAAAAAGGTCAATGGTTAACTACCATTTTAGTTAAGAATTTAGAAGACTAATCCACACAGCTCATTTTATCCCTTCCTCAGTTACTGGACTATGTCCTGTTCTATCCTGTTGACTCTTCCCTCCCCTATGAACTTATGAACTGAGTTTAGAATCTCTGCTATGACCTTCAAGTGCCAGTAACTTGTTCCTCTTTTAATGAGGAATGTAAAAGTCATCATAACTAAATCAATGACAAAGTATGCATTATTAATTCATGGTCTGCTGTAATGGCTCATAGTAGTATCAGCATACATTTTTAATTTCACTTGTTTACTATAAACATGTCTACAATGCTACTTACTGTTCATTTCAAAAATATAAGCAATGAATATCAAATAAAAACAACTCTATACTAGTGTCTGTCATTTGCAGAGAAGTCATTGAGCAGCACACAAAGTCATCTTGGTTTGGTACAAAATAAAACCTTTACCAAACAATTCTTAAACAATTAAACTAGGCTAAATCAATATAAAACTCAGTTGGGCGCTTAAGTTAAATGCCTCAAAATCATGTGACTTAGGATCATGACTTAATATGCCCCATAAAAGCCTTTATGCTAAAAAATATACAACCTATTTAGGTATTTAAATAAGTGTATATCAAAACAACAATAAAGACAAATCTAGCCACCCTCAAGTACAAAAGGCAACCCACCTCTGATAGTCTTCCCATCATACACTCCTTTCTCTGAGCGGTTGAAAGAGAACAAGAGAAATTAAATTTTAACTCTACCTGTCTCTAGACAAATAAATGTTTATCTCTGCCTTGTAAGGAGATAGACAAGACTGAATAGTGAAGAGTTGGTGGAAGGAATTAAGAGTAGTTTTGTATCAGGTGTTGTGTCTGGGAAATAGTTAATACTAATTCAAATGTTAATCATGGAAGATATTTCTGCCAGACAAATTGTTTTGGATTGATGCCTGTTGTATATCAGCATTATAGGACTTCATACTCAAAATATAACTAATAGCATTTTAATAAATTTCACCTTTTCCCAGCTTATTTCAGAGTTCACCCACCAGAGATGCAGCCAGATGCAACATCTAGCTGTTAGAAACTAAGGTAAATTTTGTCTAAGCTACTACCTATATCTTCTCACATTTACTCATAGCGACATTTAGCTACTGCTATCTCAAATTCTAGTAGAGTGAATAATAAATATGATGAATGTATAGGATAAGCAAGTAACCTCCACACAAATAGCAGCCATACTACAGTACATTGCTTACTTTTTAAAAAAGGTAAAAAATCCTTTTCAAAAACTAAAGCTGTTTTAATCCTGGAGTACATATGCCCAATTTCTGACTTGCAATCTCTTGTTTCTGAATTATAAGTTACAGAACTGTATTGACAGAATAATTTCTCTCAGAGTAACATTCAAAATGATGTTTAGAACTGTACCAATGGTGCATTCTTTTCCATTGTCCTCCCAAAATAATTAAAGTCTGATTCTACACACATACACAGTTGGAATACTGCTCCACATTATTTTCAAAATGACTGGAACAATACAGATACAATTCTAGAATGGTACTGCCAGTTATTGAGAACTACACTTTAGGAAGTATTAGGAACTTACTTGTGGGAAGTTCTTTTCTTCATCATGCTGGCAGACACTCCTGCATGACCTACAATATAAATGATGGAATTATTGAACAATAAAATGTGTTTATACACAATGTCAAAAAGGTATCTTATAGAAAAGTTCTCTTTTTCAAGTAAAAAAGCTTAAACACATCATGATGTGATTTATCAATGAGTTTCTACAATGGAAGAAGGCTGAGGAGATAGGCAAGGACTATGTACTCATGAAGCTAAGTGAAGAATTAGGGAGTTACTGATGACAACTGTTACAAAAAGCTGAACTTAACACAAAGGAGACCGAAGGTAGTCTTTGTTATAGATAAATGGCTACAACAGTTAAGGGATTCAAATGGCTGTGTATCTGCCCTTGAGTTGATAATATCATCAAATACATATATTCCTGAGTTAGTAAGGCCAGAATGGGTGGGTGTATACATGGTTTAGCCAAACTCATTATAAAAACTTAGTATAGAGCCAAAACCAAGTATAAAAACTAAGTATAGCATATACAGTATAAAAACTGTACAACTAACAGACAGAACATTGAGGAGAGCAACAGGCTTGAGTCGGTTTCAACTCACATATTTCTTCCCAACAACTGGGGATGCCCAGCATTGTGATGGAGACCAATAATGACAAACACATTTGTATTGTGATACAACTGTATATTGCAACTGCTATACCCTGCTAAATGTAACATGTACTTGCACTGTGATTTAAGTAAATTGCTGTATCATTCTGCTAAATCAAAGTTCCATGTAATGTCAAATAAATAAATTCATGTACTGAGTTTGCATGGCCAGGTTTTTGCAGCGGGGGGGACTATAGGGGTGGCTTCTGCGAGAAGCTGCTAGAAGCTACCCCCATGTCAGACAGAGCCAATGCCAGCCTGCTCCAGGATGGATTTGTAGCTGGCCAAGGCTGAGCCAATCAGAAATGGTAGTAACGCCTCTGTGATAACATATTTAGGAAGAAAAAAAATGTTATTGTGCAGATGTAATTGCAGCCAGAGAAGAGAGGAGTAAGAATGTGTGAGAGGAACAACTCTGCAGACACCAAGGTCAATGAAGAAGGAGGGGGAGGAGGTGCTCCAGGTGCCAGAGCTGAGATTTCCCTGCAGCCCATAGTGCAGACCATGGTGAAGCAGGCTGTTCCCCTGCAGCACATGGAGGACCCCAGGGGTGCAGAGATCCACCTGCAGCCCGTGGAGGAGACCCACACCAGAGCAGGTAAATGCCTGAAAGAAGGCTGTGAATCTGTAGGAAACCTATGCTGGAGCAGGGTCCTGGCAGGGACCTGCAGACCCATAGAGAGAGGAGTCCATGCTAGAGCAGGTTTCCTGGTAGGACTTGTGACCCCATGGGGGACCCATGCTGGAGCAGCCTGTTCCCAAAGGACTGCACTCCATGGAAGGGACCCATGATGGAGCAGTTAATGAAGAACTGCAGCCCATGGGAAGGACTACCACTGGAGAAGTTTGTGGAGAATTGTCTCCCTTGGGAGGGACCATATGCTGGAGCAGGGAAAGGGCTCCTCTGCCTGAGCAATGGCAGAAGCAACCTGTGATGAACTGACTGTAACCCCCCTTCCCCATCTCTCTGCACGGCTGGCAGAGAGAGGGAGAGTTCAGGAAGGAGGGAGGGATGGGAGGAAGGTGTTTTTAAGATTTATTTTACTTCTCACTATCCTGCTCTGATTTTGTTGGCAATAAATTCAATTAATATCCCCAAGTTGAGTCTGTTTTGCCCATGATGGTAATCAGCGAGTGATCTCTCCTGAGAGAGCCTTTCACTATATTTTCTCTCTCATGTCCAGTTGCGGAGGAGAGTGACAGAGCAGCTTTGGTAGGTACCTGGCATCCAGCCAGAGTCAACCCACCACACTTCAAAAAACTAAAGTTGGCATTAAAGCATTAAACCCTCTACACATGGAATATCTAAAAGAACACAGAGAGTGTTGGACACATGCATGTTATCAATAAAAAATCCCCTCATATATCTGTAGAAATGTTCAGAATTTCATCTATGGACATTTAAATTCACACCTACAGAGAAATACTTAATTGAGGTTTCTCTACAGATCCAAACAAATTCTTTAATGTTATGTGCATGTTCCAAGCATAGCTTTGGCATATGTATTCTGAAAATTAATTTTCATAATAGCACTAGTGTCACACGAGAGTTAAGCACTGAAAGTGCAATTAACCTTAACAGTTTTCATAAATATTTTAATATTTGGATTTTCCTATGGCGAAATAACAGGACATATATCACATGACAGAAGTGGCAGAATTAAAATAAGACTACATACATTTTGTTTCCAACACTCAAGCTTGTACTGAATCCATGGAAAGATGTGTCTCCAGTTTTAACAACAGCTGGAATTTGAAGTTCTCAAAAATTAAGCCCTCCATGCAAATAGCTACAGTAAAGATGCTATTCACAATAAAGACCAAGTAAATAGAACTTCCCTTGAACATATTTATAAGAACTAACAGCTAGAAATTAAAAGATATCTCAAAAAGTATGAATAGAAATCCAAAAGACTTTTGAGACTTGACTGCAACAACTGAACAGGCATTTTCACCCTATCATTAGCCACCCCTTAGTTATATGAGGAAACAAGTTTAAAAACATACTTATTAAAAAAAAAATCTGTTCTCACAAGGTAAAAAACCACGAACACACAGATTTCATATTTTCCATTACTGGTTGATGAGAAAAAGTAAGATTTAACTAAATCAGTTCAAGTAGTTAAAACACTATAAAAAGCACACCCACATATTTAGCAGGATGGTTCAACATAAAACTTGTTTTCTGTCCTCTGCTCAGAGACTCTGAATCTTACTATACAGTGCAACACATTTAGCCTTCCAAAACAAAAGTAGCCCTAAAGATACATAGAAGGAAGATCTATTACAGAAGCTGCAAAAAATACAAAGGAGAAGCTATGCACTCTACTCGGAATGAGTGCCCTGTTCAGTAGCTGTTCACCTTAGGCACCTCTTATTTTTGATAAAACTCAAGTTCTACAGCCAGATGTCTTTTTTTCTCTCAAATTCACTCACATGCAAAATTTCTTGACTATTCGTACACAATCTCCATGAATGAAATGACATGTACCAAACTAACAAATATTTACAACACTGAACTGAGAGTAGACTACCCTATTTTGCTGTCAGATAAAAATGAGCTTGACAGGTCCTGACTGATTTCAAGAACTTGCTTGTTCGTATACCTAGCTCTAGAGAAAAACCTACTAAGCAAACTGAGTACTGCTCAGTTTCTTGTGTTGGTAGCTTAAGGTAGTGCCCAGTTTAATAAAAAGTTATGGCATTTAGATGAAGAATGTGAATATAGCCTACTTACAAGAAGAGATGGTAGCAAGGTACATGAAGAACCAAGCACAAGAAAGACATGGACCTGTTAGAGGGAGTCCAGAGGAAGGCCACAAAAACAATGTCCAAATGCTTCTTAAACACTGACAGGCTTGGGGCACTGACTGCCTCTCTAGGAAGCCTGTTCCAGAGTTTGACCACCCTCTTGGTAAAGAAATGCTTCCTAATGTCAAGTCTAAACCTCCCCTGATGCAGCTTTGAACCATTCCCACATGTCCTGTCACTGGATAAGAGAGAGATGAGCTCAGCACCTGCCTTTCCAGTTCCTCTACTCAGGAAGCTGTAGAGAGCAATGAGATCACAGTTTAGCCTTTTTTCTTCCAAGCTAGATAAGCCCAAAGTCCTTTGCCATTCCTCATAGGACATTCCTTCAAGTCCTGTCAACAGCATTGTTGCCCTCCTCTGGGGGCAATTCAAGGATCTTCACATTCTTTTTTAATTGTGGGGCCAAGAAGTGCACACAATACTCAAGGTGAGGCTGTACCAATGCTAAATACAGAGGGATAAGCCTCTGCTTCCAGGCTGGAGCAGCCTGTCCTTGGAGGACTGCACCCCGTGCAAGAGTGACCCACATTGCAGTAGTTTTGGGAGGACTGCTGCTCGTGATATTGAAACCATGGTGGAGAAGTTCACAGAGAACTGTCTTCCATGGGAGGGACCCCACAGCATAGCAGGGGAAGGACTTCTCTCCCTGAGCAGTGGAAGATCTTGGGTGACGAACTGACCAAAACCCCCATGCCCTGTCTCCCTGTGCTGTCGGTGGGAAGGAGGGAGGGGATGGAGGAAGAAGGGGTGTTTTTAAGGGCTTATTTTACTTCTCATTATCCTCCTCTGACTTTGTTAGTAATAAATTCACTTTGTACTTCTAAGTTGAGCCTGTTTTGCCCTTGGAATGTTTTCTCCCAGTCCTTATCTCAACTCATGAACCCTTCATTAAATTTTTTTTCTTTCCTCTGCCCAGCTGTAGCAGGGGAGGGCGAGTGAGTGGCTTCTGTGGGTGCCTAGTGTTTGGCCAGTGTCAAACCACGACAAGTGGTAAAGCTCATTAGAACAAATTCACAATAGAAATGCATTTCTGTTTTTGTTTTTCCTACAGGAATAGGAATACTAAAGTTCTGATGCTTTAGGATACCTTTCATTCTGTATATTTTACTTTTTTCCCCCCGGGGATTAAAGGGAGAAAAAAACTCTCACAGCATAAGGTAGACATAAACCTTATCTTACACTAAGGCAACAAATCAGCTGTGCAGAAGAATTTTAAATTCCAAACAGCTTGCACAGTTTCTTTACAAAGATATTTATTTGTAAATACATGATATTGTAAGTATTACTATGTCTTAATGACTTAAAACATTTGAGAGCAAATCAAAGTATTTTAATACATTAATGTTTAACACATATAATAAAATCATAGAGTGATTTGGGTTGGAAGGGACCTTTAAGATCATCTAGTTCCAACCCCTCTGCCATGGGCAGAGACACCTTCACATCCAACCTGGCCTTGAACACTTCCAGAGATGGAGCATCCACAACTTCTCTGGGCAACCTGCTCTGGTGTCTCACCACCCTCACAGTAAAGAATTTCTTCCTAATATCCAATCTAAACCAACTTTCTTTCAGTTTAAAGCCATTCCTCCTTCTCCTATCACTCCATGCCCCTGTGAAAAGTCCTTCTCCGGCTTGCTTGTAGGCCCCCTTTAGGTACTGGAAGGCTGCTATAAGGTCTCCCTGAAGTTTTCTCTTCTCCACGTTGAACAACCCCAACTTACTCAGCCTGTTGTCCTAGGAGAGGTGTTCCATCCCTCTGATCACCTTTGTGGCCCTCCTCTGGACTCGCTCTAGTTGATCCATGTCCTTCTTATGTTCAGGGTCCAAGATCTGAAAGTAGTACTCCAGGTAGGGTCTCACCAGAATGGAGTAGAGGGGAAGAATCACCTCTCTCAACTTACTGGCTACACTTCTTTTGATGTAGCCCAGGATACAATTGGCTTTCTGGGCTGCAAGCACACATTGCTNCAGGATACAATTGGCTTTCTGGGCTGCAAGCACACATTGCTGGCTCATGTCAAGCTCCTTATCCATTAACACCTCCACGTCCTTCTCCTCAGGGCTGCTCTCAATCCATTCTCCATCTAGCAAGTATCTGTGCTTGGGATTGCCCCGACCCAGGTGCAGGACCTTGCACTTGGCCTTGTTGAACTTCATGAGGTTCGCACAGACCCACCTCTCAAACCTGTCAAGGTCCTTCTGGATGGTATCCCTTCACTCCAATGTGTCGATCACATCACATAGCTTGATGTTGTTGGCAAACTTGCTTAGGGTGCACTCGATCCCACTGTCCATGTCACTGAAAAAGATGGCAAACAGTGCTGGTCCCAATACCGACTCCTGAAGAACACCATTTGTCATTAATCTCCACTTGGACATTGAGCTGTTGACCACAAGTCTGAGAGCGACCATCTAGCCAATTCCTTATCCACTGACTGGTCCACCCATCAAATCCACATGTCTCCAGTTTAGAGACCAGGATGTCAAATGCTTTGCACAAGTCCAGGTAGGTGATGTCAGTTGCTCTTCCCTCATCCACCACCTCCGTAATCCTGTCATCGAAGGCCACCAAATGCGTCAGGCACGATTAGCTGATGATGTTGATAGTCCCCTTTAGCAGAGAATGCCAAACATAACAAGCAAAGCAGAAACTTTGCTTACACAAATCATCCTGAAATGTCTAGTACCACCTAAATGGCTTCTGACAGAAGCATAATTGGGATTAGTCATTTACTGTAAAGTGTCCAATTCAAAGGAAGACATTTAAAAATTTGCCAACAATTTCAAGGGCAATTGTGGTGGTTTGACCTTGGCTGAATGTCAGGTGCCCACCAAAGCCACTTTCTCACTCCCCTCCTCAGATGGACAGGGGAGAGAAAATACAATGAAAGGTTCATAAGTTGAGATAAGGACAGGGAGAGATCACTCACCAATTGCCATCACGGGCGAAAAAGAATCAACTTGGGGATATTAATTGAATGTATTACCAATTGAATCAGAGAAAGATAATGAGAAGTAAAACCAAATCTTAAAAACACTTTCCCCCCACTCCTCCCTCCTTCCCAGGCTTAACTTTATTGCTGATTCTCTACCTCCTTCCCCCCAGCAGTGCAGGGAGACGGGGAATGGGGGTTAGGGTCAGTTCATCACGTCATTTCTGCTGCTGCTTCCCCCTCAGGGAGAGGAGTTCTTCCCCTTCTTCAGTGTGGGGTCCCTCCCACAGGAGCCAGTCCTCCAACTTCTCCAGCATGAGTCCCTCCCACAGGTTATAGTTCTTCATGAACTGCTCCAGCATGGGTCCCTTCCATGGGGTGCAGTCCTTCAGGAACAGGCTGCTCCAGCATGGGTTTCCCACAGGTTCACAGCCTTCTTTCAGGCATCTGCCTGCTCCAGCGTGGGTCTCCTCCACGGGCTGCAGGTGGATCTCTGCATCCCCTGGGGCCTCTGTGGGCTGCAGAGGGACAGTCTGACATCACTATGGTCTTCACCATAGGATGCAGAGGAATCTCAGCTCCGGCACCTGGAGCACATCCTCCCCCTCCTTCTGCATTGACCTTGGTGTCTGCAGAGTTGTTCCTCTCCCATGTTCTCCTCTCTTCTCTAGCCACAATTACTTCTGTGCAATAACTTTTTTTCCCTTCTTAAATATATTACTCCAGATGCGTTACTACCATTGCTGATTGGCTCAACATTGGCCAGTGGTGGGTCTATCTTGGAGCCGCCTGGCATTGGCTCTGCCAGACATAAGGTGAAGCTTCCAGCAGCATCTCACAGAAGCCACCCCTGTAGCCCCCTGTTACCAAAACCTTGCCACGCAAACCCAATACAGCAATACATTCAGATAAATATTTCAAGTCAAAAATTAGTGCATCGAGTATTTTGGGGTCAAGCTTGGTTTGGTCTCAAGCAATAATGTGACTTCAAAGATGTTAACAGTAATTATGAAACAATAACGGAGAGTTATCAGATTCTATATACCATGAATGTCATTGAATGGATTTAAGTTCATATCCTTTACCTCGTCCTGAGAATGGAATGACAAGTGCTACTGTTTCAACTTGCATACTCCATGAAATTCCACGTTTTAGACATCATTCAAAATAAACAGTGCTGAACTAATTTGCCATGAATATAAAACCAGAAGTTAATACTGAATATCAGCAAAAAAAAAACCCAAAAAACAAACACGCAAAGTGATTTGATTTGTTTTATGCTTCTTTATAATAAGCAGCAGAGTGTCAAACTTGGATAGATCTGAGGAAGAAGAAAATATATATGGCTCAATCTCTTGTGACCTAAAAACTAAACATTTTCAATAATAAAAAGTCAAGAACAAAAGAATTAAGCATTTAATTGCCAGTTGGCCTGTGTTTTTTGAGCCTGGATTAATTCTACCTAACGTATCCTTAAAATACTGTTAAATTCAATAGCAAAACTAGGAGCCATGTTTCTGAATGCTTCTACCTTACTCACAGAGAAAGAAAAAGGGTAAGACAACACAGATATAAAATAAACATTCTTTGAGGGTATAGACTGTAGAGGAAGTACACACATTTTAACTGGAGGAGGTAGGAGGAGAGAAAAGGAAGAGGGATGGGAGAAAACTCCTAGCAATGTTTTTAATTGTCCTCATATCAGATGATACTCTCCATTCTGTCCATTAAAATTAGATGGACTCTTCAAAACACACCACAGCTCCTTATTTCTCAGAATATCCTGTCTTTATGAAAGGCAGCAAAAGGTGGACATTTTAAAATTATATTTCAGTATCTGCTGTGGAAACACCATACAATCACATAAGAATTAATCTTAATTTGATGTCTCTTTCAGAATTACTTTGAGCGACCTGAAAATTTCAGAGATGTGTTTGTTCACACCTAATATTACCTGCCTAATGTCAACTCTAAGAGTTTGGGAAACTGGACCAGGAGAAGAGTGGTAAAATGAATTCCTGACTCTCCCAAAAGATTTCATTGCATCTTAAAGTAGTCAAATCTGGGAGTGGGATGTCTTCATAATTCCCAAGGACAGTACTGGTAACAGCTAGGAAGGATTGTAAAGGACCATGCATTACATTTGTACAGCATAAAACAAGTGATCACTAGGCTCAAAAAGTTGAAATATAAATGTAAATACAAGGTGTCATGGTTTAGGAATGGTATTCCCCAATTTAGTGTTCCCACCGAAAACACCCCAGACCACACGCCACTGGCTCACTCCCCTCCCCCCCATGGCGGGATGGAGAGGAGAATGGGAGGCACAAAACGGTAAAGATTACTGCTTGAGATAAGAACAATTTACTGTAAACTTCAATGAAATAAGAAAAACGAACAGCAATGACAATACTAATAACAGAGTGTACAAAGACAGGGAAATGATTCACATGCAATTTCTCACCATGCGGAACCCAGCGCTACCTGACCGTACACCCTGGCAAACTGGAAAAGAAGTGACTCCCCTGTCTGTGGCATGAGGTGGCATAGAATAACCCCAGAGTCCTGGCTGTGCCCTTCCTGGCTGCTGCAAAAGTTAACCCTGGCCTGGCCAGAACCAGGACACCAGGGTAATCACAATTTACCTCACAGACAATCAGATTGGATTATGTTAATAAAAAAAAAAATCAGGATTCACCTATATTGAGGAGAAACATGCTCTAATTAGAAGCACAAGCACAATGCCAAGCACTAAGGAGCTGACTGATCTACTGAAACTATATCCTGGGAGGCTGCTCTATATTTTAACAAAATTACTGAGACTGCAGACACATGCTCTACTGTTGTGAAAAAATAAGAAACAAGTTTGGCTTGCCTTTGTTTCTCCAGTTTGGGTGTTATCCTTTATTTCTCAAGGTGGAACTATTAATTCTGTTTCCCAGTAGAGGTAAACTTCAAAAACCTGGATACTTCAGTCAAATATATTTTTTTCCTCTTTTAAACCTACTTTACAGGAAATAAAAGCCTTTTGTTTTGTTAAGATCTGATTAGTGAGAGATGCCTCTGACTGAGTTGCAAATGAGACCATATGCAATACGGATTTTATTTTACAGTAAATGTGAGGTAGAGAGATAGAAAGAAATAGAAAAGAGTAAAGGGTGGAGAGAGAGAGAGAGAGATATCAAGCAGAAGACAGTCACCACCCATGAATACAGCAGCATCCCATTGGTCCTTCTTCACCCTGGGCTTCTCAGTGGTGGGGGTCCCAGCGTCGTTCTTCTGGAGATACCACCTTTATACAGTCCAAGGTCCGAGTATCACAGAGTGGTCACAGATGCTGTTCCCATAACTTGGGGTGATATGTGTATGAGAAGTTGCTCCCTTTTCCACAGTGGGAATTTTTGTCGAGATGTGTTAACCGGGATGTGCTAACCAGATCTTGCCTCATCAGGCCTGGAATTAGCACCTTCCTGTTGCAAATTCCTCCCTTCTGTGGTTATTTCAAGTTCCCGCTGTGGTGGCAAGTTATGTTATGGCAAGTTCCTTCTGTGGCCTTGTGTCGTGGTTTAGGAATGGTGCTCCCCAATTCAGTGCCCCCACCGACTCTCCAAACCACACGCTGTTCTCTCTTGCTCCCGTTTTCACCTCCTCCTCCCCACTGTGGATGGCTGGAGAGGAGAGTTGGAGGCACAAAAGGCAAAGATCATGGGTTGAGATAAGAACAATTCACTGGAAACAGCAATAAGATAAGAAAATGAACAGTAACAGCAACAATATTAATAACAGAGTGTACAAGAAAAGAAATTATTCACATGGAAAAACTCCACGATAATAGATAATACCAGATGGCTCCCTCTGCCATATGTTCTCATCCGGAAGGAACCCCTTCTCCCCCTAAAAGAGTCCTTTCCCCTGCCCCCAGCAATG
>VZTF01001756.1:0-14468 GCA_013397755.1 Cnemophilus loriae
ACTCTTGGGCACATGGTGTGATTATTGGGGATGTCCTCTTTAGGACAAGGGGTTGGACTTGATGATCCTTACAAGTCCCTTCTAACTCAGCATATTCTGTGATTCTGTGATCAATGGCAGATATCAAAGGTACCTGTATATAGTAATTTAGACCATATAGGTGGTACATCTGCACCAGGGATCTCGGTCATGTCCAAAGTACAACTGTGTGCAATCAGCTTGCAACCAATGCTATTCAAACATTTCATCCAAAAGCTTTGTAATGAAAATTGCAACATGACTCCTGAAACAAATTTATTAATTAATCTTTCATACCTTTCCAGTTTTTCAGAAAGATTATCAGCAGAGTCTGCAGAAGGGATTTGATAAATATCTGACAGCTCCAACCGTCGTCTGTAACCCTTTTTCAAAATTGGGTTTGTCCATCTAAGCAAATATTTAAAAAAAAAAGTTAGAAATAAAATAAAATCTAACATTAATTCTGGAGTTGCTTTGTCTCACCCTGAATATTTTGTCCTCAGCATCCAAGTATGCCTAAGTGCACATGCACTCACATACACACACATATATGACACAATATAGTGCAGCCCTGCATTATATTTACAAAACTGTATTGACAAATATAATAGTAGTAGAATAATAGTGAAACTCCTGCATTTTATAAGTTTTGGGGTGGGATCATACCCCAAACTTCCTACTGAGTCAGTACGAGACAAACGAACAGGGGATTCAAACCTTTGTACTGTATTTCCAAATATGCTATATGCTATGTCCATATAAACGAATAATAAATCAGAACTATAGTAAAGTGAGCATGTAAGTTTCATTCCTATCTGCTCTGGGGAGATCCCATCTGGAGTACTGTGTCCAGCTCTGGGGTCCTCAGCACAGGAAGGACAGGAACCTGTTAGAGTGACTCCAGAGGAGGCCACAAAAATGATTAGAAAGATGGCACACCTTTCCTTATGAAGAAAGGCTTAGAGAATTGGAATTATTCAGCCTGGAGAAGAGATGGCTCTGGGGAAATCTTAGAGCAGCCTTCCAGTACCTAAAGGGGGCCTCTGGGAGAGCTGGAGAGGGGCTTTTTACAAGGCCATGTAATGACAGGACAAGGGGGAATGGCTTTAAACTGAAAGAGGGTAGGTTTAGATTAGATATTAGGAAGAAATTCTTTACTGCAGCCAGACACTAGAACAGGTTGCCCAGAAAAGATGGAGATGCCCCATCCCTGGTAGTGTTCAAGGCTGGGTTGGATGGGGCTTGGAGAAACCTGGTCTCGTGGAAAGCATCCCTGCCCATGGCAGGGGGTTGGAAGCCAGTGATCTTTAAGATCCCTTCCAACACAAGCCATTCTATGATTCTATGACATCTTACATTGCAGTATGCACTTAACAACACAAATCTTGCACAGGACTCCTCATAAGATCTTCATTGTGTCTATCATCTACACATATCTTGCATTTGTTTTTTCAAATGTCATGTTTAAAATTTTAATACCAATTTAAAGGGCATGCTGAAACAAAACAAAACAGGAAAAGACTACTCCAAATGGCTACTCTATAGAGAATATCTTTATAAGCCATGACTAATTCTATCAAACAATTCAGCTCTGAAAAGGCCTATGAATCCCCAAGGATCAACTTCTACAAACTTTTTCACCAGATTCTGTTCAGAAATCTTTTTGAAAGCAAAGGACTAAAAAAAAAAAAAAAAAAAAAAAACTGTTTTGAACTAATGGCGTGTTTTGAAACTACTTGAATTTCTGCTTTACTGTCATCGATAAAAAATATGTCCTTAAAAAAATGAAATGCCTGCAAAAGATGTAGCTTGTGGTTGATTGCTGTCATACTTCCATATGTAAACTAGAGTTTGTAAAAAAACCCTGCATGATTCATGATGATGGTAAAATTCTGCAAAACCTCAATCATTTCGAAATTTTTGTTTTCAACTATTTTTGTAGACAACAGCTAAAAAAATACAAAATATACGTAATAATGTTTCCTGCAGTCACTTAGAAAATACAAACAGCTTATGGGATATGCTTACCTGTATGCCTGTAAGAACATATGTCATACACACAAAGTAATCCACATTCTAAACTGCAGCCTCTGAAGGTGCAAAGAAGTTGATACAGAGGTAAAAGAACATCATTAAACACTACAAAATTTCAAAAAGGCCTTAACACAGCAGATGACGACTACTTGTGTGCAACTGTGTGCACACACATGCACACTTGAACATTTACTTTAATGAAGTTATGAATTGCATGAGACACCAGTCTATAATCCCCATAATTCAGTAAAGCACTAAGATATTTCCCAAGTGCATGGTTACATCACACCCACTGCAAAGAGAATATGCTCTAAGAAATTGAAGGAGCATCCTTCAATTCTGCAATAACAGTATGGTTTCAGATGAACAATATGACTTCTGGCTCAGTCTTTCACACTACTGTATCTGAGAAATAACAAGTGATTCATGGTACATTATAGGAAGGCAGCTAGGAGAGTCCACTTTGGAGAGTCACTGGACTCTTATTTTACCATTTGGAGATGGTAAAACATCCATAAACTTTACAGCTACTGGAAATAGGGGCCAATGTTTTCAAGGATAAAATGGATCAGAAGAAAACCTTTGAATTTCGTGTAACTCTTACGTGAAAGTCTTTCGTGGCTACTGCAAATGGTATATCAGATACTGACTTGTATTTTGCCAGCTCCTGAAGACAGAAAAGACCAGTTGCTATTGGCTTTGCGCACATCTTGTGGAGAACTGGCTAATCCTAATCACCAGGAACAGAAACTCTCAAGAACCAGCTTCATGAGTCCTATATATATAGGTATTTCAGTAATGACAGAATGAATACAAGTTATGGGACACAACACCACTACTGCAGCTAATGCAAAGAAGTAACAGTACTTCCTAGGCAACTTCTTTAATTCACAACACTGTAGCTAAGTAATAACCTTCCTAAGCCCCTTAATAATGTTTTGAGACTGCAATAAGCAATTCCCAACCTGAGAAAAGATAAGTGCTTCACAGTTTCACTTTGTATGTTTTGAGAAAACATTTTTTATTACACTGTTTCCCTCCACATATTTTATTTTATTTATAGTTTTGATTAACACCTACCCCGGCATTTTGCCACAGCCCAAACTAACAAAACGTGACTGCATTTAAAAAGTGAGCTGAGTGGCTGTATTATCATTTAGGGAAGGCAGCACGCTTAGCAGATACTAGAAACTGTACTTCTAGAAATGCCTCTTGTTTTACTCTGTGCTTAACTCTGTGTTAACCAGGTGCACTTATCATTGCCATCAAAATTATGTGGTCCCTAAATTAATCCTCCTCTGCCAAGTCAGCATTTGACACAGACTTATGCAGTCCTCATCCTCCTCTTGCTGCTCATCACGGTAGCTGCAACTGTGCTAGATAAACTCCTCCAGCCAGCTAAAGGAGCAGTGCTGACACCTTCCCCTGGGGACCTCCTAGCCTGCAGCCAGGTTCCTACTGCAAGCTGCTGGCAGGGCTTGCACAAAGATGTTCATCTCCCAGCTGCCCTGGCCTCGCTTGGAAGTCCCACCCTAACTAGATCTGGCCAATTTGTGAGCTGTGCCAAGTTGGCTTCGGGTTGGAGTGGTAATCGCAGGAGGCGTTGGCCTGATGTGTGATGTTTGTCTCAAGGTGGATTTTCAACAGCTGCTTGAGTTGTGCTGTCAAGAACTGTGGGAGACAGTTTGTATTTTACTAAAAGGAATATACTAGACCTAAAATACATAAATATCTCATAAAACAAATTTTTTACCTATATTCCTATAGCATCCAAATTGGCATTATGTTCTAGATTCTTTGCAAAGATTTGAAATGCAAAATGACTATGAATTTATTTTAACTGGCAATACAAATATATCCATGTTTCCATAACACTAGGTGACATAGCTCAGTCAGAGTTTGTCAATGAATATGGCTCTTCTATTTTTTTGGCTTATTGGAAATGATTCGTAAGCGTTAATGCTGAGTTTTTTTCCTGAGGTTATTGAGAAAGACAAATTTATTCTGAAGGGAAGACAGCAAGAAGGAAGGGAAACAGATTGGCTTTACAGCATTATGTTAGCAAATGCCATCGGATTACTGGCTGGCATTTAATGAACTCCTTCACAGAGAAACCCATAGTGCTGTGAGAGTTTTGCCACTAACTAGGAATGTTATTATGGGTACACACATGTGAAACCCAGCAGGGAACAAGTTGCAAGGGTGTACAGTAGGGAAGAAGAAAAGAAGGCAAGTTCCACATCTATTATCTACTGCCTGTAGTAAAAAATGCCTTATGAACTTGATATATAAATATTGTATATATAACATACTGTTTGGTAGATTTCTAATGACCATTTCTTTGTCATTTACTTAAGCAGTACGTAACAGATTTCTTATAACAGCTTATTGCTTTCTACAGCATGTTCAGACTCATTCCACCCAAGCAAATTGTATCAATAGGACAGATGTCTTTGGCTTTCCAGAGAGTATTAACACAGACAATTTGTCAATAGGATTTGACTCTCCCTTAAGGCTGCTTTGCTGAAGACCGAAGGAGCATCTGTGTTGCTAAGCCAACCGCCCAGATCTTCTTCCTGGGC
The DNA here is from genome assembly GCA_013397755.1 of Cnemophilus loriae. Taxonomy (NCBI): domain Eukaryota; kingdom Metazoa; phylum Chordata; class Aves; order Passeriformes; family Corvidae; genus Cnemophilus; species Cnemophilus loriae. Next base: position 4,635 of record VZTF01001756.1, read on the forward strand.
ACGGGAATACCCTGGCTCCATCAGGCTTTTCAGATCAAGAAGCACAGGTTGCTGAGACAGTAACAGAACAGTGGTGCTGGGCTACCCAAGACCAGCAAAACAGAGCAGCTCTCCTACAAGGATCACTGACCAGATTGGTACCATTTCAACAGGTGCTCTGTGCACAACACAGCAACATCTACTGAGCAGTGCAGAGGTGACCATGGTTTCAGTCCCCTCTACAAAGCATTAATACCTGTGCAAAATACAGTTAAGCATAGTGACTGCAGCTCCTAAGGAACTGGACCTAAAATTCAATGGAGAGAGCAAGAAGAGTGCCTCTGGCTTTAACTTATCCTTCCTCCTAACAATTGGGGGGGGCAGGGGGGGGAGGGGTGGTGCACGGAGGAAGGAACATAATCAAGCCGTAATTATGATGTCTTGGAGCCTGAGTTTTACGAGATGTTTGTAGAGCCACAAATTCTTACCAACTGCAAGAAAAGGCTGAGGTACCATGTACATCTCAGACACTCCCAAACAGTCCTTCTGACCAGACTATGTCAGAGGCTCTGCACTCCCCTCCTCTCACAAAAGATACCCATCACTTCAGCACCAGCAAACTGTAAATTGTTGTTTACTTTATACTGGAAGTGGCAGCTCTACTACACCCAAAACAGCTTCTCCAGAAGAATGTCTGCACCACCAGCTGTCTTCTCTGAGCATCCTGTAACACAGCTGTAAAAGGTGACCCTAGCTTTTTGTGATCCTTGCTAACAGATGGGACCAGTCAGCATGCCCATGGAGAGCAACAGCCTTACTCCTGCCTCTTGGTTACTCTCAACAGAATATGGTTGCAGTTATTTTGTTTTGAATAGTAACCTATTGAAATAGCATATTATTTATTCTGAAAACGATATTAACTTTAGCATTTCCCCCTTCATAAATAAAAAGATGCAATACAGTTTAATAGTTAAATATAATTATTGCAGGGTTTCAAAATCAGAAGGTAAATGCAGACCTTACTGATTTTTGCTTTTTTGTTGTTGTTGTTTTCCCCCAGATCACAAAAATTAAGATTTTAATTTCTTCACTAATAAACAATTCTTCCCCATGAGCTGTTATTTGACATGGAAAATATTTAGCTGCAATATTATTGACTTTGCCACTACCTGTGAGCAGCACCATTTTAAGAATAATCAATGTTCTGCTGAAACCCCAGGATTTCAATAGCAAATCTTAATTAGGATTACGCCACAGCAATTCTTGGGAAAAGCTTGTCTTTTATGCCCAGTTTTTGTGAAGTGACACTTATTCAAATTATTATCTAATCTCTAAATGCTTTTTTAGCAGAAACTCAATACTTTTTCCTTACAGTTAGTAAGGTAGACAAAATATTTCAGTTTGCAGAAGTACTGAGAGATATTTGAGAGAAAACAAAGCACATCAGGGGTTAGGTTGTGCAAGATGGAAGGACAGAACATATTAATTATATTGAAATCTGTCAGTTGTTTAGGTACCACAGTCAAGTGTAAGATATGCTTTAAATACTTCTTTAACAAAGCTAACAAAATAACGGTGGTGATGATGTGCTATGAACAAGGTTTGCAAGGCTGTTTCAGCATACACCTACAGCTAGACTGACTAGGAGTAGATGTTTCTTCATCTTCACTCTTTTTCTCAATTATATATCCCACAGCAAGAATAAGAGAAAGATTTCTTTTCTCCTAGTCCTTTAAAAGAACAAGGAATATTACAGAAAGTTTGCACCAGCAAAACTCTTGCAGAGCAGTGCTATTCATGATTTAATTGAATTTTAAAATCTCCCAGATGTGTCACTAAGTGATAGGAACACATTTCACCTAATTTAGCACTTCACTGTGTTAGCCATGCATTTTTTAAGATCCATTTCATAATAAAATAGCATAGAGTTGCACATCAGGTGCAATGGCCCTTTCCAAAATTACAATTTGTTCCAACCCAAATGACTGGTACGTGGTCAGGTATAAACAAACAGGTGAACACAGTTGCATTTTACTTAATTTTAATACCAAGTATCAAAATGTAAATTACCATTACAGCAATATGGAATCCATCTTGAATTAGGTGCTGCTTCTCTTACTACTTGCTCTTTGCCATTTTCTCTGTATCCTGTTATTCAATGATGCTACTCCTCAGCATGATCCTTGCAAATTAATGAGAAAATGCCTCATATCTTCTGATTTCCAAAACAGTCTTGGGCTTTGAGCAAAGCAGCATTGGGGGGACCTTTGTGGTTTTGTTTTCTTTGTATTTATTACTTCTAGAGAAATAAAAGCATTCCAGAATTTACAGATTAACTTTAAAATGAGTTAAGGTGAAAGTTAAAGTGAGATATCAGAATGACTCCAATACAACAAAGGTTCACATCCTTTGTTTTAAATGTTGAGAGGAAAAATAAAGGATAAATACCAACATTAAAATATGGGAATATACCTAAAACCAAGTACCTTTACCAGCTGTCACTAAGGATTTTCTCCTAAGGCACAACCTTGCCCATGGAGTCAAGACATTTGTATTGCAACAGCCCACCCCAAGCACTGCCTTTCAGGATCAATTCTCCCTCTTGCCTATCCTCTCCTGAAGGAAGGATGCCTACCTATATCTGACAGTCACGAGGCTTCTGGTTTGAACTGAAAAACAATGCTGTTTCAAAACGTGACTTAAATGCCTACTTACTCTCTCCTAATTTGGGGAGCTTCATAACAATGCAGCCTTGGACTAGCTACTTGCTGACTGAAAAAGCTCATGCAGATCCTTTTGCTTATAAGAGAGGGAGTGATACGTAAACAGCCTCTGAGTTCTTGCTCATCTCACCCAGGCATACCCCCATTCTCATGGAAGGCAGTTGAACTGTATCTACAAGTTCACATGGCAAAATTTGGCAACGTGTTTCAATGCGTCTTCTTATATACTAGTAATTTTCACCTTTAACTTACTTATTTTAGAGGACATAATGTGACACATTACCTGGATATCAAGTTGGCACCATCCTGCCTCGACAACTGTACCTACACACGTATGCTACAAAGCTGGGGGGGGTAGGTGAAGAGAAAAATATAAACCAAGATAACAGCAAGCTGCAGAACCCTCTTGCAATAAGCCACCACTATTCTCACTACTTTGAAATTTAGCATATCCAAAAATGTAGATATTCAGAGACTAAGATTTTTCAGCATGAAAGAAGTGATAATTGTTCACTGCAGAAATATTCTGAAATAACTTTGCCACATCAGAAATACCCTTGTGGAATCAAAGTCCTGGACAGGAGATCTCAGGCAGACTGCACTGACTCCACCACATGCTTGGACAAATCACAATCCTTGTATACTCCACTTTCTTCTCCACAGAACTAGTAAGGAAACTTCTTTTTAAACCATCCTTTGTGCTATCTGCTTAGACATCAATATCTTTAAAACAGACTTCCTTATCAAATATTGTGCTTAATACAGTGGACTTCAAATTTCCGTTGGTGCATTTAGAAGACCCTATAATACAGATAATAAATCTACTAACCATGTCATTGCCTACAGTATTTAAAAAAAAATTCAAGGATTTGTATGGATTACTTTCTATCTCACCAAAATCAAATAAGCATGTAGAAAATAACAAGGTCCAGGCAGGTCTGCAAATATTACAAATGCTTGATAATTCATTTTAAGTATCAAGATAGTAAGCCTTCCTCCTTCAGGAAGAAAACAGACTTTAAATACATTTCAGAAGTCAGACGCAACTCGATATATGCATCTGTGCTTTAGAGTTATAAAGCAACCAGAGAAGGCCCCTGTGCTACACAGGGTTTGCACTTTTGGTCATTAGACCAAAGATGCAGTATCAGGCTGAGTCAGAGACATAGTTTAGCCTGATTGCTAAAGAAGGTGTTCCTCTGACTGAAATTACTTGAAGTGTAGAAGACTCTGCATAACTTCTCCAGTTCACTTCAAGCTTCATATTTTACCTTTGAAATAGCAATAGAAGCCAAATTTTCAAAAGGAGTCCAAAACTTGCATGCATATCTTTGAATCACGTGGCTTTCAGAAGCACTGACACCTTGCTGTTTCAGACAGGTCTGAAGGACTGGCAGACCAGCGGGTCTCCAAGGACCACTTGTGGCAACAGACAAATGATCAGGCAGCCTCACAGGGCCATAATCTGTGCTGCAGCTGCATCTATGCTTGGTTATCACTAGCAGCCAGGATTTATGATTGCCTGGGATCAGTGAAAGGCAGCCATCAGGGCTAGACACATACAGGGCTGTGAGAACACACTAAAGAAAAATTGCCTTGTATAAGTGTCTAAGCTGACTGCCCCAGCAACTGAGGCATAACACTGTGCCATTCAATCCACCTGCTACTGCACACAGAGGCTCCTTATTCAAAGAGGAAAGATGACCAAAGTGCTACAGCTAGGTATTGATATGGGATGCTCCAAATATATATTGGTTATGACAATTTCCAGACACTTGCCCTCCAGAGCGAGATTTATAGACATGAATTAGGCCTTTAACTCAAGACAGTTTCAGGAGAAACTTTGAGTAAAAATGTACACATTAAATCCCAAACTTCACAAGGAAAACACATAAATCCTTCTCAATTCAAGAAATCCTAAGTAACTTGTTGGCATTAAATTCTAAGATATGCAGTTCAAGCATAGAGCAGGGACTGCCTAGGGAAGGTCTGGCTTTAGTTCCTTCCTCTGAAGGGAATCAATTTAATTCGCACAAGAATGCCTTTTCAAATCAGAAACTATCTTGTACAAGGCACTCTTAAACTTGAAATTATGACTGAATTAAGCTAGGAAGAGTGATAGAATAAGATTACTGTAGCATATGGGCTAAGTACTTTCAAAACTTAAGTCCTGAATTCTGTTATCCACCTTAAAGGTTATTAACAGACTTCATAAGAAGTCTCACACCAGGAATTAGGACTTGCAAAGAAGTTTTTTATTCAGAAGAGTACAGAGTCACTCTTGATTTATGCTCTAAAAAGTAGCTGAGCCAGAGACAGAGAACTATAACACCTTCCCTGACAAACACTGGTAACACTTGGTCCTACTTCCTAGAAGACGTGAGGTATAGAATTGAATTCCTTTTCATAGCCCCCACAACACACACAGGGCAGAGGAATGAATCCAACATTTATTCCCTACAGGCTAAATTGTTCTAGGAACCACTGGACAGCTGTATAAATGTATAGATTTCTTTTCATCTGGTTTGGAAAGCAAGAAGCAACTAGACCAGATCTGATTGACTGAATCCATGAGAAGACTTCACACAAAAGCTGGGTTAGTCCCTATTTCTCATTTGGATTTAATAATGAATCAGGCACTAAAGTACTAGGTCTTGCCAACAGCTGTCACCTTTGATAGGTACCAAAGCAAAAGTATATGCTTAAAGAGTTGGACATGAGCACAAAGATTACTTTTTGAGAACTTGTATTTTAATATCTAAAGCTGCATGTAAAAGAAAAGAAATAAAGTCAGAATTGTCCCACAGTTGCAGCCATTTCTGAAACTCCAGCAATAACTGTGTGCCAGTTCCCAGATAAAAATTGGTTAATTAACAAGACTTCCTGATCTCCGTTAATGTTCAATAAAAACTAGGTGATTGCAAAATAGTCTGATATTGTTTGTGACAAAAGGTATGGCTTTGACCCTGCAAAACTCCAAAATTCCAAAAGAAAATAAGTAATGTTTACAAAGACAAAAGTGAAGCTTCACAATGAATACGAAGCTAAGCATACGGTGATCTGACTGCTTCTGCACAAAACTCTGGTTTCTTTAAGCAAGGTAAAAAGTTGCCAATGAACAGAAAGAATGTCTTGCATGTGGTTGGGAACAAAAGAGATCAACTCTGAAAATGTAATAAGGAAAATACAACAAAACAATCTCTGAAACACCAAATTCTCAGTATCCAGTGTTTTCTATCTCCCTAATGGAAGATCTCAAACCACTTGTTTTCACACCTTGTTTCTTAACCACCAAAGCTCAATTTTTAAACTAAAATCATTTAAAATTTAGGATGAAAGTTAATTTCTAATTTTAAATACTTTCTATCATGACCACTCCTAACAATAATCTTTTTTTTTTTTTTGCTCCAGTAGTATCACTGTCACTAATACAACAAAAAGGTAACACTTTCTATAAGATACTACTCTTTGTATACCAAGACATTTTCTCACCTTTTTTTTTTTTTTGGCATAAAGAATTAAGAAAAAAGGTACAAACAATACTGAAACACGCAAAATTATTCAGTTATGAGCAGAGAGCTACATTCTGACTTTAACACATTTTAAACCTATCTCTCCAGCCCAAACAGGATAGATTACGAAGCAATAAAACCTTGCCAATAGGTTTACACCCCTATAGCTGATAACAGCATGTACAATATTAAAAAGTAATGTATTTATCAGCAAGATTTCCTACATAATAATAGCTAATATTTTACCATCACTTCTGCTAACATGATCTTCAACTTATCACATTATTTTCAGATTGGTACTTCATACATAAATGCATTGCAGACTCTTATAAAAGTTACTTCACTGAAACATGTACTGTGTTGTACTTGAAAGAACCTATTTCATTATCACTGAAAAAAAGTAATCTCTCTCCATACACCTTTTTTCCATTTCTTTGCTTTAGTTAATATTCATCATGGACATCTCCTTAACTTCATATACTTTATTGTTATCACTTTGGTTACAGTCACCTGATGAATAGCTGGTACAATATAACGCATCATGCATGATAAGCGTGATTAAAACACCATTCAATTGACTTAAAGACTGTGATTCAAAAGACGAGCTCAGGCCTCAGGATGGTTAATTATGTACTTAATGAGCATGAACTGCGTCTGGTTTCAGACACGGACACTTTCACTATGGTAGGAGTCAGAAATATATTTGCTTTATCTTACTGGGTTTTTTCTTCACACCTTCAGCATCCAAGGTTCTAGGATGATAAACTGATAGAAGTTTTACAAATAAATAAAATTAAATAGACCAAGTGGCCCCTCGAGCAATTAAATTAATATACAGACTTATTTCCTACAGATTTGTGTCTTATACTTGACAGGAGCACTGACTGAAGCATCATTTATGGAGGATTTGTAATTGCTTACACCCCTGTCATGCATACTATCTGGCTCTAACAGTATTTGACAGCAAGCATGGCTTCTTTCCCATGCAGAACCATTGGAGAACACCTATAGGGTCATTCCTTTTACCTGGATGTTTGTAAAACTTTAGGAACAGGTTATACTTGGGATCATTCCCCTCTATCATATCTGGCTAAAATGAGCCAAAGGGGGGGAGGCAGACAAACAGTGACTCATACAGACTCCCTTCCATTAAGAAACTTTAAAAAACATACAGACCAACCTGCTGAAAGCTATCCCAAAAGGATTTAAAAGTGAGCTAAAAGCCCTCAGTTTTTCAGGCAGAGACCTCATGACAATGTTGTAGTTTTACACCATGTGCTCTCATTTCAGTCACCATGTTCACACATTACGCAAGATTTCCTCCTGCCCTTCCCTGCCATGCAAAAGACCCTCTAGTAACAAAAGGGGAACCAGTACTCTTGCAAAACCAATGCTGTGTGGGTCAATGCCAAAAAGATTATTTGCTCTTTCCAGTTCACAATGTCATTTCTAGCGATGTCACATAAGACATATTCAGGCTTCCATATTGTCTTATAAAGTATATTGTGCTCAGGCACTGCTATTGGCTCCTTCTCTTTTTATCTGAAGATTTTAGAAAGAAAAGGCACTAGGAGGTTTGCTTGTAAGAGAACATTTTCAAAGCTTACAAGCAATGGTTTCCAGTAAAACTGTATACAACACTTGCACACTGAGCAAATGCTAAACACTCAAAGAGCCAAACACAAGGAATCCTTGTTCTGAGAGCATTTCCCCTCTGCTCCCTACCATCCCACTGTGCTCTCAAAGTTTACATGAAATAACAGATTAACTAGTTGAGCAATTACCAAAGGTTGCTCAAATTATGTCATAAATTCATCTGTCCGGGTCCAGCGAAGGTTTATGACACCTGTCAGAGCCCATTCCTGGTGCTAAAACCCCAGCAACAACAAAAAACCCAGTGATCTCATCAACAAGCGAGACTCCCACCACTCTCCCCACAGATCTTTCCAGAGCTAATTGGCGCCCAGTGCTCGGTTCCCTTCTCGGCCGAGTGGGCTGGGCGGGGGGCGCGGAGCCCCCGCTGAGCTCCCCGCTCCGCTGCCCAGCCCGGCCCGCTGCCCCCGCCCGCACGCGTCCCGCCGCACCGGGGCTCCCACCTGAAGAAAAGTTTGGAGAAGATGTTCGCCTTCTCCAGGGGAGACCTCTGCATGGCGAGGTGAGGTGCGGCGAGGTGCGGTGAGCGGGGAACCGGAGGCAGCCGCTAGTCGCTGACGCCTCGCTCACCCACTCCGCTCCTGCGGCTCTCCCACCTTATCCGCCCGGCCGCTCTGATGTCACCGTCCGCCTCCTGCCCCGGCCCCTCTCNGGCGGCTCTCGCCCAGCCCGTTACCTCCACCTGCCGACTCAGCTTCCCGAGCCACCCCACCCAGGGTCCCTAGCCTCTCCCCGGCACTAAACTTCTATTCTGACCAAGTGCCGAGGTGGGAAAAACACCCCTCCAGACGAACCTTCTGCCCTCGGTCCAGGGCAGCGGGGCCGGCGCAACGGGGCCAGCGCAGCGAGGACAGCCCCGGCGGGGCGCGGACACCCCCCCGGCCTCCCGAGAGCGCAGCTCCTCACCGCAGTGCCCGTTCCAGTACACAAGGCGCCTGCTTGCAACTCACCGGGACCTGCGGGAGCCGAGGCTGGCTTTAGCGGCGTTTGGCCCTGGTGAGCACCCAGGGCCAGACGCCCCCGGCCACCGCCCCTACGCCTGTGCGCGGTCCCGCGGGCGGCACACGGGCTTAAGGCAGAGAGCGGGCGGTCAGCCCAGGGAAGGGTGAGGGGCAAACGCGATCAGATCCACTTTCAAATACACTTGCTTCAGTTTTTCAAGTTCTCTGTCAGGCCCGTACCTGAACTGAGAGGAACGGGAACTGAAGTTATATCTTTAGCAAGTTTAGCCCAAACACACAGATCTAACACTAAGGCTGTTTCTGAAGCTTTATATGCGTGACATACAAACAAAATCACTGCTTTAATGGCGCACAGCAGAAAGCATACTCGAAAGAGACAAAGATGACAAGAAGCAAGAAAAAAGAACATGTGATTTAATTCTGTACAAGATTTAATTTTACTTGATGTTTTATTTTGATATTTACACACTCCAGTGTCCTTTCATTTCTGTAACTTGAAAAAACACGGATGGAAAAGGCCATGCTTAATCAGGCAGCCGTTGCCCTCTAAACCGGCTTTGTAAAGAAGCGGACGTACTTTTCTACGGACTTTTAGCTTGCGCTACAATTTAACCAGGTGTTACTCTTTGCAAACTTTGCAGACACTTTTTATTTCACCGTTTCTCGCTACACCCCGCTGTGCTTTCATAAAGAATTTCTCTTTGCCTTGGCAATTCTTCCTCGTAGACTGCCGAGCCAAGAAGTGCCCTCTTACCCTGTCACCGCACCGGGCTCCTTTGTGCCTCAGACCTCCCTCGGATCCTTCCCGATTCTGCTTTATTAACGACAAAACCAGTAAGAAACGCGGGACAGGCAGGGCTCCAGGAAACTGTCCGCATTTTATCATGTCCTCAGACAATACGTAGAGGCAGGGCTAAATCCGCCCGGGCTCCAGGACAGCAGCGCGGAGCCCTTCGGCATCCTGCCATCTAGTGGAGCCGGGCCCGGGCGCCAGCCCATCCCGCA
>VZTF01001756.1:15368-49800 GCA_013397755.1 Cnemophilus loriae
TTTTTTTTTTTTTTTTTTTGCAACTTACATTAGAAAGTGAGGTATTGTTAGTCATTTGAAACCATTAGTGGATCAGGTCCAAACTAGTTAAAACGTCAATGGGTAATGAAGTATTCTTCATAACAGTATCTCCCTGTGGCTATTACCATAAGAGCTGATTTGCACGCACTTGTAGCAAATTTGGGACTAACAAAGACATCCCATCAATCATCATCGATTATGTAATTTTTCTTACATGAAAAATTCCACGAACTTTCCCTAATTTTGAACACTACTTCTCTAAACTTAGAATATTTCTTTGCCTACTTCCTCAAGTACCAGCTATGGCTATGTTCACCAAAACCCATGGAGTGATGACTTCTCTGCTCTGTTATCCAATAGTTTTGCAAATAAATCAGACGCTTTCACATAACACACATCCCTCAGCCACAAACTCCTAAACTCTTGGTTGTGTTTTACATATTTCTTGTCATTTTTCTCTCATATATCCACAAAGTTTCCACTGGTACATTTCCTTGCTTATTTCAGAGTCCTAATCTTCCCAGGGACCTTGAACATACTCAGCTGACATGAATGTGAAACTTGTCATTAGCGTTACTGTGAGCAGGAATAAACTGTAATATTTCTGTTCTTCTCTAGGGACTGAAATACCTCCAGCTTAAGTATAATTTATGGATTTCATTTACATGAACTTCTTTCATTTCTACAGAAATGCAACTTGATACACTGAGACAACAGCTACTTTATCCTTTAGATGTATCCACATCCACCATCTATCCGGATTTTACCCTGAAGAAAACAGTGAGGCTGAGTCAGACAGCCAGGCACGAGAACGGGAGGATGAGTAAAGGCTGGTTCCCTGTGCCATCACCGTGGCAGCTCTGGCTCCCACACTCGTGCAAGGGTAACTCAGCCAGGCGAGAAGCAAGGGGCCGTGGGCAGTCTGAAGTCACACACACGGGAAACAGACTGGCTGCTTAGATGCCTCCATGTTCATGGCAACTTAAAGTGATTTCTACCCTGGAGGCTGTACCTTGACCTCTCTCCTGCCTCTGGGTACACGTTCCCATTCTGCTCCAAAGCCACCAGACTGCATGTAAAGCTGTTTAAAGCTTCTGATCCAGCTGAGAGCCCCACCAAAGTGGTGCATTTTCACTGGGATCTGAATTTAGGAGGAAGAAAACTCACTTAGCGCTTTGCCAGGATAAGTAAGGGTATGAATCTACAGCAAGGGGCAAGGCAGAGAAAGGCAGGACATGGCAAAGATTTGCTTTAGATGCCTTGAAGTCACCAAAAGAGTTTTGCATTCTCTTTCCTAGGTACAGCAATACACTGGGGGTCTGGGGCTTGTTTGTTTGTTTGTTTTTTAATCCAGCTGCTGATTTTCAAGAAGAGGAGATGGTTTAGTTGATTGGTGGTATTTGTTCAAAGATTGGACCTTATGATCTTGGAGGTCTTTTGCAACCGTAATGATTCCATTATTCTAAAAAAATAATTATATTTGGATTTTTGACTAACTAATGTCACTGGACAAAGGGGTAGAAATTTTTAGTAGAAAGAGAAAGCATGTTCATATTAAATACAATCTCCTCAGAAAACGGAGCTAAAGAGCTGTCAAAACTAAAACTTTAGGTCACTGTTTTTCTGTTGTTGCTCAAAATGAAAAAGTGCTTTGTTCAGTCTCTCTGATATTCTGAAAACTTGATTCTTTAAAACAGCCCTGACAGAAAAAAAAAAAAAAAAGCTATCCTCCACTGATAGAGGGAAAACAGGCATCAAGGCAAAGTTAAATTATTTGTTTGGTGATTGAAGCAACCTGACCTATCAATCACATTTCTAACCAAACCCTCCATTTTTTTCCAAATATTTTAATTAACTGGAAACTACTTATTATTAATTTTTTTTTTTTTGCAATGTCTCATTCAGCGCCAAAGAAGTCTGGTCTATTGTCCATACTTATTTTTTTTTTTTAGAAAAGCAGAGAACTTTATCCACAAATCTGACACCGGTCTTTCTCTCAAGCTTCCCTGTACACTCAGTTGGACCTGGGTTCCCTTCATCATTCCAAGTAATTTCAACAATGGTGGGAAGCCTTACTTCAAATCCTCTTAGAAGAATGGCCTTAACATATGGGTCAGGTATAGCTCCTCATATCTCTTGTGAAATGGCTTACCTTCATCTAACTTCCAACTTCTCTTACGAGCAGGGAAAATAGTCTGGCCACTTTTCCATAGGATAGGGCTTTATTCTACCCTACAGTTGTCATTTACAAAAAATTGATTACTCTGTCTCAGAGCTGCTTACACACATTAAAAAACTACTCAAAACAGTAAAGCAGCAACAATGAAAGAACTCTGTCGACTACAGTTTTAAGTATATGTATAATTTATTATTCAACACAAGCATTCTACCTGATAATTTATAAATATCTACTCCTAGTTGTTGAAGTCCCCACAGTATTCTCGAGTTGTGGACAAATTAGCAACATCTTACTTTCCACACTGTTTGTCAGTTTTGGCTTATACTACTATGAATTACAAAGAGCTTCTCTATTCCCGGGAAATATATCGAAAACTGAATCTTAACCAAGATAAAAGCTACAGCAGCATTCACTTAAAAAGTAAACTATTCCCAGATATTTACCAGACAAACAGTTTTTGAGTCTACATTCGTAATACTTTTAGAATACAGATGGACACGCAGAAGATGCCAGACTGACAGCTGTTGGATCTATTTCCACAAGCAGAAACTGTATTCCAGTACATCACCTTAATACTGCCAAAATTGATTCAACCAATGCTACAAGTATTTGCAGATTAACATTCTTAATCTGTGTACACTGGATACTTTCGGCAAGAAGAGTTACGTATGCTTCACCAGTATCTGACTATGTTAGTTCAATGCATGGTCTCAAAAAATATGGAAAACAGTTTAATATTCCAGAGAAACTGATCTTTTATGATCTTAAACAGATCTAAAAAACCCACTGTGTTTCTGTGGCACAACATATGGAGCTGGAAGGTGAAGCACCGTGAAAGTACCAGACCTTTCATTCTGGACCGGTAAAAGGGGAAGACCCCATTTTGGTAAGATCTTACACGGAAATCACAAGAGGGAAAACATTAAAGAATACATCACAGGCTTGATGTAGGAACAGCAGAATAGCTGTGTGTTGGTGTTCAGTATGGTACAACTTATACTGAATTTCCAGAGGTTAATTTTTCAGGCACTACAGGCCAACTTCTTCAAAGCACTTCAAATTGCACACAATTTTCAACAAAAATTGTAACACCACACTAGAAGGAACCATCAGGCATATGTCAGACATGTTCATATGCTGTCATTTGGTCTTAGGGAGTTAAAAAATACTACAAGAATACCTTTTTAAACTGGAAGGTATTTTTAAGCCTTTTGAAATTGTTGACACACAATAAGGGAAACAAAAATGTATTATTTCATTCAAAAGCACATGATTCTGTAATAACCCATTTCTATTTATACTGATGCATCAAAACAAGTATAAACTTCTAGACCTACTGAAGTGTCATTTTGATCTGCCTTTCTATATGATCTATCAAAGTACTGACTGAAATCTTTCTGACTAAGTTTATTTGAAATAAAGTCCTGAAGGATCTAGAATCTGAACAGAGGAACTTCAGACTTTGGCCTTGATTACATAAGAAAATCATACTATTCATTATTCTAAAAGATTTCTTAAAATGGTGAAAGCCGTCTGTTAGTAACCCTCATAATATCAAGATTTGTGATAGGTTTCAACAGTCTGTTCACAGCTTAATCAGAAGCAATAATTGTCCTGGCAGATAGGGTATCTGCATTGATAAAAACCAAAAAACAAAAAACCAAAAAAACCCACTTTTGACAAATATTGAAGCTAGTGAAAAAAACAACAGGTACCAAATGTAGGGTATATTTTTTCACTTTACACTTGATAAAATATATTTGGTTCTTTGGAAGTTGCAGTAGAAAACAATTTTCTGAAAACTTCAGGGTTTGTTTGCTTTCAGTCTAGAGTAAGTGTGAGGGGAGTTAAGAGCCTGAAAATCCAAGTCAGACAAGCTTGCAAGGTTTATGTTTCCAAAGATAGCTTTAACTTCTTCCTCTTCATACTGTCATGTAATAATCCCAGAACAATGGTATTATTGAGGTTAAAGGGCAAAAATCCAAGACTGATACCTTCTGTGACTCAATAAAAGACACACGCCGGCAATCTTAAACAGTTGAGCAACAAAGATGATTGAACTACCTAGAGCATAACAAAAACTGCTTAATTATTTACAACTGCTTAGAAGAGAAAGAGCTCGAGCTCCTGTCAGAGCCCTGAGACTGGAATCATCTTTACTGGAATGCTATTGCAAAGATCATGCAGTATGAACTCTACCATGCGAATGTATGCAGCATGATGGATCCTTAACTCATTTCTTTTTTATAGTGTGCTTAGTTTGGTGTATGTCACTCTTGCCTAAAACAACTCCATAAGGATCCAAATATTTTCTGAACTTAATGCTAAAAGTTGGAAGCAAACCATCATTATTCCAGTTACAAAAGAACTGTAAGACTTGGTCTTTTTTTCTAGTCTTGAAATAGTCTAAAATTGCCTCTGCAATTGCCTTTTCAATAAAGAAGTTGCCTTAATATTCAGAATAAAAAATAAAATTTAAAAAAAAATTATAAAAAGGCGGAATAATTGCTCCCCCTAAAGATATACAAGAATTTTGGGCTCACTGTGTGGGTAAAGGGGCAGACAGGGCTCCACATGAAGACAAAGGGCTGGGCAGCATACAATCCCCTGTTTTCCATGCAGTTCTCTCAGCATTCTCAGCCCATGTCCAACCCACTTCCAGAGGCCACGCTGAGATCCAAGTTAGTAGGTTAAAGCCCTGTGTTTAGTCAGGCTTCAGAAAACCAATAACCTTTTCAAGTACAAAAGAACAAGGATTGGGTCACTGACTGACATTTTCATAAAGGATTTTCTCCCAGCCAAAATGAGAAGTTATGTCTTTATTTTTTTTTTTTTAATGGCAGCTGTCAGCAGACTATCATGAGTTACTGAGTTTAATCAAAAACCTTTCACAGTGGACACAATGAAAAATTTATGAGGTTAAAAGTTTCTTATCACAAGATCTTGAAGCTACTTGTGCTAAGCCAAACAGGTACAGCTGTATTTTAAATAGTTAAAATTTTTGAGGCTAAAAGTAAGACTTCTTGAAATTGTGTAGATTTATGGCAAGCTATGATTTACAAAAGTGACAGTAGGAGAAACGCATCATTATACAGCTATAGAAGATAACTGTCTTTTTATTTTCCTTTATTTACAAAACATCTATGACTTTTCTGCAAGAAAAAAGTTTATATTACAGGATAAGAATCATGTTAGAAAATCACAGCACAGTGGTGTTATCAGCCACAAAGCAGGCATCAGTCTTGAAGCCGTCCACAGAATCGGTTGATAAAAAAGCATTCCTCCACTTAAAAAGGAATTCCTGAGATATAAGAATTCTGATGACACTTTTTAATAAAAATTGCTACACTGACAGAACATAAAGTTTGATCATCAAGACCAGCCTGCCACTGTTGCAAGTAAACCTGCAGAGCATTCAATCCTACACACTCCTAGGTGACACAGACCAAAAAATACTTCCCAGGGCTGGAGGCAAATTAAGGCTTATTGCAAAATACCGGCTATCACTGTTAACACTGCAAAAATAAGGGAGCAAGGAATATAACGGTATATAGAGCAACCAGGTCTCTGACTTTTGACTTATTTACTAAAAACCCCAAACTTTACATACTGATATAATAACTGATAGGTAAAGGAATAAAAAGCTGGTCAATCAAAGGTTGAGGTGCTTTGCAAAGACTTAAAAAACTGGTGATGAAGTTCATGTTCCACTGAGTTCTGACCATGAACTTGCGCCACTATTTCCCATGCCTGGTAAGAGACCTACCTGGATGATCATTCTGAGATGAGTTTTCTGAGTTTGCTCTGCTAAAGCTACTTGACTTGAACACAGTCAAGCTCTCAGTCATGAGCTGCTTTGCGGAACCCAAGCTGCAATCCTTTATTTGAACTCTATATTTCAAATGAGGGACAATGTGGTATATGGGTTTGTTCGGTTTTGTTTCTTTGGGGTTTTTTTTCTGAAAAGAAAGGTATTATTTGATAGAAGAAAAAAAAAACAAACAAAACCAACCAACCAACCCAAAAAACCCATATTTGTCAGGTGTCTCAGCTTCTTCACACAGAAGAATGGGGGAACGGATAATCTCAGTTTTCTTTGGCACGAGACTAGACAGACATGGTAATAATGGGTTTTGAGAGAAAATAAGAAAAAATGGACAAAGTTAACAGCTCTGAGCACTGAAACAACAGACTCAAACAGTTTGGAAGAATTATCAGAGAAAGCATTTTCAGATTAAACTCGAGAATCAAAAATGCTCTTTTAAAAGTTCAGTTTTATTTTCCTATCCAGGGGTTTCTATAATTAGCTAGCTACAATTAGGACTATTAAGTCAGTCAATGTCAGCACAATACTTTTACAGTAGAGTTTAAAAAGCCAGGTATACATAAAATTTGTTATAACTAACAAACTGAGTTTATTACTTGAAAAATGGAAAATATTTGCAGTTTTATTTTTAACTGCATTTATCACAGAAATTAAAAACAGGAATTTAATGTTCTACACTTACATAGACTTCTCCCTTGCTGGCTAACAAAATCTTAATTTACACTTCCCTGTGCCTGTGTGAAAGGAAAAATGGGATCTATTCATGCACACTAATGGGTTACAAATTAGTATAAGCATTGAGGGAAAGAACCTTCTGTGGGTCTAATTGTAGACAGCACAATGAAAAAAGAGTAGACAACAGAAGGTGTTAAGTCATGAGATAGAAACTAATAACTAAAATATTTAATTATATTGTACAGAAATGAAATTATTTCTCATCAAATATTTGTTTCAGTCTCATCCATCTTTTCTCAGAACAATACCACAGAAGTTAGAGAACAATGAAAAACTTACGTATTTGAAATAATACACAGGAAAGACAAACAATATCAAGCACTTCTGTTTACACTTTTGCATAATACATAAGTAAATGGAAATGCTTTTTTATTTGATGCATAGTCAAGCTGCGAAAGTCAATGACCCACAGCTTTGTTAAGCTTATAAGGACTCAGGACACAAACAGACATGCACATAGGAAGAGAAATATTTAATGCATTTACGATAATTATTTATCACAATCTGAAATGCCCTTTTCTTGAGACAATCTCTACTTTTATGAATTTAGGAGGCAACATCTGGTATAGGCAGTTTATCACAAAACATCTCTTACTATAGTTTTACTTTTTTCACTGTCATATCCTCGACAGGATCCTGGCTAGGGTTGGCAACCACAGTAGATAGGTCTGTCATATGCATTTGGCAGCAGGAAACTAAAGAATTTTTTAATTGGCACAAATAAAGACAATTTCATTCTGACAGAAATATAATACAGCTTTAGATGCTCCTTTTAGAGCTGGAAGACAAGGAACAACATCGGAATACTAGCAAGAAAACTAAATAATATGAACACTTCTGCATCTATTTGCTGTAAAACAATTTCATTTTGGAAATCAGAAATAAGAGATACTTCCAGTTTATTTATTTTATTACCTTATAAGTTGTTTTCCCTATTATTGCAGTGATACTTAAGGTCAGCTAAATCAAGATTCTAGTCTCTCTCTTCAAACTGCTCTTATTTTGAAGGTAAGAGACCACAAATAAGTGAGACAAACTTTCAGATTGTGAGAAAAACTGTAAAAAGAAGAGCCAGCAGCATGCATATTAAAGGCTTTTCTTTAAGCTCACCCTTTACCCAACCTCAGCTACCTTTCTGTTTCTCTCAGTCAAGCAGACCAAACATACTTTTGAAAGAGCAGGTTCACTCAGTTATACCTGAGTGGGAAGAAGGTGGCTGGGGGTGCATAACTGGAGAGAAGTCAGAAAGAGAAGTAGACACGTATGATTTTTATGAAGAAGTAGTTAAACAGAGGTGTGGTGAGATTTCTAACTCCCTTCCTTAAGAGATGATTAAGAACACCAATAAAAAGACATAACCTATAAAAAAAAAGTTGAAGCTTGTGTTTCCTGAATTCTAGATGCTAAGCTGACAGTAGAAACACTGAAGGCTAGAAGAAAGGGAGTAACAGAAATAATTAAATTTTATTCTTCAAAGATTAAGCCAGGAAAGGAAATGAGAAAAGAATTTTTAAATGGATACCATGCTGAAAAATGAAGATATAACCACTGGTATGGCTGACACACCTCATTTTATGTATGTATCAATGAAGAAAAAATTATAAATAATTTTAAAAATCCCAAACACCAAAATGGAAAACAAGATATCTGTCTTGAGATACGTCATAGGAATTCTGAACAGTGAGCATACGAGGAGGCAGCTTTCCTAAGAAATGAGACATTTCCTTACCATTCCAGCACCTTCCTGTCTAACTACAAATGTGTTTATTCTACTACAAACGCCTGGGGAAAAGCTCCCTCTCAAAATAGAGGCTAGAACACCAAGTGCCTACACCTAGTCTAGCACATTCTCTGTATCCAATGAGCTTGAGTTGGTAGCTTGTCTCAAATAGTCTGCTGGGGCAGACAGGAACACCAAACAGATTCCATTGCAAAAGGCAGTCTTTTAAAAAAGGAAACATGGAAAGAGTAACCTACCCCTATCTGGACACAGCTGACCCCCAGCAACAACCTTGTTAACATCAGAATAAAAGATGATCTGTAGAACAGTGAAGAAGGAATATCCTCCAAATAACAGAGCTCATGAGAAGGGGCTGCTAAAATTTTCTGTGTAGGTATATTAGTTGTACACACATAGAGGCCAAGTCATTCCCACTTGGGATATTCCCCAGGAACACATTCATGAGAAATTAAATTAAAACAGGTGTGGACCAGTGCTGCCCCAACAAGAGAGCAACTGCTTGCTGATATTCCCCTGCCTGATCCATGATTTTCAGGTACTGAGTTTCTATTAAAAAAAATATCCTTTGTTTTCTTCTAGGAGGTTGGCATTTTTTTTTTAATCATTCAGCCTAACCCAAGCCAGGATCCACACCTGTCAGAGGCTTGCAAAACCCAGAATGCTTCAGATATCATTTATCTAAAAAGAGCCCTTAGATCTTACTTCCTGCAATTATATATATATATATTTACTAGTGCTAAAAGAATGAAGACAGAGAAAGGTAAACAGTAGCCCAACCAAACCAAGTGGGATGTTTCTTAAGTTTCTGCTGCAACTCAGTAACAGATGAAGCATGTGATCCAAACCCAGCCTGATCAATCAAAAATCTCTTTTTTGCCTTTTAATCATCTCTGGATCAATTAGATGTACTACTCCCACATGCCATGCTTATGATTAAATTTATTTTCAAACAGCAGTTTCAATGCCATTAATTGAACGCTACATTACCAAATGCCTTTCCTTATACTTAATCCACTGTTCTCATTATACTTCTGTCATTGCTGTTTTGATCATTAACTGTATCACTAGAAGTGGCTTAATAATTACTCATTGCTTCTAGAAGCCTTAGTATAAAATTCTTCCTGATTCCTCAGGTTTTCTGGAAAATAAAAATTATTTTTTATACCATTACCTGTTAAAAACTTTTAATACTATTTCAAGAGTAGTTGAAGTTTTTAACATTCCCCTAAAAGTATTGCCACAAGTACAGCAGTGAGAGTAACAGTTCAATAGAGCAATTGGATGTTCATAACACAATCATTACATGAATCCATCTGTTATAAAATGCAGTCCTTCCCAGAAGTCCTCCCAAATTACAGTGTAATGAATCACATGCTACTACTGTTTTGCAGAAAAACTCTCCAAACCAAGATCTGTATTTATCATCTCATGCTCAAATTTAACACAGTTCCTCAGGACCTGCTGGTAATATATTAGCCAGGTTCCCAGGCTGTGAACTTTTTCCTCCATGACTCTAAATTTCAGAGACATCTAGACAAAAAGAATTTGTACAGGAATTAAAGCTATGTGCCTCTGCATGAAAAAGGCCACTCACTTGAGCAAGACAAGGCAGAAGACTTCCTGTTGGCAGTATCCAAATAAACTAAGTTATATCAGCAAAAACTACAATCGAGAAAATTTCCCTTGATCCAAAAAGATTGTGTATTGCTTTTTCTCAAGT
Organism: Cnemophilus loriae; assembly: GCA_013397755.1. Lineage (NCBI taxonomy): Eukaryota > Metazoa > Chordata > Aves > Passeriformes > Corvidae > Cnemophilus > Cnemophilus loriae. The sequence continues at coordinate 25,591 of VZTF01001756.1, forward strand.
AAAAATGAAAAGTCTGAAATTAGACAGTAGGGATACTAGAACCAAGCATTCCCACCAGAAACCATCTAGGAACTATTACTTCAGAGGGATCCTGCCCTTCAAGCACACCATGCCCTGTCAATCACAAATGCCTTGGTCTTACCCCGACACCGTACTCACCGCACCACCTTCTGTCTCACAGATCTGGAGAACAGATGAAAGCAAAATATCTCGGTACCAATTCAGGAAAGTGCTTCTGACAGATCTAAAGAGGCATGCAAGAAGTGGAATTGTAATGACTTACTGTGTGAATATACATTCTCAATACCTACTTGTAGGCATTATGGTCCCTGAATTGCCTGGGGCTCTGGCCAGTTAATTGCCAGTTAATAGCCACAACACGACACGATGTGACTCTCTGCTGTTGAATGTGATACTCTTTCCCACACAGTGACTCGCAGCTTTGTAACCTCAAAGCTGTAACATTAGAACGTGTTGCAAAATGATCAGCGGTGTCACGGGCAGGCAAAACAAAAGACTATTTTGCTAATGCATACAAACAAAGAGGCCGGAATAACAAGTAGATGTTAAACAGAAGTCATATTTACATACCGAAAGTAGAAACAATGCAAGCAGGAGGAAAAAGAAAATCATTCTAAATTATTTGAAAGCACAGACAACCTTAACATTGCTTCCAAATGTAACGAAGAAATCTAATTCCTTTTTTCCAGGCTAATGCTTTTCAAGCTAAAATATGCTAAAAAAGTCACATTAATTCCTTAAAAAAGTAGTTTCTTTCAATAAACACTGCTGCCAACAGATTTATTTGTAAATACTCATGCTATGCTGTTTAGGTAATGTAGATGAGACTTAGATAGGTTTGTCCTATTTCACAATTCTATGAAAATCTGTTTTCCCAGCATGTATTCTTGATATAGAACATCAAACATACACACAAAAAATTACAAACTCTGACTTAAAGTGATCAAAAAGAGTCCTGAAAAGAGTCAAGGCTTATGGAAAAATAAAACTTTCCCATACTGGCCACCTAAACCAATACACAATGTGTAATTTCAGGCATTATTTTTCAGCACTAGCTAATTTTTGCTACAAAGAAATTATTAGCCCAAGAACATAACAAGTCCAATGATGTATTTTCTTTCTCAACATGTCTTCCCCTATCTCTGAACAGGTACATTGATGGTTTTAAGACCACTGTTCAATAGAGCACGTACTTAAGAACATGTGACAGACTAACAGACATGTAACATACTCCACTGTTTTTTTTAAAAAAATATCTGGCAGGTTAAAAAAGCAGCAGAAATACCACAAGCCGCTCTAGATAAATGAGTGTAACATACTGCAGTGTTTCTTATGACTGAAGACAAGAAAACAGTACAACCACATTACAAAGACTGAAGCTAAATCTCAGAATTGGAGTTCTTAACTACTGGAGTGCCAGCTATTGCCATCTCCATGGCTGACAACCAAATTTCCACTGACTTCAGACTGTGGCATTTTCTGTACTAGGGGCTAATGAAATACTGTTGTAGTACAAGACAAAGCTGCATCACACATGCACTAAAATTAGTGGCAAGCAGGCCTAAAACCAAATTATCTTATTAAGAAGTAAGCAAATGTGTTGTCATTTCCTAGCTTGGTACAATACACTTCAGGAGAAATCTATGTGACTTAATAGAGTCTTAGCTACTACTTGTTAAAAAACTCAGTGCATTTAATTTAGTGTTTTAGAATTCCACAGTTGCTTTAATTTGAAGATCTCAAGCTGCTTTGCAAAAGTTACTAGATTAGGTAAAGTACGCACAAGCACAATGGTGTGTTTAAATAATATTTAAATGATAAATACTATTTCTAGGTGAGTACACAAATCCTAACAGCAATATGCATCAATAACTGGTACTTGATGCTTTTGAGTTACCCTAGATTAGAATGCTTGTGTCTTTGACCACAACAGTACTAAGCATATAACACTGTAACTTCAGTATGAACTACATATATTTTCTAAAAAAAGCTGTTATGGAATGATAGAGACAACATTTTTCATTGTATTTAACCACCACGCAAACAGCCTTCTGTAAACATTTAAAGCTCTACAAGCATTTGAAGTAGAAAATAATTGTCTACTGCGACAGTCTCAGTTTCTATTTCCTTCTCAAGATTGCCATAATATTCCTATCATCACAATCTAGTGAACATTTTTTTAAATGTTTTCTCAATATTGTACTTCTTTTTGTGCTGATTCTTGTAAAAGATTTAGTATGTAAAGGCCTTCTCAGTTCAGTATAAACACAGCTTAATAAAACATTAAAATTGCATTTCTAATATATTGATCTCATTTTCTTCTAGCCAAAGCAAAGCCTAGAGAGGACTGTTGCATTTTTAATGGTATTTTGTTAGTTACTGATGTAACAGAGGGCTCAAGGAAAAAGCGATGAGTTGTCAAAAAATGGAGAAAGTCTCAAAAGGTCTTCCAAACAGCCAGCACCACTGAGCTGCACAATTCTCCTTGTCCACTGGCCTTCTCTCAACAAAGGGAACTTTCTCTGCCCTCAGCTTGGTAGAAATCAAACGTTTACCTACCTCCGTGATGAGTGGAATGAGCAACTTACTTTCCTTCCCCACCCTCTCTTTTTTCCCCTTCGGATAAGTCTTTGTACAAACTTAACAGGTATTGTATCATTAACACAGCTTTCTTTCTTGCTGTGATACTTTCAGCTCCTGGTAAAACTAAGCAAGATCAACTGCAAGGCAGCAAAATCTCCCATGCAAAGAGGAAGTGGAATAGTATGCCTTGTTCTTCAGAGCTGGAATGGAAAGGATGGTTAAAAGTAGGAATAAACAGGGAAGCAGACTAGGTAAAAGCAAGGTGAAAGAGCAGTGTATTTGTATCTCTGCTGAAGTCTTATGATTTATTTTTACTATTTGGATATACAGTGTTTGACTTTGAAATATTCCAAGCCTAGTAAGAACTAGAATATAAACACTTCTAAAACCTGTGTAGTAAATATGTGAATATCGCAAAGAAAAAATTCAAAGAACAAGCACACTGAATTCCTTTTCATTTTTTTCTCCACAGCATTATGATACAGTCTTTAATTGTGTTGTCGCCTCATTTAAACCTGTCCATCCCAGCCCAGATAACAGAAACCAAGCAAGTCTAAGAAACAGAAAATCAAACCAAACAAATAAAAAAAGATGCTAGCTAGAACCATTAATTTCCCAAGGACCCTCCTAAATTCAGAATCAGAGGTTAGACATCCTGACACCCAGATGAAATCTCCATGTACCAGGAAAATCTTATTTAAAGCACGCTGTCTTTTGTCTGTTCTTCTAGATGCTGACAATAATAAGAATCCCATCAGTGTCACTCCTGCAAGTTAATTCTATTACATCAGGAATTATTTAAGTAGAGATACTAGCAAATTATGAAGCAGGTTGGTGGGAATATCTGCCTGTTACAAAATCCTGTCTACTTGAAATGACCAGTCAGATCTTGCTGCCAAAGGAGCATGTGGAGATTTTGCAGAAAGTTAGCCAAGCAGTTAATTGGAGGTTTGCTACAATTAGCTGATGTGGACAAGGAAATCTATGATCCTGGATCATTAGTGCAAGCCATATGGTCCATTTTTCCCCCATATACACCTGGATTTTAGACACATTCCATGATGAGTTTGGATGATCTGGTTAAAAAAATGGGTATTTCAAGGAAAAACATAGAAAAGAACTGTATGGGACAGAAACAAATTTGTTTACTGCAGAGCCTTATAGGCAATTGGTTTTTCACAACTTTAGTGCAAGGTAAGCTTGGTAAGAAAGCATTATGAGAAAAAAATCTAGATCAAACAGCTGTTGGCAGCTTATACAGCTGCATTAACAAAGAAGGAGCTATCTTCAATAACCTGGACAGTTCTGGTACACAGGATGATTAGGACTCAGGGCATTTTACAGAATCAAAGTAGATACAAACGGCTGAGTATTTCACTGCACCAATTAGACAGAATGTATCTTTTTTAATATACTAGTGCCTGTTGACTTCATGCACTGAAACTAATGAGGTTTTTGTAACAAGAGAACTGTTATATCTATGGCAACAGCAACTTGAATGAAGGACTTATGTCAGTGGTTAGAGACTTAGGGAGAAAAAGCTGCAGATACATATACAGGATCCTATGTAAAAACATGATTCTGAGCACACAGGAGGCTGGACTATAGCCATTTAAATATTAGGGATTTACTAGAGGGAAGGAACCTTTTACTATAAGCTCAATAATCATTGCTTTAGAATCATAGAATTGTTACAGTTGGGAAAGATCACTGAGTCCAACCATTAACACAGCACCACCATGTTTACCACTAAACCATATTCCCAAATACCACATCCACATGCCTTTTGAACACTACAGAGATGGTCTTTCTACCACTTCCCTGGGCAGCCTGTTCCAAAGCTTGTCCACTCTTTCAGTGAAGAAATTTTTCCTAATATCTAATCTAAAGCTTCCTCGGTGCCACTTGAGGCCATTTCCTCTCATCCTATCACTTGTTACCTGGGAGAAGAGATTGAACCCCATCTTGCTACAACCTCCTGTCAAACAGTTGTAGAGAGCAATAAGGTGTCCCCTGAGCCTCCTTTTTTCCAGGCTATGCAATCACAGTTCCCTCAGCCACTCCTTATAAGACTTCTGCCCCAGACCCTTCACCAGCTTGGTTGCCCCTCTCTGGATATGCTCCAGCACCTCAACATCTTTCTTGTAGTGAGGGGCCAAAACTAAACACAGGATTTGAGGCCTCACCAGTGCCAAGTAGAGAGGGACAATAATTGCCCTAATCCTGCTGGCTACATTATTTCTAATCCAAGCCAGGACACCAGGGGTCTTCTTGGCCACAAAGGCACAATGCTTGGTCATGTTCAGTCTGCTGCCAACCAAAGACAATCAGGGCATCCCCAGTGCATACCTGCTCCCACACGGCCAATAAGGAAGACTTATGGTTTCCTGTTACTTGGACCAGCTGTGACAGAATAGCTCAAATTATCATAAAAGTCTCTTCCACAGGTAGACACTCCTACACATAAGTTTGGAGAGTAGCATAAGAATGCAAGTATAAGACAGCTAGAAAACAGTACAACATCTCTGAATGGTTATCCCACACAGTATGTTCTCGTGATTCAACTGTTGGCATTTGTAACAATTTTAGTTTATACCACTGGGGATGTGGACGGTATCACAATTACTCTTGAAGAGAAGACCTTAAAGCAGATATAAAGTAGATGCTGACTTTGCTGGAAGAGATGAATGAGATAAAAGGAATCGGTAGCAAAGTCCAGTTAGCACATCCTAGGAATTCAGTGAGGAGCTGAACAGTTCCTCTCAGAGGAGAAACTGAGATTTTTAGGAGCTCTGAATTACTAGTATCACTTTGGAGAGCCAGAATCATGGACCAGAATATAAAATACCATCCTGACTTAATAAACTCAAACAAAACAAGGCCAAGAAGACGATATATGTGTGGGAGTTCTCAGAATGCCCAGAGACTACTGGTAAGCAGCCCCAGCAGCTGTAAAAGTAAGAGATAACCAAAGACTTAACATCCTGTGGTAAACCTATGATAGCAAGGCCATTCAGTATGCAGAAGTGACAATTAGATTGTATGCTTTGCTAACAAAAGAAAGAGAAAAAAACAACGCAAACCACCAAACACAATAAAGCAAAACCAGCTTTTGATTCAAAACCAGTCCCTTTTCCAAGACAATATATTCCTTTTGAACTGGTCAAAGCAAAATAAGAATGCGGCAACCAATAAAAATATTGCATACATGAATACACTGAAATATGTGGATAACCTTCAATCTTGATAAAAGTGGTAAGACAAAGTGAGATATCAGAATAAACGGTAAATGGTGCAGAAAGCTCAAAGCAGCATTTGATCATTATAAACTACCTTTAGAAAATTCAAACATCTGAGTTTCTAAGAGACAGGCAATGCTATTACAAGTGGTTGCCTGAGTACCAGCAGAGAGTCAACAGGCTGAAACAAGAAGGTACTCACAATGATAACGAAGTGGGAGTACTGCCAGTTAAGATTAAGGGGACGAAATAGCATAGAACAGAGTAGAGATAGTGGAGGAATGAGGAATTTTTAATAGAGAGGTTGCATCTAGTAATATCAGGAATCATTCTGACATGGACTTGCTACACAGACCAAAGCTTCTAAGTTATATGGAAAGAAGCTAAAAATCTGCCTAAGTGACTCTAACATAAAAGAAAATATCTTCAACATCCTAATTCTTGTTCTAGGTTTTTTTTACATCAGTGTGATAATAAGAGATATTTTCACAACAGGATTAAGGTTTACATCACATCCGTGAATTCCCCACTAAGTATGGGGAATTTTGACAATGGTTTAATGTTTCTACCAGAAAACAAATTTTACAAACAGAAAACCAGTTGGTATGCAATTTATACTAATGTGTTTGGCAGCAGAATGAAAGTTTTACATCAGGTACCATCCAGATAGATTTGGTAAAGTGGACAAAAGGAATGCTGCTGTAAAAAATGAATTATAAGCAAAACAGAGAAAATGAAATGCTTTCCATCTCATGTAAGTCCATTAGAATGATGACTGAAATAATTATGAATAACTCAGTTTGCTGCAGTGCAGCATCTCACAACAAAATTTCAGGATGGCAAAACTAAAACTGATTTAACACTAAGGGTGATTTCAGATCACAGAAAGAACACAGACCACTTAAGTGCTTTTTAGAGAATAAGTATCCATCCTTATACTTGAAATACCTTAAAAATAAGAGATGCTACAGCTATTTACAAGTCAGCTGAAAATTCATCCAGGACAACATAAACTACTTTGTTCCCCGTTTGTTTCACGAATGTGACCTGTTCAATTGCCATCATGCATGCTACTTGCTGGGACTTTTTTTCAAATTATGCAAATTCCTGGATGTATTGCTCTTAACCATGGAACTGGTACAGCTGTTAGATCATCATCTCCCAGTTGAACATTCACTGGTAATTTGTCAATTTTGTAGACCCGGACTTACCTGAGAAGCCTAGCCTCTCTGAGAATGAAGATCTCTTACAATTTTCCCAGCTTGAGCCATTCTATAATCGCCTCCTGCATGTAAAATGAGTACTGAACAGCAACCAGGAAAAGATGTTGGGAAGTGTTCCTATCAGAGTAAGTAAAAACACACTGATATTTGGCAAATATGGATGACAGCCAGGACTTACCATGCTGTCAACCAAAACAAGTCTGCCTAGCTGAAAAATGAAGACAGACTTCAAGGTCACAAATAAGCTGGAGTAACAAGAATGTGAAAAAGAAGTAGGAGAGTCTACATCAACAATAATGTCTGATTTACAGTACCAAGCAAACACAAAAGGAGAGATCACCTGCTACCAGCTTCTGCATGATTGTCTTGTTCACATTTGAAACAGCTGCTGGGTACACTGGCTGCAAGGTTCTTCTACACTCTGAGCCTTTGAAATAATTTAAACAGAGATTTAGTGTATACAGGTAAATCCAAAATAAGCATATAAAGCTAAGCCTTTATATAGAAGTACGTATTACAGTTGAGTCAATTTTAGTAACCTTTGCTCTAGAGAGGCTGTGTGAAAAGAAGGGAGTTTGCATTTCTAACGAGTTTCCAGAACTGGAAGTTTCTCTCATGGGAGTTCATTTAAAATGTTCACCTAGTTCTTACGCCCGAGTTCCTCACTGTTAATAATCTGACTTTCATTATACTTTAATGCAAACAGGCTGTCATATTTAACAGACATGGAAATAAAATCCAGAAAATGCAGCTATTAAAAATGTCAAGCGGGCACAATAGAAATATGCAGACCATGCAGGTTTCTTTTTTAATAAGTGCAATTTTTATAGCACTTAGTATGTTCTAAGCATAACTCTAGCTAACCCGCAAATCTCAACACAGAAAAAGTTGCCTTACACATTGCATTGCATCAAGAAACAAAACAAAAGTTAAGAAAAAAATAAAAAAGATAAAAAAGAAATCTTTCACAGCCACCTGCTGATCAAGATGAGGGTAATTTTTTTCTAAAATTAGCTTCCCAAAATTACAATTTTACAGTGTCATGGGCACAAGGACTACACTTACCATGTTGTACCCTTCTCCAGGACCAAACTCCTCTTCTGTCAGTGGATGCTCAATTTCATTTTAGCCTGGGCAAGGTCTGAGATGAGCTCAAGGAGCAATGACGCCTGTGGATGAAATACAGAACGTCATTCCTCGTTTGTTCTTCAAAGGGTTTCACATAAGCCTCGTGTCGGATGAGATATTATTATCGGTCATTAGAAAGAACTCTAACCACAGCTCTCAAATTGAAAGTAATGCTCCATGGAGCCAGGCTGGAGGTCGAAAGTCTGGCTCATTATGCACGGCTGCTGTTCAGCTTTCCCACGTGAATGTCCCCACTGCAGGCCCGGGCTATGTGACACTGCCTGTACACGCACATAAGGGATGTCACTGCCTGCTGCTAGGTGACGTGGCGTGCAAAGAGCACGTTAATAACGCCAGCAATTAAAGAGAGGAATCCGTATCTTTTACCTTGAATCCACACATACACACACCAGCCACAGATCTAAAGACACAACTTCACACGTGGCTCTGCTGCGTCTCCCAGCACCCACGAAGCAGCGGAGCCACGAGCGCGCCGTGTCACAGCCCCACGTGCTTACAGCACCGCTGTCACTGACTTCTTGCACCTGGCGCCGTGACGCCACGCTCAGCACGCAGCAGCCGTCCCGCGCACGCAGCAGCCATGCCCCTCCCCTTGCCCGGGACCCAGCGGCCCGGGACCCAGCGGCCCGGGACCCAGCGGCCCGGGACCCAGCGGCCCGGGACCCAGCGGCCCGGGACCCAGCGGCCCGGGACCCAGCGGCCCGGGACCCAGCGGCCCGGGACCCAGCGGCCCGGGACCCAGCGGCCCGNGGCGCCCGCCAGCCGTGACCGGGCGGTGTCGGGGGGGGGGGCGGCCTCGGCTTGGAACCGTGAGGGGAGCGGAGCGCCGTGGGCTCCAGGGAGGGGTGCGGCTGGTGCTTCCTCTTAGGCTATTTCCTACTAGGGTAATGCTGGTGTACCTTCAATCCAGTAAATGAAATCTGAATTGTAGGGGTTTATCTTACTACAAAACCCCTTAATGCTTATTTAAAAGCTCTTTCTCCTCTTAAGTAGCAGACCCTAGTCCTAATCAGATCTCAGCATGAGAGTAAATTTGAAAGTGGCCGGGGGCCTGTAAAGCTATTTTATATCTTAAATCTCTTGAGACTCTTTCTTGCTAACCTGAAGATTTCAGTAATTTTTTTACATCTAACAGGTGTGAAGTATCCATTAGTGTGAGGTAAGAGTCTGTGAGGGTTTTTAAGTGTGGATTTGTCTCACAACCAGAATTTTAAAAATGGAAGTATAACTGAATTCTTGAAGTCTCAGGCTAAAGGTTATAGCTAGTGTTTTAGGGGCCTTGATGTTTAAATAGAGGTTCCTATCTAAAGATGTACATTATTTGAAAATTGTTGTCTGAGTAGAATAAAAATAGGGCTAAATTGTTCTATTGACTGTTTCTCACCTTTGGTTCTCTAGACACTTTTGTTAGTCTTTACAAAAGTTGCTGGAAAGATGGGCTACAATGTGCTGTAAAAATTGTATATTTCTAAGTTATAATGTTGGGAGTTAAAAACTTATAATAAAAGACAACTTCATTTCATACCTGCTTCTGTCTCTAAGGAAACTAGTGAATAATCAGTCCTCTGCTTACCAGTGTATGTAAATGTTTCCTACTCTTAAGATAGCTCCAGCAGCAATCTTCAGCTGCGTCTGCAGCTTTAATAGAAAACAAATCTATGATGCTTTTGAAAACAACTTAAATTGGGCAACTGTCTGATGCATAAACTAGTCTTTTGGTCGGTGCATTTTTCAGCCAGAACGTTTATGGTGCAGTGCTACAAATGCCTCTGTCACCACAGAATTAGGATGACAGAGGAGCTGTAACCCTTCACAGCAGTGGACTTGTGCTGTTAGGCCAGGCTGTCACTGAGGTCCCTTGATTCAAGCTCAGGCTTTCATATCTGATAGTTGTATTTTTTAACGTTGTACTTCACAGCATGGGAAATGTACCAAAAAAAAAAAAAAAGGTCGATAAGTGCATTGCAAAGTTTTGCTAGTGTCATAACATGAGAAAGAATCTTAACTGAAATCAAATTATGGTAAGTAAAATTGAGAGCATCGTGGGAGGATAGCAGGTCTGTTGAGAAAGAAGATACTTCCATTTTCAGAGAATGGAACCTCTCAGAAAAATTGATTTTAAAACTTAGGTTTTATGGTAGACCCTGAAACAGATCTACAGAAATGGAAGAACAAAAGTTTTACATTGCTCTTTCCCCTCTTCTTCTGTGCTATGTCCTTTCAAAGATTATTAGTGCTTTTATACTGAAACCAAGCCATATTGTTTTTGCCTTGAAACAGTCTCCAGATTTTGACTTAATTTTTCTTTGTTTATCTAGCAGTTGGATCAAATGTTGCAGGCGGACAAGAATGAGGCATTAAAGAAGGCTCTTTTTCGTGGTGATGTGTCATTAATTGAAGAACTCTTAAACTCGGGTGAGGAAAGTCAGTTACAAAGTTGAATATTTTTTATTGAACTCGTCAAGAATACAAACTTTTCTCATTTAATATAAGACTTTATATCCTTTACTGGAAACATTCGCATGTTCCTACATGCACTCAACACATTATTTTGAAAGATTACATTACTTTCTCAGTGACTCAGATTTGGTATTCCAATACATTCCTTCTAATTTATGGGTTTTTTTGTTGGTCAAGAGTCCTGAAAATTGAGAATCAACTATAGTGTTTGAACTGCAAAATAAGGTGTTTCTTTGTTTTCAGATGCATTTTTAACATGCAAATAGCAATTAAAAACACTGAATTAGACGTGGTTTAAATTGAGGGGGGGAATTCAGTGGGTGGTCTTTGGTATTGAAGTTTGTACAGCATGGGGTAAGAAGGGGAGGCTAGCCTTTTTAATTTTAATGTTCCTCCAGTTTGGAAATTCCTTTTTTTTTTTTTTTTTCCTCCACAGCACTGTTAAGTTTCTGGGATGTGCCCTATGTAATACTGCTGTCCTGGCAACATCAGCTGAACAAAGATTCTGTGATTCTGAAAGGTCTAACCGGCTTTGTGTGGCATTTGTCACTAAAAAGTAGTCTGTTTTAACACTGAAAACCTTTTTCCCTGTTCTGTTACTCTGTATTTGTCTTTAATGTGTTTGTTAATCAGTGTTAGGAAGATTGGATCACTTATTGAAGCATCCAGGGCAATCAGAAACTGCATAGCTGAGTTGACCTGCCTAGTGATAATTGTCAGGAAGTTCTGCTTCAGCAGGCAAGGAGAATATAGTAACCAAGAGCTTGTTCTCTGAGGAAAATCTGTCTTAGGGAAGAAAGTAGTTTCTTGGTTAGCAATGGGCTTTTCTGAGTTTTGAAACAATGACATTATTTGCCCTTTTAGAAGCCAACTGTTTCTCACCACAGTGGGGGAATGGTTTTCTTTTTAAATTAAGCAAAACTACTTCATGGACTGAAACACAAGAAGTGCAGTACAAGAGTGAAATACATCTGTCTGGCTTTGAGAAAATATATTCTTATTTATGGGTAGAGTTTTAGTGATGTCTGTGCATCAGATTGCTTAATTGTTTTGCTACACCATACATTTTAAATTGTTGTATTACAGTCAAACAGCAATAGTTCACTTTCTGTGCTGATGCCTGCTACACAGTGGACAGTTCTGTGCTGTTGGAAGATGATAATAGGTTTCTGTAAGAGCATAGGTTCCGGCCGAGGATTCATGTAGTCTAGTTTCCTGTCTCCTGAAATGAACAAGGCAGTATCACAAAAGAATATATAATTTCCTTAAAATGGGATCAACAGTAAATTCTGACCCATCCACTACTGTTCTGCAAAGCAGCAGAACACAGTGCCTATTATGGAGGTCTTTCTGAAGAAAGGTAACATTGTCCTTCAGAGGCTCTGTGCTCAGATTAAATCTTTGCCTGCAGAATTACTTTTAGTATATGTTGGGTAGAGCTTGTAGGAGGCTCACTACCAGCAGTCAGCCAAACTCAAGGTCTGTGTTGGAAGTGAATTTTCTAGCAACAGTTGGGGCTGTTCCTTCAGGTGGAGTGAGACCGTGTTGTCTTCTGGCTTGGTTAGATGTCACTTTAGTATTTTTGATGGTGAGGCAGTTTTACAGAGCTCCTTTAGGAGATGGACAAGCACTGTTTTTCCTTACCACTTCCGTTAAATGGCAACTTAGAAAAAAGTTTCTGAACTACATGTCAAAAAAAGTAATGCAAGCAAGTAGCGCCTCCAAAGATGACTTGGACATATGGGTTTGCTTTAGGAGTAGAATAGTTAACACCATGTAATTCATATGTTCCATTTCCTAAAATGGAATTAAAAGTTATGACCTCATGACAGTTTAGGCTAATTAAAGATATAACTACAGTCAAATCCTCCATTTTCCTTCAACAGTTTGTTCCACTTATATCTTTGAATGAGTGCTGGATCTCGTCTCATCTTTTGTGAGCAAGTTCAGGGAATAGTAGTAAGTAAAACTATACTATAAAAATATACTATAAAACAGTAGTAGTAGACTACAGGAACGGGAGAGTGCCTAGTGTGCGAGAATAATTTTTCAGACAGTTCAGGACTCTGAACCCTGAGTCAGGTGACCACCATAGCTGGCCCAGCAGAGGGAGACATCTGCAGCTCTAATATGACTCAGCTTTAAGGTCGCGTAGGAACAGACCTAAGTGCTGACAGACTTAAAAGAAATCAGTACTTCTACTACAGAAAAGTCTTAGAGAATCAAGCATTTTAGAACTTCCCCTCAGGTAAGTGGTGTCTGAATGTGAGTGGATTCCAACACTAAGAGCTGTTCTTTAACTGAATGAAAGTCAAGACCTCATATTTTTGGTGTCAAACATGGAATTATTTAGCAGAGTTACATTTTTCTCTATAAAAACAGCCTTTCTATTATAGCTATTATTAGCCACAGTCAAGAAAGTATCTGAATATGGGAGAAACAGTAATAGTCACAAAAAGAATGCAGTTCTTCCTTTGCTGTTCTTTTGCTTCACTATTATTCATATTCTTCACATGGTTTCTGCTGTAGAGCTCATCTGTGGCCAGAATGTGTTTCTCCCCTTTGCTGCTTAAATAGGAAGGTGTTTATCTGTAGCTCAGATTGTAAGGAAGAATCTGCACCTGGTTTGTCTCCCAGCTGTAATTTGTGGGGCCATGTAACTGAAAAGCTCCTCTGCTCATACCTACAGAAGAACACAGATAATGACAGGTGGGGGAGGCCAAATAATGCCCTGCTCCAGTTCCTCCCAGGCCCATCATAGAAGCCAGTAGCCTACCTTTACAGTCTCAGAGAAGCAGAGAAGACCAAGTGCAGGCAAATTACAGGCTCAGAGCAAGGGTCTCCCAGCTGTAACAGAAGGTCCTTGTGCCTGGGGGCCAAGTGGCTGTAGAGACAGGAGTGAGTGAAAGCTGTGCCAGTGACAGGAGTGGGACCAGAGGTCAGAGGCCCATGTGTCTGTGAGGCCAGCAGCTGGAGGGGATAGATGACAGGATGATACCGGTGTTGCTGTGTTCATCAGAGTGCTCTGTTTGTCTGTGTTGATCACTGTGGCCAGTGGGCTGTGGGGGTGTGTGGGTGTGCCTGCTGGGAATACACGCTCAGCATTGATATGGGTCGGACCCGCGGTTCTGGAGCTGCAGCAGCCTCACTTCTCTCTCGCTGTTGGATTTGGCCTGATTTTTCACTAAAAAGTTTTTTCTGGGCTTCACTGTTTTCTCAAGGAGAAAATCTCAAGGATATCTCAAGGGCCATTTTAAATGCTGGAGTAACACTGCTTACTCCAATAACAGCTCATGTAATGAGAGTAATAACTTATTTGAGTAGTCATCAAGGTGAGACATTTCTGGTCAACAACTCCTATAACCAAACAGCCAAGAAGCCACATGACTGTTCCTGTTTCAGTTGTCCTTTCTTTGTCTTCCTCTGGGCTTACAGCTTGTTCACATTGGGACTTTCACACTAAGTGGTACTTCAAGGCAGTCACTACCAAGATGGTAGGAGACTATGCAGGACAAACAACTTAACATATTGCCAAATAGACCATTCTACTTCTAGAACTTGGAAAAGCACCAGCATCGTGGCAGATACTGGTTGCTATACATGTAAAGAAAGCATTGAGGAAAATGCCTTCTCAAGAGTTTTAATAAGTCTCTGTATAACTGCCAAATAGATCATTTGTCACTATTGTTCTGATATGTATTAAGGTAAAAAGCTCTAGATGGGAGCTGTAGTTACATGGACTGCTTTTCTTCTCACGAGGAAGAGACTTTTTAAGTTTGACAGGGTGACAGTTTTTGGGTATTTTTTCTTACTACTATTACTTCAGTGGGCTGTTGAATATCAAACTTGCTAAATTCTTGAAGTGACTTACAAGGAAGTTTGGATATGACTGCTCAGGGACGTTTGCTGGCTCCCCTTGTAGAACTTCTGTAGGCTTCAATTAAAAGTTTTGTACATTGCAGACAGGCCAGTGTGCTGTGACATTAGCTGCAGCTGGTATGTGTACATTGCTAAGGAGATTTGATTGTAAATTCTGTGGCTTGCAGGTGTTAGAATGCTTCAACACGTGGCTTTCATTGAATTGCTACCTCTTTATTGATTCTACAATTCCAGTGGTCTTAAGAAATTAGAGAATCAATCCAAGAGCAATGACCTGTTAGTCCCTCAGCTTTAATGACTTTATATTGGTACATTGAACTTATCTTTGACGTAGTATCAAGACAGGGGAAGTACATATTTTGCCTGAAAAAATATGCATGTAGCTTAACTGTCACAAATTTCTTAGGATAGTTTTGGGAAGTTTTTTGGAGTGTTTATTCCTAAAGAAGTATTTTTGATTATCCATAGTCACTGTAGGACTAATATGGAACCAACTGATGGAAGCTTTTCTAGAGGAAGTAATATTTGTTGAAGGATTGAAAAATGCATACAGGTTTTTATTAGAAAGTTGATAAGTAAAGAAAAGAAAGTCAGATGAGTGTCTCAGTCTGGTACTTGGTTCTTGGTGCACTTGGGAGAGCTGGGCTGTCTGACAGGCATGCTTCTAGCCATTTTAGCCATTCTGGCTATTACAAAGAGTAACAAACAATTCTGGTGATTGTGTTTGAACCTTGCATAGTCTCCTATTTCTTCTTTTTATTGAGATAATATTTTGTTAGTACCGAACACAAATCTGGTAGCTAACTATCTTGCAGGACAGAGAAAAAAAGGAGCTGTGAAGCAGGAAACCTTAGATGTTGTGATCTTGATTGCCTGATAAGCAGTTTGCTTCCACAGCAGTCCTCTTGGCTTGGCAAGAGTCAAAATTTTTCATTTTGATTGAAGAAAGCTATTGCACAGAAGCAGAGAAAACAGATTCTGTGTGCTTATATGAAATTACTTTTGCAGCTAAACGTTTGAGGTTTTTAATGTAGTCTTTCTGTGGTACTTTATTCCTTGGATTGAGAACTGGGCTACCTTGATGTCAGTTTTAAAAGTTGTTTTCTGGTGTTCTAAATAAAGATATATTAAAAAAAAGAAAATGCCGTAAGAGATTTCTCTCCCTTGTCCTAAATGCAAACAGGGTGTAACCTTTGTAATGATACATATTGAGAGTAAGTTTTATAAAAAGCATGTTTGTTGTGATGCAGTTTTATGATTTTAATTTCTTAAATTTTGACAGGTATCAGCATAGAAACTAGCTTTCAGTTTGGATGGACTCCCCTGATGTGTGCAGCCAGTGTGGCTAACTTTGCAGTAGTACGTCTTCTGCTAGACAGAGGTGCTAATGCATGTTTTGAAATAGGTAAGATGGGTATGAAAAACACCGGCTGGTAACGCTCAGTACCAGACATTGTCCCTGTCCTTATTCTCTTGTTTACATATGTAGGGAAAAAAAATCAAAAGTTCACAGTGGAACTGGGACCTACTCTACCTTTCACAGTTTTGAAGGAAAAGTGGTAGTTTTAAAGTAAAAATTGTTCTTGGAATTGATCTGGAATCAGTTGATGCGTTTTCTTGTTCTTTCTCTCTCAATTCCACTTTCCACCACACTTCCCAAATCCCTAGTACTTGCTCAAAAATTGTAGTATAAAGTTGTACAGGTCAAACTTACTGGGTTGGATCCTATTATGAAGTATGTACATGCAGAAACCAGCTAACATCCCAAACGACATGAACAGCTTCCCAATTCGTGGGAAACGAATGTGGACTCCTCTAAAACCAGAGTGCAATTTTTCTATTTTCTATTAAGAAAATTGTTCTTCAGTGTGTTGCTAGATCACCTTTTTCTGCAAGAGTTCAGTGTAGCTTCTAAGTAGTATCAGTTCCTCAGTCAATTTTGATGGCCTAATAATAACTCTTTTTCCACTTAAATTGTGGTTATTTTCAGTCTCTTCCATTGCATCGGAATATTTATCTCACAGTACTGCCAAGTATGTGAAAGCAGTGATCATATTTTCCAGTGACTTGCCAGTATTTGCAGTACTAGTAGACTGAAATGCAGATGTTACAAATCTGGCTCTGAAAATTTTCTCTAACCTCCTAGCAGTTGATCAGAGTATGAGATTAGAGTAGATTGCCTACACCAAAAGCAATCATGCCACTTTCTAATCACTGTCCTTGTAGCCAGTTTTAGAGATCTTCAGTGTGTCTGCCTACAGCTCATACCTGTTCCTTGTTTATGGCTGTAGAAAGCTATAAATGGGGCAAAACCTGCTATAGGCGATAGTTTAGGCTGACCAGGTAACCAAATGCATGGCATTTTTTCATTTGTGTGACCAAGTGTCTTTGCCCAAAGTGGCACCTCAGTAGGATCAGGTTTCTTGACTTGTTTCCCTGTTAGAATGTGTAGGGAAACTGTAACTAGGGCATATGGGCAGCAGAGTACTGCCCAGCCAGGAGCAGTCTCATAAGTCATTGATTTGGGTCAGGCCACGTGTGTTTACTAAAGCTGTGCTGTCCTAAGGGTGTACTAAGTCTCACCAGTCCTCCTGCTGTTTTTCACATCAGCAGGCAATCATACAAGTGATCCTATAATAATGAGCCTTCAACGCTTATAATCCTAATAAAATGCTATACTGTTAATCACCTCAAGTCACTCTTCAGTCATTCTTTATAAGTAGTTACTTAATTTTACCCTTTTTGGTAGTCGACAAGAACTAATACATCATTTACTCTGTGATGGGTTCAAAACGTTGCATCTTTGAGAAATAATTTCACCAGATCCTGCTGGGTTTTTTGTCTAGTGTGAATGTAAACTTACCTTTTTTGCTGTCTTTTAGCAGTTACTCTCTCTAAAAGAGAAATCTAAGAATGCTAGGGTGTTTCTTCGCTTTGGTCTCTCGCTCACGTGTATGAGCTATAGGTAGGCTAAGAGAAATTAATTTCCCACTCTTTATCACTACCTGAGGTGATGAATACAAATATAACTGCGGGTTCCTCCCAAATATCATTCCCAGACTGACAGTGCTTAATTTAAAGTCCTGCCATCTTTCCGTTCATGTTCTAGTTGATAACCAGGTTAAACATTTTGAGTAAAAATTCATCAGCATATCAAGTAATTTCTATGTGAGGCAGTTGAAAATTAAAAGATGATATATTAAAAAAAATGCAGAACTGATTTGTAGAGGTGGGGGACGAGAAGTGGTGAGAGAGAGCAGTGGGGGTGAAGTACATCAACTTTTCATGTTTAAATATAATGAAATCTGACCTCATTGAAGAATGAAGATGTTAATTATACACAGTCTTAAAATTTCTACAAGAAAATTAGAAAATATGTTGTAACACTTGATAGGATATGAAGCAGGTGCAGCCTATATTATACTTCAATGGATGAAGGCATGTTGGAACTTGTGAACAAGTCTGTGTAATAAAAAAAATGGGCAGTTACTCAAATGGCAGTCTTCTGAATGACACTGGGGCTGACAAACTTGATAAGGTCTTTGAGGTGTTATGTTTCCCGTATGGAAACCATGGGGGAGGAGGTCTCCTGTGTTCTGTGGGCAAACAGCAGTTCTACAGTTTTGATTTGTGAGCCCAGGTGCCGTGTAACACCCAGCTGGTTTCAGAGCTGGAGTAGTAAATATGCTGGTATTCTTATGGACCGTGTAGGTGCTCTTTAAATCCTCATCTAAACCAATACTTCTAGTACTTCTCCTGCCACTACTGGACCACAGGAAGTTAATAAATTTAATTCTTCCTCCTTAAGACCTATCGTGAAGCCCTTTTGCTTTGAGTGTGATTCACTCTCATCTTTCTGAGAATCTCCTCAGGTGCCTTTGTCTTACTTGATCATTCAGTGACTTTCACAGACAGGAAAACAAGATTGTTAGCCTTTTCCACATATCGTAGATTATCAAAACCTGATTAACAACTCTAAAAGATATAAAGACTGTTAAAGGAACTTCTGGATTAGCATGATATTTGTAATTCTCTAACTGCAAGTTTCCAAACAGATAAATACACTGTGTTGATGGCAGCATGTACTGCACAAGCTTCAGAGGAGAACATCTTGAACACTGTCGAACTGCTTCTATCGAGGAATGCTGACCCTAACCTTACTTGCAGGTATCAAAAACCCCACATCTGTGAATACAGTACAAATTTAATATTATACAGAAATGTGTTTATAGACATAACTGTTGTTGTTGGTTAAGATGAAGTGTACCGACTTCTTGTAATTTCACTGTTATTTGTATAAGAAAAGATTAGTACCCAGATACTTATGTCGCTTAGTACAATTGTTAATCTGAGTGAATAAGACTGTGATCAGCTTGATCAAATTGTAAGTAGGTTCTTCAGCTGAACAAAATAATTATTTGCTTGACTGAAGTATAAGGGCAAGAAATATGTCCTCTGCCTTTCCTAAATCATATTGCCTCGTCTGCATAGGGATGGAAGTTAAATCAATTCATTCTTTATTTAAATTCATGTTCTACTTTTGAACTTTTTGTGGATATCTGGCTATAGTCTTTTCACAGAGTGTTTCCTGTGGAAAACAAAATTATGTAAATAAAATACATTTATTCCACTGCAACTGGAATAATTCGGATTAAAGAGATTAAGATCCTTTTAGAAACAAGTAATAGCATCCTTCTTCAATTATAACTTTGTGTCTCAGCAGTTTGAAGCAGTGCAGTATGAGATGTCTGTAGTTGCCCAGTCTGATGAAATGTTTCATTTTACATCAAAAAGAAATGAATTATGGACTGACTCCAGGATAAACTGTCTTGCCTCTGCTAAAAAAAAATACTGTTTTGGTCAACTGTTTTTTCAACTAACTGAATTTTTTTATACCACACCTCTTTCATCACATTGCCTGAGATATATAGACTGAGTAGCTCTCTAAAAAGAATACAATTGAAGGCCTTTGGTTTTCCTTAGTAGAATTCATTACTGATAGACAAGGAGGAAACAGAGTTCTGCTGAAGTGCAGCTGATGTCTGGTACCAAATTTAAATACCGTTCTTTTATTCTTGTCAGAGAGACTAGAAATTCTTCGTGAGAGAAGAGAAAGCTACATACATACTGTTGTTGTCAGATAGCTGGGTGTTAGAATAAACATCCTGCTTTAAAAAATTGGGGAAGTGTTTGCATTATTAACTTTGTCTTGGGTGTTGGAAATGTAAGCAAGAGTGCAGGTTTGCATTTGGACAGGCCTTTG
Source organism: Cnemophilus loriae (assembly GCA_013397755.1). NCBI lineage: Eukaryota > Metazoa > Chordata > Aves > Passeriformes > Corvidae > Cnemophilus > Cnemophilus loriae. The sequence continues at coordinate 45,408 of VZTF01001756.1, forward strand.
GCTAAACTTGGGGGGAAAGAGTGTGAATGCTGACACAAGAGGTAGGAATTCTAATAAATTTTATTTATGAGCTTAGAGTATGCTTTGCATGGTTGATCTTTATATACAAATATTTATTTACTATCTTTTTGTGTCCTTAGACCTTGTGCTAACATGAGTTATTCATGCATCCAGCAGATATGGTTGTGGCTTTTTCACTTTTGCAATAGTAGTCTTTCTCAAATGAAAAGATAAATGAAGTGACAATCAGAAGTGTCTTATTTGTGCCAAATAAAAGCAGAGGCTTGAAAACTCCAGACCTTGTAATCTCAAACTTTTGAGTTGCCTTTATGTCTTTCCAAATATTTGAAATCTGTGCATGCCCCTCCATCATTGGGTCTGCTTGGGCAGCAGCTGCTGTTTCTTGTGGACTTCTTGCTCTGTGTTCAGAAATGAGAATGAAACACAATAAACTGCCTTATGTGACGATAAGGGATCAAACAGCCCCTCTCTGTGACACTGCAGTCCCATTTCACCGGTTTCGTTAGAACAAGCAGGATGTTCTGTGGGAGTGAGCAGAACTGTCAGTGAGTTGAGATTATTGTGAAAGTACTTCCTGTGTGATCAGCTTACCACAGGTGTTAAGAACTAGGGTTCTCATTATTTGGCTTTCTCAGCCAAATAATGTAAGAACCAGAATGATTCTAGGAAGCTTCTCTTTTGTCCACCAACCACTGGAATGTGTGTGAATGCAAAGCAGAATACTTAACCTTCATGTAAGGCAGGGTTTAGTGTTTATCCTTTCTTTTGCACTGTCAGGGCAACCAGTAGGCTCTTTTATTTCATGTCATCTGGAGGCGATACGTAGAAACTTGGAGGGAGTGGGTCAATTTATTACGTGTGTGTGGAGTGGGAAAGGACTAGTGGGAAAGAAACTGATTTTTGAAATGCAAAGAAAGAAGGTGAGTTTAGGAATGGGTACGTAGATGGTTTCTTTGCAAGGGGATACAGTACTGAGAAGAAAGTATTCAGTAGCATAACTTAGGATATTTTTGCTAAATCAAAATTGGAAACTGAGTACTGGTGGCTGTAAAAACAGTTTTGTTGATGAGAATATAGTGTATCAAAGCATAAGTGCTAGCAAAAGGGTTTTGAAAGTCAAACAAGAAGTAGAGTAATGGCTAGGTGAAACAAGAAGGCATTGTAAGACCTGCTCTGAACAGCTGTTGTAGAGCTACTATAGCCTGAATGATTTATTAAGTGAATGCTACCTCGAGAAATTTGTTTTGCTTATCTCATGTCATTCACCTTCCTCTTGCTCCAAAATGTAAATTATATACTTTTTCCCTTTGTAAGGCCTGGAAATCTTTAAGTAGTGTTTTTTTAAAACCTTTTTTAACCTGAAGTGCTTTCTAAAGTATGTTCTTCCAATATTACTTGTTATGTAGGGTTTCCCACTTCATCGCTAAATCCCACTAAGCCAGAAAATGGGTTAGTAGATTGTCTTCTGTTGCCACTTAATTTCTCAGTTCCAGGCTTAATGTGCAGCAGTGGACTGGGGAAACTGGCTCCAAAAGCTTCTGAAGATGCTTCCTGTTTATCTGAAGCACTGTTCAGTTTGCAAATCAACAGACTAAAGTAGTATCTTGCAACATCATTTCCTTGCTTTGAGATCTCAGTAAGAAAAGATTGAGATTAAACTCAGGGTTAAATTGTTTTCTACCTGCTGTATTTTTTCTAGTGTTATTGATACACTGGTCTAGTTAATAAAAACATATCCAGTTAGGAGACTTTACTTACAACTTGTCGAGATCACCAGCTTGAAATACTGATTTTTCTATAGATGTCTCCCCAGTGGAAAGAAACCTGTGTGTAAATAGGAGACATTGCCTCTCTTCTCCTTCCTCTTATTAAATTTTCCGGGAAAATTTTTGTCTTGCTTGAGATCATGATCCCAAACATAAGCATGTTTATTTGTCAAGTGCAGTGAATTCTGCACCACAGATTCAGTTTAGTGACAGCTATTCAATACATTTTTGAGTCAGATAGTTTGCCATCTGGGAGATAAAACTTTATCACTAATTGTGCCATGGCTCCTGATTATCCAGGGTGGGAGGCTTCAGGGTAGTAGGTCTGTTCTACTCAGCTTGTTGTCATGTGATTTAAATTTTGCCCCATTTTTTCCACCAGGTGAAGTGAGCCTGTAAGAAGTTCTGGTTGTATCTTTGTGTACGCGTCACATACAAAGTTTTGGGCAGCCCTAAAAACTGAGAAAGCTTCTGGTTTTGTCTTTGTCTCTAGTCTTAATATAAAAGCAGAGAGACTTAGAGCGCGAAGCTGTGTTAGAGGACATTTACATTGGATATTAGGAAAAGGTTCTTCTGCCAGAGGTTAGTCAGGCATGGGAACAGGCTCCCCAGGAGAATGGTCATAGCACCAAGTTTGTCCAAATGCTTCTTTAGCTTTGTCAATGCCCTCAACCATGTGGTGTGATTCTTGGGATTGTCATGTCCAGGGCCAGGAGTTGGACTTTATAATCCTTGTGGGTCCCTTCCAACTCAGAATTTTCTGTAATTCTAAAGATAAAAACAGATAAACAAACAAAAATCTCTCTTCATTTGCATGAGACCCTGTTTTTTATATAGGTGCTGCAAAGCTGGAAGCAAACATAGTTAGATGTTGAAATAATAAATTGCTTATATGCCTTTTAAGATTTTATTTATTTACTGACTACGACTTGAGTATCATATTCAATATGGACAAATGTCATGTGGCAAATTGTACCATACAAAAGCACTTAATGAGTGGACAAGAAGGTCATCTGTAAGCCAGACTGCTGAAACAGCAGTTCCTCAAAATGATGAAAGGATTCTTAAAATCTTCTGTCTGTATCACTACACTCTCTATGAACATTTTGAGATTGCACTAAGATGTACCAATACATTTAGGTTCTCTTCAGCTTAAGCAGGAAACAGTGGATTTGCTATGTTAAAGCTTGCTGTTGTGGTTGTGGGAGTTCCTTGCAGGGTAAGGAAAACAAGGTTTGTTTTCCTCAATGCTCTTGTCTCCCTCCTGTGGCCATACATGTAAATTGACTCTGCTTTCATGGGGTGGCTCAGGGCACCCCTTTGCATGCAGAGGTGCAAATTTGTGCAGCAGTGTATGTGTTTCTATCCTGAAACAGCTTCTAGCCTTTGAAATTAAAACACAAGCATTAAAATGGAATGCTTGCAGTACTAATTGCACAATCATGTTGATGGACCTTTTAAATGTTGTATTTATTGAGTTTTACTTGCAAATGGAGAAGTTTTTTCAGTGGCTTTAATTTCATTGAGTTGTTGGCTTGATTTCAGATATCATGCCCGCAGTACTGTACAGCTGTAACTGCGTCATATTCTTTGGAGAAAAGACTATTCTGTAGCCTCAAGGCTTTTGTTTAGTATTTTTGCTTTGAAAAAGCAGAAGGTAATTGTGAAGTAGTGTCAAAATCAAAAGAAAAAAAGGGTGAGAGCGGTAGAAATGAAAATGAAATCAGACGTGATTGGACTGGTTTTGCAGTCAGATGTAAATAGTAAACACTTCAAAGGTGATGGCATGGGAAGTTCATCAAAGGCTACCCTACCACTGAAAAGAAACAAGCGTGGGAGTGAGTGTCCATGTTGGGCAAACAAGTTTGAATTTTGATGCTGCAAATTCTTAGGTTATAATCAACTTCTGCTCATTCTTTAAGGTATAGATATCTGTATATGTCTCTGTATAGATATCTCTGTAGAGACATATAGAGATAGTGAGGTATATAGATATCAGTTATTAAGTTGAAGATGGAGATTATAGTCTTTCTCTGTTTTTATAGTAATCTACATAGGTTCACAGGGTAGTTCAGGTCAGAAGGGATTTCAGGAGGTTTCTAGTCCAACTTTAAAGCTACTTCTGCTGTAAAATTGGGCTAGGTTGCCATCTGGTCTTGAAATCCACTAAAGATGGAGACTAAAAAACTTCTCTGAGCAACCAGTTCCACTGATTGGCTGTGCTCCATGGTGAAATGTCTCCTCACATACAGTAAGAACTTCTGCTTTTGTAGTGTTAATGAACTAAGTTAGTTCTAGACTGATGAAAGTCTCTCTGCTTCATTACCAAGTTCCTTTACTTTATTGATTGTATGTCTTGAAGGTCTGATTACCTTTCATTTTGCTTATCTCTGTGTAATTGACCTTTTTCCCCTAGCGTAAGGTTGTTTCAAATTTGTGACATTACTGAATTTCATTCAGTACGCTTTTAACTGTGTTTGCATAAGACAAAACATCTTTGCATGAATGATCAAAACCAAAGAAAGATGTGCAAAACCTTAGTTCTAGCAATATTCTTTGGAAGGAGGCAGAAATTTTAAGGCAGTTGCTTTAAGACATATGCATTT
>VZTF01001757.1:0-20545 GCA_013397755.1 Cnemophilus loriae
GGAGCCCCTTTGGGCCCTGGAAGTTGTTCCTGCTCCTCTCAGCAGCCGCACATCCAGGGACACTTGCCCGGGGCTCCTGAGCTCAGGGGGCCAAACAGGACCCCTGGGACCTTCATCCAGGCACCCAGGAGATCCCGGTGCCCGGCATTCCAGGCATTCCAGGCATTCTGGGCATCCTCCCGCATCCCTACCCCAGCTGCACTGCCACCTTCCAGCCCCGCGGCTGCAGCAGAGGTGATTTCCCCTCTCTGTTATTCTCCCCACCATCAGCTGAGCAGAGCTGGTTAAAGGAATCCCATTCCCAAGTGCCTCGGTTTGGGTCAGAGCCTTCCCTGTCGCCCTCCCCCGCTCAGCCCCGTCCCCTCCCAGGATGAGCAGCTCCCATGCACACCCTGGCACTTGCATCCTTTGCATTCCCTGGGATCAGAGCTGCGTTCAGCTCCACGTTTTCCATCAGCTCACGTGGAAGTCGAGATGCAGCCGGGAGCGAGGGAGGAATTAACTGTAGAAAAAGGGGTTTTAATCTGCAGGAGTTGAGCACAAAGCAGGGCAAGGACATCCTGGAGTCCTCTTCCAAAGGGACCACAGCCTTTGCTCTGCTCTCCCAAGCCCTCGGTGGTAAAGTCGGGAAGCAGCGCAGGGAGAGGGATGAACGGCTGTTGTTTCACACAAATGGATAATCAGGAAGGAAATCACTCAGGCCCTGGTAGCTAAATTTAATTTAAGGATACATTCTGTGCTTAATGATGCGCTGGCAGATCTATGGCATGGTTAAATAAGAGATCCGATGTCAAGGAGGGAATCGCTCCCGACTCCGGCAGTGGGAGAGGCTGGGGTGGGAAAGGAGATTTATCCTTGGGTGGTTCTTCCACAGTGCCTGGCACAGGGCACGGAGCCCTGGGTGACGGACCCCTGGCTGGGCAGGGGACACGGTGACAGCGGGCACAGACACAGAGGGCACAGACACGGTGACAGTGGGCATGGACATGGTGGCAGTGGGCACGGACACGGGGTGAGGTTTTGCCTTCCTAACTCTGAGAAGAACCATGGATTCAGACTCGGGACATGGATAAATATCCTGGCTCAAGCCTGCTGCAGAAACCTGGGGAAAAGCCGTGGGATCCATCTGGCACACAGATGAGCGAGAGCCTCTGCCCTCCCAGCCGGGCTGGGCCTGACCTGTGGCAGCGCCGGGGGTGGCACAGGGCACTCTGAGCCCCCTGGCCCAGGGACAGGGACAGGCTCTGCCAGCGCTGCCCCTCACAAGTGCTCCCGCCCCTCGGGAAGGGTTTGGATCCTTGCAGGAATGCCAGATTTTCCCAAGCAAACGAGTCCCTGATCCCTCAGTCAGCCTGGCAGAGCGGGGATGCTCTGGTAGGGTTGGGGAGGGACACGCAGGGACATGGACACAGCCACGGCCACAGTCACAGCCACGGCCACAGCCACAGCCACGGCCACAGTCACAGCCACGGCCACAGCCACAGCCATGACCACAGCCACGGCCACGGCCGTGGCCACGGCCATGGGTCCTGTGGCTCGGATTTGCCATCCCTGGAGGAGCAGCCCGGCCGAGTGCTGCCAGTGGCTGTCCCCGTGTCCCTGGGACGGGCTCCGTGCCTGGATGGGACACTGGATCCCCTCCCAGCACAGCCCACCAGCCCAGGCAGCCCCTGCATCGTTCATGTCAGCAGTTTTGGCCAAGGTCTCCACACGGGATGTTTCGGAAGGAAAGGACAAGAATGCTTTGTTTTCAGCGTTGGGGTTTTGCCATTTCCAGCCCCCCAGCATCGCTGTGGTGTGGGTGGGGGTGCTGAGAGGGAGCACAAGGGACCCAGCAAGGGACAGGGGGAGTTCGCGGAGGGGCTCCAGGAGAGGGACTTGGGACAAGGGATGGAGGGACAGGACAAGGAGGGATGGCTTAAACCTGAAAGATGGTGCATTTAGATGGGATATTGGGAAGGAATTGTTCCCTGGGAGGGTGGGGAGGCCCTGGTACAGGGTGCCCAGAGCAGCTGTGGCTGCCCCTGGATCCCTGGCAGTGCCCAAGGCCAGGCTGGACACTGGGGCTTGGAGCAGCCTGGGACAGTGGGAGGTGTCCCTGCCCATGGCAGGAGTGGCACTGGGTGGGATTTAAGGCTTTTTCCTACCCACACCATTCCAGGTTGTTGATATGTTAATGCATCAGGAACTGGACTCTGCTGCTGCTGGGGGGCAGCTCCTGGGCACAGCCTGACCCAGGCCACCAGCACGGACTCTCCAAAAGTAGGGAGAAGGAAAAGGCCACCAGCACGGACTGTCCAGAGTGTGGAGAAGGAAAACGCCACCAGCACGGACTGTCCAGAGTGTGGAGAAGGAAAAGGCCACCAGCACGGACTGTCCAGGGGGTGGAGAAGCCAACATGGGTGCTGTTCCCCCCTCCTTTGATTTCCCCTCCGTGCTGTTCCGTGGCAGGAGCTCTGCTCCAGGCACAGCTCCCTGCAGCGCCCAGCGACAGGAGCAGCCTGGGCACACTCCAGGGGTTGTCCTGCAGAACCTGGTGGAGCTGCTGTCCCTGCAGTGTGTCCCAGAGTGTGAGCACAGCAGCACGGGCTGCAGTTCAAAGGCAGGGCAGGAGCTGTGTGTCTGCACGGTGCCTCTGAAGCCAAAGGACAAAATGCAGTATCAAGGGAGTAGTTAAATGAGCGAGCTTTGATCTAGGACATGAAAAGAGCAGAAAAAGCTTTTTTCCCCCATTTTGATAAAGGTTAAATTTTAGCTATCAGGAAACCTAATCTGTGAATTTTCCCATTCAAGTCACTCCACAAAGGCCAGGTTGGATGGGACTTGGAGGAACCTGGGACAGTGGAAAGTGTCCCTGCCCAAGGCAGAGGGGTGGAATGAGATGATCCTAAAGGTGCTTCCCACCCAAATCAGTCTGGAATTCTGGTTTTACACCAAGCAGGCACTGGGCAAAGGCAGCTGCAGCCCCTCCTGTCGGAAAGGCAGAGGGTGTGGGATGGGGGAGAGCACAGAGCAGGAAACGCAGCACAGGCACCACGGAGAGGAGCAGAGGATGCAGCTCCAGTGTTTCATCATAAATATCCCAAAGCCAGAATTCCCGAGCTCTGCCCGAGGAGCTCAGTGTCCTTCCCTGGCAGGGTTTGGGGCTGCCCAGGGCTCCTCCTGACACTGGGCTGGGCTGGGTTTTGTGGTGTTTGTGGGGCAGAGATCCATGGCAAGGAAACCACAGCCCCTCCTTCCCACAGCCACTGCTCCCAGAGGGGATTCAGGGAGGGATTCATCCTCATCCTCCTGAAGTCTGACCCCGAACAGAGCTGAGGCCTTTCCTAGGCCTTGTACATCAGTCTCTGGGTGTTTGCACTTGGGACAAACCCTGGAGCAGCTGGAAGATCCCGGGAGCACCCCAGTGCCCGCCCTCACGGAGCAGCAGCTGCCCAGCCCCTTGCCCTGTGTCCAGAGCCTCTCCCCAGAGCACGGAATTATCCAGCACCTCTGGCTTTGAACTGAAAATCCTCCAGAGCAGGCATGAATTAAGCTTTTCAACACCTGACCTTCTTCTCCAAAAGATAAAAAAAACCCCTGGTTTTCCTTTTTCTTTCTGTGTTAAGTAACCCCCCCCACACCCTCCCAATCAGTAAAATAACAGCAGTTGGAGCACACTGGAGTTCTTTGGGACGCTTTTGTCCAGGGACTCCACTGAAGGCCATGCCACAGAGCTCGGAATTAGGCAGAAAATGTCAAAAGCCTGGCCTAAAGCCTATTAAACTTTAGTTTTGTAGAGCTGGCTTTCAGCTTTTTCTTAATAAATTGTTCCTTTGTAGTTCTTAATTTGTGTGACAATTCTTGAGGAAAACCGAAACAAATTATAAAAATATTTCTGTGTTCCCTTTTCGTGGATTCTTAGGCAGAGGCTGACCCTCTGGAACCACCTGATCTTGTCACTTCAAAATTAACCAAACCTCAGAGAAAAAAAAACAACATCAAGCTGGGAAAGTTGTATTTTTAATCATCTTATAAACAATTTTATAAATTAGTTATGTTGCAGAGGCAAATTGTCTGACTTGATGTGAATTGAGGGAGTACAATCGCTGACATGGACATTTATTCCTGGCTGGAACACTTCCAGGGATCCAGGGGCAGCCACAGCTGCTCTGGGCACCCTGTGCCAGGGCCTGCCCACCCTCCCAGCCAGGAATTCCTTCCCAAATCCCATCTCAATCCATCCTCCTTCGGCTTAAAGCCATTCCCCCCATCCTACCTGCCTGAATTTAATCTTAACCAGCATTTTACTTCCAGCAGCTGCATTTCCAGATTTGCTGGCAAGAGGAGATTTTGGGATGGTTTTGTTTGCTTGTTTAAGTAGAGAAAAAGAAACTTTAGTTCCCGGTGACCTCAAAGCTCTTCCCTCCTGCTGTGCCTGACTCCCCCATCCTTTTTGTCCCCCAGCCAGCTCTGTGGGGTGGCAATGCAAAAGCCATCAGTAGAATAAAAATCCAGAATATGCACCTCGATCCGTGGCTAAAGGTGTTGCCTTCAAGGATCAGCCTCTGTGTCAATGCTGTAAATTGGCTTTGCTTTAAGGAAATCCCTCACAAGGCCCCTAAAGCCAAAGGGGCCACTCAGAATTTGGAACCTCCCCAGTTCCACTAAAACAGAGTTCATTAAACAGGGGGAGGGGTGCTCACATCACCTGCATTTTGGGATGGATGGCAGCAATAACCCCTGCCCAGTCCCAGCTGGGATATTCCTCCAGCCAGGCAGACTCCTGATAACCCATTACACAAGTTATTAAGAGTGAAGTCATCAGCTCCTGGGTTTACTCTGCAGATCCCCAGCCTAAAACCGGTTCATGTTCCCAGCTGAATATTCCAAGTGAGGAGTTCTCCCCCTCCTGCAGACTCACCTTTGCCAGCACCTGGACAGACCCCTCTCACCGACCACGGGAACACCCTCTGCTTTTCAGGCCAAATATTCGCTTTGTTCCCCTCAAGCTCATCACCACAATTAAGGGAATGCCCACTCCTCTCCACCAGCTTCACGTGGCCAACGAAAGGCAAGGGCAGCTCTCCAGACTCATCCCACCCCAGGAATTCTCCCTGCTATCCAATATAAACCCTCCTGGCACTGCTTGAGGCCCCTCGTCTGTCACTGGGAGAAGAGACCGACTCCCAGCTGGCTCCGCCCTCCTCTCAGGTAGCTGAGAGCAGCCGCTGGGGTATGAATGGGAAAACAGAATTCCATCGTAAATGCGAAAAAGGGAACAACTCCTTCGTGTTCCCACGTGGATTTGGAGTGCCCTGAGCTGGAAATCCATCCTGTATCCCATCCCAGGGTGAGGATGTCACACCCCCTCGGGGCTCTGCCGTGGATCTGCACCTGGGTCCCGGGGCACCATCACACGGCCATGGACTGGGATATTCCCTGCAGCAAGTGGAGCTGCAGGAGCAAACCCAGGGGTCTGCAGGCTCTGCCCCAGCCCCAGCACCGTTTTGGGAAGCACAAAGTCTCATCAGAGGGTGGCACTTCAGTGTCTCAGCACGCCCGGCTGTACTTCCCCCCTCGCTGCTGTTGGTGCTTCCCTGGTGGCATCACCCGGGATGATTGCAGCTCTTTGGGATCAGGATCGTGCTGTGGGACCTGGTTTGTCTGCTGCAGGGCCCCTCTGCCAGCTCGGCTCCGTCTGCAGGGGGGCAAGGAATGAAGAGTTTTCCTTCCTTCCTTCCTTCCTTCCTTCCTTCCTTCCTTCCTTCCTTCCTTCCCAAGGTTTCCTCCCACACCTCTGGGACGTGGGGACTGTGACCCCAGGGAATGCTGGGCTGGGGAGGAGCAGGAGGACCCCAAAATCCAAACAGCAAGGGGGAACAGCAAAGTGTGGATTATCCCTTCACCAAGGAGCTGCACATCAAAAGCTACGGAAAAGCCGGGATGTGTTTTTCCAACCAGGACCACGAGGTCGCTGTCAATGATCCGAATTTATCCTGCAACACTAATTGAACCCAGTAATGATCTGAATGTGCTGTGAGGACCCAGGCACACGGCAAAAAGCTGCTCCAAAGGATTCCCTGGCACGGGACACACCAGACCCTGTGGAGGAGCGGGGAGTGGCTGTGCTTCCATGAAACATTAACAATTCAGCAGCACGAGCGAGGGAACAGCGAGTGACACCAGAGTGGGGATGATTACAAGTGCTCTGGCAGCCAGGATTAGAATTCAAAGTGATCCTGATAAATTGGAAAATGGTCGGAAATCAAAGAGACAAAATTCGATAGAGACAAGTGCACATACAAATGAGAGGAAAACAAATATTCCGATGCAGGAGCGGGGCTGGGGAAAGCAGCCGTGTGACAGCTGCAAACAAACTGAACAGAGTTAATAATGTCATCCTGTCACCCCGCCCGGACCTGCTGGGACCTGTCAGATCTGCAGAGCAGAGCTCCTGCTCCCAGGAATGGGGGTGCAGGGGGAATCCTGCTCCCCGGAGGGGCAGGACGGGGATCCCGGGGAGGGGTGGGATGGCAGAACCTGGTGGGTGGCCGGGGGGCAACCCCGAGCTCAGAGCTCGGATGGGAAAAGCTGTAACTCTGCAGAGAGCTGTGGGAGAACCTCTTTAGGGAGCGAATGGAGACGCTCTCCTTTGGGAATTTTGGGATGGATGTGACAGGGTTTGGTGCCTGTGACCAGGGTCCTGTTAGAGCCAGTCCTGCCCCAGCCAGCACAGGGACAGCAGCATTCCCACAGCACCCCGGGGTTTGTTTCATCCCCTGAGAGCATTCGTGTGTCCAGGCCGGCAAAGGAAACCCACACCAGCCCTAAAACCAGCAAGGATCCTAAAATCATCCCTCACCAATTTGTTTCTCCTGGAAAACTAATTTTTTGTGGCTCCCCAAACTCTCGCTGTCCCCTGGATGTCAAATCCATGTTCCTAAGGGGCTGGGGAAGGTTCACCCCACCAGCACAGTCCAGCTAAAAGCAAAAGGGATTCCCACCTTCTGTGGACACTTCTGCAGTTTTCTTACCTCCGTGGGTTCCTTTTGCTTGTTTTAGTTTTAGTTTTGATCACAGAGCCACAGAATGCTTTGGGTTGGAAGGACCTCAAAGCCCATCCAGTGCCAGCTCCCAGCCTCACAGGTTATGGGATTGAGGACAATGGGGTTTAGGGTCCTGAGCTGCTCGTGGCACCCCAAAGCCCCAGAGAGCAGCCACAGGCGAGCTAATGCTGAACTGCAGCACAAATCAACGGGCCCAGGGATGGCTCCTGAGCAGGACAGAGAAGATGTGAGTTAGGAGGGTGCACAGTGAAGGGATCTAAGAACCAGGGATTAGCTAATCCAGTGGAATTCCCACCTATCCCCGTGGCTAATCATGGGAGATACCAGGGCAGGGTGCCCAGAGCAGCTGTGGCTGCCCCTGGATCCCTGGCAGTGCCCAAGGCCAGGCTGGACACTGGGGCTGGGAGCAGCCTGGGACAGTGGGAGGTGTCCCTGCCACGGCAGGGGTGGCACTGGATGGGTTTAAGGTCCTTTCCCACCCAGTCCAGTCTGTGATTCCATGAGCAGTCTTTTCATCACAGCCTGGAAATCCAATCTTTTATCCCAAAGTTCAAGATAACACAAATTCCACCTGCCCCTGTGACCTGTGGGGGAACATTTGAAGTTTATCATTCCCTGTGACCACCCAGAGCACACGTGCCTTAAACTCAGGTTTAACTGCAGCAGGGCTGGGCCTGAGGCAGGATAAACACGAGCAGGATTTCCTGCATTCATTCCAGCACATCCATAAAAGATCTCTTCCCTCACCTTTGCAAACAGGGGACGATGGCAGTTTGTGATGTGCATTAAAACCCCGGCAACGCTTTTCCTGCCATCAGGATTATATTGGGAAGCTCCGTGTTCCCAAAGGGAAGATTAAAGTGCAGCTCTAACAGCCTGATTTGTTCTTCAGCAGAGCGCTCTGCTGCGGCTTGGAACAAAATACTCCCAGCAGAAAACGTCCAGGAGAGCGGCTGAGAACAGCTCCTTGGCTGCTCCCCTCCGGGGGAGGAGAAAGCCGCATTTTCGGGTTTGTGGAGGAGTTTTCTGGAACACCGGAGGGGCTGGAATGTGTGGGTGGGTGACCTGTGACACGCGGAATGGGAAGGAACTCCTGGGAGGAGCTGCAGCCAGGTGAGGGAACGGGGAAGGCTGAGGTGGCGTTTTCAGGGACCCGCCCTCCTCAGGAGCATCGCTGGCTTTGCCGAGCACCTGGGACAGCAGCAGGGGCAGGGACTGACGCCAGGAGAACTCAGAATTGATCACAATAATATTAAGAAAAGCCAGCCGGGCTCGGGCAGCAGCACAGGACCCACAGCAGCCCTGCAGCTCCTGGGAGGTGCTGGGGGAGATCCTCTGGAGCCTCCCAGCTCTGCCTGCTGGGAGAAGCAAAGGGCTTTGTCTGGAAAGGTGTCACTGAATCCAGGAACTGGGAAAGGAACAGCCACAGATCCTGCTGGACCTGCTCAGAGCACAGCCTCACACAAAGTCACAGCTCTGAGTTCACTGCAGCCTCCGCTCCATAACCCATCCCTGGTAAATTCAGCTTGAACTGGAATGGATAAAGGGTGGCAGACACTGGAGGGGGGTGATCCATCTCACCAATCCCTCTCGGTACCCCTGACTTCCCCAAGAAGCTCGACTACTTTGCCTGAAGGGGCTCCAGGAGAGCTGGAGAGGGACTGGGGACAAGGCATGGAGGGACAGGACACAGGGAATGGCTTCCCACTGCCAGAGGGCAGGGATGGATGGGATATTGGGAACTGGGAATTCCTGGCTGGGAGGGTGGGGAGGGGCTGGGCTGGAATTCCCAGATTTGCTGTGGCTGCCCCTGGATCCCTGGCAGTGTCCAAGGCCAGGCTGGACACTGGGGCTGGGAGCAGCCTGGGACAGTGGGAGGTGTCCCTGCCATGGCAGGGGTGGCACTGGGTGGGCTTTCAGCTCCCTTCCCACCCAAACCATCCCGTGGTTCCAAGGTCTGTTTCTTACTCTCCTCTCTGGATCACATTCCAGTCAGATTCCCTGTAATCCCTTGAGAAATCCCCCCAGTCCTTCAGGACACTGCTGCTGACCCTTCACTGCCCGTGTCCGTGGGTTTTGCCCAGGAGCAGCACTCCCAGCCCTGACCCCAAAAGGGACACACGGATCTGTCCCGGTGCCCCTCCCCTCCCTCCCCTCTCCCCAGCCACATCCAGGCTGGAACGACAGCTGGGATCAGATCCATCGGAGGGATCTGGCTGGGTTTGATGTCACATTCAGCCTCAGGGGATGCTCGGTGAGGAGCTGGACCTGCAGCCAGGAGCCACCCCGGGGAGCTGAACCCCCTTGTGTCCCACCCAACCCCGTGTTCACCTTCTCCCGTGGGATGCAGCACTCCCTGTTTGTTTTCCTGGGAGATGAATCACACAACCTTTTGCTGCCTCAGCTGCTGCACTTCCCACCAAGCCCAAAATCAACACCTCAGTTTGCTGTGAAAATCCCCGGAGAATGCAGGAAGAACACACAAAACTCCTCGCAGGCTGCACCCACAGACTCTGGCTGGCACATCCTGGGCCAGCAGGTCCCATTTTCCAGAGGAATTACAGATATCCCACTATAAAACATGACAAGCTCTTGGGAATGCACTGCCTTGCTTCTGATTCTTTAACAAAACAGAGGGGTTTTTTTGCATTCTCCCCCAATTCTTTCTGAATTTTCATCAAGAGTTGCTTTCCCTGGGAAGGACCTCTTGCACTTTTAATCTTACTTAGCAGAGAACCCAAACTCCTGCCAAGCCTTGTGCTGCTCCATCACAGAGCTGAAAATGGAGTGGGAATTTTGTGCCACACCAGAGCCACTGATTTTTTTTTTTTTTTTCCCCTACTGCTACAAAAATGATGGAAAGTACCAGAAAATGAGGATTCCGGGAGCAGAAAATGAGGATTCCAGGAGCAGAAAATGAGGATTGCAGACACCTGGCAGAAGCGAGCCCCGCAGTGGGCTGGAGGCTGCACTGGAGCTGCCACGGCTGGTGCAGAGCTCAGCCCCTCTGCAGATACCGAACATTTTGGGGCCCTTTTCAGGAGCTCTTCCCATAAAAGCCGGACATAAAGGGACGGCAGGCAGAGCTTCCAGCAGGATTCAAAGGCAGCAGCCCGGCACACAGAGAGTGATTAAAGGGCCAATTAACATACAAGCAATGTATCTCCTGACCAGCAAAACGGAGCCGTGCTCAAAGTGAGCTTTATTGACTCAGCTTTTCCCCAGCTGATTTATTTGGGAGAGAAAATAAGGCACAGCTTTTTTCCTGAGCAGATTCACCCTTTTTTATCATGTCTGCTTTACTGAGCATTTCTCTCTGACTTTGTCCTCTCAAAGCACAAAGTTACAATAACCAGGAACACAGCATTTTTCTGGATAAAATCCATCATGTCCCCAGGCAGGAGCTGCAGAGGCACCAAAGGCAGCCTGGGCTTTGCTGGGCTCCTCCTGGGCTGGAGAGCAGAGCTGGATGTGGAAAATGCCGTGGAGGAAGAGCAGGTGCCCTGGAAAGGCACCAAAGTGAGCAGAAAGAGAGTGAGGAGTGTTTCCTTATCATAAATCCCAGAATCCCAGAATGGCTGGGGTTGGAAGGGACCTTAAATCCCATCCCATCCCATCCCATCCCATCCCATCCCATCCCATCCCATCCCATCCCACCCATCCCATCCCATCCCTGCCATGGCAGGGACACCTCCCACTGTCCCAGGCTGCTCCATCCTGGCCTTGGGCACTGCCAGGGATCCAGGGGCAGCCACAGCTGCTCTGGGCACGATTTTTTTCCTGTCTTTAAACTTCAGATTGTTAAACCTCTGCGTGTTCTCTCACCTCCAGACCTTGCCTGGGACACCCAGCTTAGAAAATGTCACATGCACTGGTCAGAAAAATCACAACCTGAAAATGGCTCTAAAGAACAGGCAGAAAACAAATGAGGCAGTGCAAATATCTGAGAAAATCAGTTAATCAAAAGGATTATAAACCCAGGTCAATAAAACTATTATTTCCCTAAAACATATCATTAGCTCTAATACTCTGCTGCACGATTTTATTGAAATTGAGGACGTGACAGGTTTAAAAAATTAGAGATTTCTCTGTTTTAAAGTTATAAAAAATATACAGGACTGCTGGGGAGAGGAGAAGGAGCTGGGCAGGAATTCAGGTTTCGGAGAGGGCTCCTTTCCCTTCCCCACCTTCTGAGGGCAGGGTGGTGCTGGCAGCCCCTCCCACAGGGATAACCTTTGCTTAGGGAACGGAAACCCTCGCGGGACATTTGATAAACCAAACAATCAGCATCTCTGTGTTTGATCCAGATAAATAAATCATTGGTTACGGATGGCAGAGAGCCCTGCAGGGGCAGCTCCGTGCCCTCACCCAGTGCCTGCCCACGGGTTCACAGCAGGAAAAGCCACCCACGCAGGAAGATCTGTGTTTATTATTGTGGCACAGCCAAGCGCAGGGCGTTTGTCTCCAGTGGGATGCCCGGAACTGCCTTCCCAGGGCTGATCCCATGCAATCCCCCGCGGAGGCAGGGGGTGCCCGGCCCCATCCCCACACCCCGGGGCAGCCTGGGCACCCCGGCACTGACCCTCCTGCTCCTTCCTGCAGGATCCACCCTGGAACCCGCCCATCCTGCCACAGAACCTCTCCTGCTCTCCCTGAGGGTGCCCAGCACGACCCAACTGTGCTCCATCGGCCTCCAAAGCTCTGCAAGCAAAGGTCAGAGGGAACCCAAAAGGAAACCAACCCTTGAGAGGAAACAGCAACACCTTCCACATGCTCCAAAACCCACTGGAGAGAGATTAAAAATGCTGAAAAATCCCAAAACTCAGCTGAGGCCACTCTGCTGCCCACACCCCAGGGCTTGGTGTTCCTCAGGCCAGAGCTGCACCCAGGCACAGGCAGCACCCTCCCCTCGTGAGCTGCACCCCAAAGCAGCCCCGGCACCCTCCAGCCCAGGAGAGCTTGGAGAGCAGGAGGATGTGGGGCAGCACCTGCAGTTAAAGCTGGAGCTGCTCCAGGAATGGGGCATTTCCATGGAATTAAAATGGATCGACCTCTGCCTGTCTTGTCAAGATGGAGCTCATCAAGGCTGGATTGCATAAATATTCTAATTAGTGCTCTCCTCCTGCCCCTCTCCTTACAGTCAGGGATAAGGTTCTGCTTTTCTCAGGAAATTATTCATGATGTTTATTCATGATCCTGCTTTTCTCAGGGAGTTGGGATCCTCGGAGGTATTGGGGTGAATTCCAAGCACAGGCCTGTGCCAGACAGAAGAGGTGGCTGGGACTGGAAGGAGCTGCAGGGAGGGGATGGCATGGAAGCACGAGTGGAATTGCTTTGCCAGGACCATCCATCCTGTCCTGGGACACCAGGATTCAGCCTGGGGGAATTCTTGGGCTCGGAGGAATGATGGCATTGAATCCTGGAATGGGTTGGNCTGTCCCTCCATGCCTTGTCCCCAGTCCCTCTCCAGCTCTCCTGGAGCCCCTTCAGGCCCTGCAAGGGGCTCTGAGCTCTCCCTGGAGCCTTCTCCTCTCCAGGTGAACATTCCCAGCTCTCCCAGCCTGGCTCCAACCCTTGGAATATCTCCATGGTCTCCTCTGGAGGTCTCTCCTTTGAAGCCGGTTTCATACAGAAATTAAGGGTTAAAGGCACTTGACCTTTCTAATTTATCCAAGGGAAAAGTAAGAGCCAATTTCTCTGTGTTCTTTAGAGCCATCACGGGCAGGCGATTCCGATACTTTAATTTAGCAAAAAAAGTCATAATGAGAAGCAAAGGCTAGAAGGTGAAACTAAACAAACCTAGAGTAGGAATAAAGTTAATTAAGCAGTGCAGAAGGCACTACCCTAATATGGAGCAGATTCTCTATCATTTGAAGACTTAATTAAATGATTATCCTCAAAGAGATGCCCTACCTGGAGGCTGCAGGATTCCTGGGAGGGAGCAGGGAGCAAGCCCAGCCCTCCCTGAGTGCTTCCCACATTTGGCAGGGTCCTGCACTGGGATTGGGAACGGGGCTCAGGTCCCCCCACAACAAAGCTCCGTGTGCTCCTTTCTGGGTCACGAGGGGAAATCCTGGCTAAGGTTTGCCAGGTGTTCCGAGGCTGATCTGCGACTCCAGCCTGGAGAAAAGGAGGCTCAGGGGGCCCTTGTGGCTCTGCACAACTCCCTGACAGGAGGGGACAGCCGGGGGGGGTCGGGCTCTGCTCCCAGGGAACAGGGACAGGAGGAGAGGGAACGGCCTCAGGCTGGGCCAGGGGAGGCTCAGGGTGGACATCAGCAGGAATTTCCCCATGGAAAGGGTGGCCAGGCCTTGGCAGGGGCTGCCCAGGGAGGTTTGGAGTGCCCATCCCTGGAGGTGTCCCAGGAATTCCTGGAGGTGGCACTCAGAGCTCTGGGCTGGGGACAAGGTGGGCATCGGGCACAGCCTGGACTCCATGGGCTGGGAGGGCTTTTCCAACCTCAGAGATCCTGGGATTCCAGGTCCTTGTACCAAAGCCCTTTTTAAAGGCAGGTGCTGGCCATCCAAGCTCTTTTCCTGGCGTTCCTGCATGGAGCTGCATCCAGATGACTTTTAGCAGCCTTGGGTTGCTCTGTGCCCTTGTGAAGCCCAGGGCATCCTCCTGATCCAGGTGCCAGCTGTTCCTGGGCTCTGGCAGCAGTGGGATGACGGGTAGGCAGCAGGATGTTCCCTGCAGGCATCTCCTCCATCCTCAGCACAGGCAGAGCTGCATCCCACACACGTTTTGCCAAGACGTACAAACTGCCAGGTACACAGAACTCTCCCACAGCCAGTGGTCATCCAAGCTTCCCAAAACAGCCCAAACGTGGAACAGTGAGAGCTCCCAAAAGCAGAAATGTTTCAGAATTGCCACTGAAAACAGAATGACCAGAATCACCTGACAGACTTTCTTTTCTAGAGAAGCCATTCCAGACACGTTGTGCACTCTGTGGGAGAAAAGGGAAAACAGAGAAAGGGAAAAGGGAAAATAGAGAAAAGGAAAAGGGAAAATAGAGAAAGGGAAAAGGGAAAATAGAGAAAGGGAAAAGGGAAAGCTCCCCTTGTCAGTGGAGTGAGGTGCTCCCTTCTCCCAGCCCTCTTTCGTGCCCTCAGGCCTCCTGAACATTCCCTCAGTCATCCATGAGGGGTTAAAGCCCCTCTACAACATGAAAAACAATCCTGGCACAGGGTGCCCAGAGCAGCTGTGGCTGCCCCTGGATCCCTGGCAGTGCCCAAGGCCAGGCTGGACACTGGGGCTGGGAGCAGCCTGGGACAGTGGGAGGTGTCCCTGCCGTGGCAGGGGTGGCACTGGGTGAGTTTTAAGATCCCTCCCAACCCAAACCAGTCTGGGATTCTGGGATTCCATGATCCACATTCCACCAGGAGCTCTGCTTGCTTCCTGCTCAAAAATCAGCCTCCCTCCCTGCTCTCCCTCCTCTGTCATTCCAAAGCTGTTTTCCCTCAGTCCTGCCCGTGCTGTGTC
Organism: Cnemophilus loriae; assembly: GCA_013397755.1. Taxonomy (NCBI): domain Eukaryota; kingdom Metazoa; phylum Chordata; class Aves; order Passeriformes; family Corvidae; genus Cnemophilus; species Cnemophilus loriae. The sequence goes on from VZTF01001757.1 coordinate 14,532, forward strand.
ACCAGGACAGCTCAGCTCCTGCTCACAGCCTCTCCCAGCGCTGCTCTGATTGCTCCTTCTCCATCCCTCGCCCCTGCCAGCTTCCCCAGCTTCCCTTCCAGCTCCCAGGTGATTGTGTTGGTTTTTTGGGATGTTTTCCCTCACAGGCTGGGATTTCCATGAGTGCCTCTGCACAGCTGAACTCCCTCCTCATTACTGCAGCTCAGATCATGAAGGAGCTGCACTGGGGCTGGGAATAGTCAAAAAATGCCATGGAGGAAACTCCCAGGAGGACGCTGAGAAAACTTCAGCCCAAACAGGGCCCTGATCAAAGCAGGAAAATTTGAAAGCATTTGACATCCAGGAACTCCCCTTTTATGCTGCTGGCAGGTGAGAGCTGCCTGCTCGGGCTGAAGAATGCCTTTAAAAACCGCATTTTCCAGAATTTATAGCTACTGACTCCAAAAAGAGCTCCGTGAATAAGCAGCTCCTCGGTAAACAGAATGAGCAGAAGTAGGGCAGAGAGAGGAGGAGTGGCTGGAGGTGCCCCAAGGGTCACAGCCCATATTCCTGGGTTTATATATAGATGTCCTAAATAGCAAACTGGGCTCCATTTGTTCTCCCCGACAGCCCGGCTGTGGGGGCGGCACGGACAGGGCAGGAGCAGGGAAATTTGGCTCTCCTGGGTGCTGGGATCACACGTAGCACTAATTAACCTCATATCTGACTGTGGAAATAACTTCCCACTTGGCTTGTAGGGTCCCGCCCAGGAGCTGTTCCTGCCCTGTTCCCTGCTCCCTGTCCCAGCCCCAGCTCCGTGATCCAGGGGTGATCAAGTGTCACTGGGCCACTGGCACAGCCCTCGAATCCAGTTCACTTTGGGGCCTGACTCGAGCCAAAATTATCCCTGCTCCATATCTGGTTTTACGGCTGCGCCGTGCGATGACTCAAGCTAAGGCTTTGTAGGGAAAAATTTCCTCTAAAATAGAAGTTGGTCAATAAAAAGCTCTTTCTGACCAGCCTCCCACAGCGGCTGCCTCCGAGAGATCCATCAGGAAACGCTGCCTTTGTGGGCTTTCCAAAGGACTTTCCTCTAATAAAAAGTGAACTTATTGACAAGCTTTCCCGGCTGTTCTTTCCCAAGCTTTTGTAAAGATATAATTGTCAGGATGGTATAGATTTATCTGGCATCCTGGCCAGGCCTGAGAAATTACAGCTGTACCTTCCTGTCAAACTCACGCCTTCAGCCAAATTGGGCTGAAATTGTGCACCAGTGCTCCCATGGAAAACTGCAGGAGACAGCATTTCCAGGGCCTTGGCACTGTGGGGAAAGGGAGAAAAAGATAAAGGAAAATACAATGTTATATTTAAAGTCAGAAAGGAGAAAAGAAAAACCCTTGTTTTCCTTGGGTGGGCAGGCCTCGTTAATCAACACTGGGCACAGATTGCCCAAAAAAACCTGTGGATGTCCCATCCCTGGCAGTGCCCAAGGCCAGGCTGACACTGGGGCTTGGAGCAGCCTGGGACAGTGGGAGGTGTCCCTGCCCATGGTGGGGGTGGCACTCGGTGGGATTTCCATTCCCTCCCATCCCAAACCATTCTGGGATTTATGGTCTCTGTAAGGTTTGGATTTTTTGGTTTCTTTTTCTTAGTCCATGTCCAGGGAATGGGGTGACTCAGGTCATAAACGTGCACTTTGTAAAGGACGTGAATATTCAAAAAGAACAAGTTCTAAACATCCCTCTCTGCCTAAAGCCAGACCTGGCCCCACCAGGATGGGGCTGGAAAATCCCCCTGGCTCAGAAGTCCCACGGTGAGCAGGCTGTCAAATGGAACCCAAAGCATTTCCTTCATTTCCACATCCATCCATGTTCTTACTAGTGAAATATGCCTGGAACCTCCATCTCCACCCAGAAATATCCTTATTTTCAATTCTTTTTGGTGCCAACTCATTCCAGCTCCCCCTGCAGCCCTGGGACCACTGCGAGCCCTCCAGACCTGGTGGGTCCTGTGAATATTGAATCCTGGAGAAAAGCGTCACCGAACCAACCCCTGCCAGGTTTGAGACCATGGAATTCTGCCACGGAGCTTCAGCCTTGGCACCTGATCCAGCCAAATCCCAAGGACTGGGAGCTGGATGGAATCAGCGTATTCCAGCTGAGGAATCCTCCCCCTCTCCCAAATCCAGCTGAAGTGCTGAAGTTGGGGTGAAATCCCCCAGATCCCAGATCCCATCCTGCAGCAGTCCCTGTCCCCTCAGGACTGGCACATAAAAGCCAAACTGATTTGGGATCACCCTGGGAACCTTTCCAAGAGCTGCTCGTGCACAGAGAACTTTTGTCTGCTCTGCTTCTGCCTGAACTTGAGCAACCTGAACTTCAGACACTTTTGGTGATTCCAGAAAAATTAAGTGGAGAAGAAGTAACTCTGTCCTTTACCTCCCTCGCTCTTCAAATGATTTTCCTTTCATTTTTTAAAGCACTACCCAAGGCTGTTCTCTGCACACTTGATCATTCTCTGCAAAACCTACTTAAAATTCTCTGCTGTTCCTGAGAAATGGTGCAGCACATGGGAGCCTGGGAATTTTAAGCATCCTTGGTGTTTGTTGTTACAAGGAACAGGCAGCACTTCCAGTCACTGAGGCAGGGAAATACCCAGCTGCTCCTTTGGCCCAGACCTGCTCCATTCCTTGCTCCATCATTGGAAGTTCCAGCACGTTGATTGTGACCTTGCTTATTGTTCCAGAGAGGCCTGGGGGCACTGCTGGAATGCTCCACAAGCTGTTCAAAATAATTGTGTTTTAATAAAGTTTTGTGGATCCGGATCCAGCTTGGTTGGGAAGTCCATGAACCACCTCCCTTGGGGTGGGGGGAGAAGGTGAACTGGGAAAGATAACTCAGTATTAGAATTATATTTTATCAGTTCAGGTTATTGACATGATTATCTCCTCAAGAGATGTTTAGATAAACATGTTTTGTATATTTTTAATTATTATTATTTTATTTTTTAAATAGAAGAGCTGTCCCTTATAGACAAACTGGAGAGATCCACACAGGATGGGGAAGATGCTCCCTCACTCTGGCACTGCTGAGGCCCCAAATGGGCACTGCTCCTGTTTTTAATCCGATTCCCTGGATCCTCCAACTCCACATCCCTGAGCCCCAAGATTCCCAAATGAACCCTGCCCTTATCCCAGGGGCATAAATCAGACACAGGCCGTAAAATGAACACCAATTTCTTGGAGACTGATCCTGATCTCCAGCAGTAAAACGGCAAAAGGTTTTTCCCTCTCTGCATAAAAGAACATTTAAAATATATTAAATGAAGATTTTTCAGAAAACAGGGATTAGATGGGATTTTGGGAAGGAATTCCTGGCCAGGAAGGTGGGGAGGGGCTGGGCTGGAATTCCCAGAGCAGCTGTGGCTGCCCCTGGATCCCTGGCAGTGTCCAAGACCAGGTGGACATTGGGGCTTGGAGCAGCCTGGGACAGTGGGAGGTGTCCCTGCCGTGGCAGGGGTGGAATGGGATGAGTTTTAAGTCCCTTCCCACCCAAACCACTCTGGGATTCTGGGATTTTGCCCAGCATTCCCTATAGCAGGGCACTGCTTTTCTGGAAAGCTCCGGAGCGTTTTACTGAGGATTAGTGGAGTAAACTCTGAGCCAAGAAACTTCTCCAGCTCTTGACTGAAGTATTCCCATTAATCAGAGCCACGTGGATGTGGAGCCTCCCACCCTGTGTCCCTCCCGTGGGTGCAGCCGGGGCCGTCCCAGGCTGAGCAAAGTCCCTGCAGTGGGGAATGGGCTGAGACGGGACATTCATCAGCTAAAATTAATCCTTTCCACGTGGAAATGCCTCTGCCTCCCAATTAGGCTGCTGTGAGGGATGGAAGCAATGGAAAATTGCTCACCTTAATTAGTCCCTGTGTGGAGCCTTTGCAGAGTCATCTCTCATCTGCTGCCGGGCACATCCACGGGGCATCCTCAGGGACAGGATCCACATCCCTGCTCATCCCCAGAGACAGGATCCACATCCGTGGGGCATCCACAGAGGCAAGATCCACATCCCTGCTCATCCTCAGGGAGAGGATCCACATCCCTGCTCATCCACGGGGACAGGATCCACATCCGTGGGGCATCCTCAGGGAGAGGATCCACATCCCTGCTCATCCACAGAGACAGGATCCACATCCGTGGGGCATCCTCAGGGAGAGGATCCACATCCCTGCTCATCCACGGGGACAGGATCCACATCCCTGCTCATCCCCAGGGACAGGATCCACATCCCTCCTCATCCCCAGGGACAGGATCCACATCTGTGGGGCATCCACAGAGACAGGACCCACATCCCTGCTCATCCCCAGGGACAGGATCCACATCCCTCCTCATCCCCAGGGACAGGATCCACATCTGTGGGGCATCCACAGAGACAGGACCCAAATCCCTGCTCATCCCCAGGGACAGGATCCACATCCCAGCTCCTGCTCCTCCCGAGGGCACCCCTGGGGCTGAGGCTCTCCCAGGGCACTGGGAGCATCCCACTGGGCAGAGGGAGTCACCAGCTCATCCCTTCATTGCTCAGTGTCCCAACCCAGAGCTGGGAATTGATAAATAAATGTGAGGGCAGTTCTGTAGGAGCCATCCCACTTCTGGTGCTCCTCGGGCAACTCAGGCCCCAAAGTTTCTGCTCCTTGAAGGCAAAAAGTTGGAGAAGTTTTCCTTTCTGTTACCACCATATCTTACAGATGTTACAGAGTTCACACCTCACATTATCTAAAAACATGGAGTAAAACCTGTTTTTACAGGTGTTATAACGTTTAAATCAGGCAGACTTTCAACACCTCACATTATCTAAAAACATGGAGTAAAACCTGTTTTTACAGGTGTTATAACGTTTAAATCAGGCAGACTTTCAACACCTCACATTATCTAAAAACACGGAGTAAACCCTGCTTTACAGCCCATCCCAAAGACTAAGTCCATCTGATTGCTAAATTACACCTTTCCTTCACATCCAGACCCTCATCCCTCCCCCTCCAGCATTCCCAAATGCTTTCAGTGCTGTCTCAGACTCTGGGGGGTTTAAAAAAGCAATTGCAAGTTCTGCTGGACAGGGACAAATCCAGGTCCTCCTCTTAAACTCAACCTGCAGTAAGTGCATTATCATATCAATGCCCACGGATCTCTAAAAATCCAAGGAAAGACATTTTAGCCCCACTGTTCTGGAGCCCATTAAAATGCAGGTGCAGCACCCTTGTCTTTGTGGCTCCACAGGCTGACTCACACCCCAATTCCAATTAGCTTTAGCTCATTAAATGGGAAGCAAGTTTGTTGTCATCTGGCCTCAAACAGCTCGAACATTCCTAATTGGGGAAAAAAGCCCTCCAGTAGGTTCCATTTCATTTTTAGAGTGAAATGAAACCATTCCTCACGGCTGTCTCCCAGAAGCTGCTCCCTAATTCCAGTGTCAGCTGTGCAAGGGGAGCTCATTCCTCACCCAACGTGGGTGGGAGCTCCGTTAACGTGCAGATCAACCCATTCAGCAATAAATGTGCAAAAAGGCTCTCTGGACCCCCTGAACACTGAGAGAATCACGAGCCGTGACACAGCAGTGACCAGGGTGGTTCTGGGGTGTCCTGGAGAGGGCTGGGAGCTGCAGCTGGGAATCTCTGCACTCCCCTGCCCGGGAATGATGGAATCTCGGCACTCCCCTGCCCAGGAGTGATGGACTCTTGGCACTCCCCTGCCCAGGAGTGATGGACTCTTGGCACTCCCCTGCCCAGGAGTGACGGAATCTCTGCACTCCCCTGCTCAGGAATGATGGACTCTCTGCACTCCCCTGCTCAGGAATGACGGAATCTCTGCACTCCCCTGCCCAGGGATGATGGATTTTCTGCACTCCCCTGCCCAGGAGTGATGGAATCTCTGCACTCCCCTGCCCTGGAGTGACGGAATCTCTCCACTCCCCTGCCCAGGAGTGACGGAATCTCTGCACTCCCCTGCCCTGGAATGATGGAATCTCTGCACTCCCCTGCCC
>VZTF01001757.1:20673-36800 GCA_013397755.1 Cnemophilus loriae
GCATTTCCCTGCCCAGGAGTGATGGAATCTCTGCACTCCCCCTGCCCGGGAATGATGCCCTGCAGTCAGTACTGTCCATGTTCTCATCGAGGTGCAGCCCTCGAGGCTCTCCCAGTTTCTCCCACTAAAGGTGTTGAGGGCAGCAGCTCTGAGCTGGCTGGGCCTGAGAAAAATTCCCAATATCAGGAGCTGCGGCAGCCTCACCAACGCTTCATTAGCAGGAGGCTGATCAATCAACATCTGACCAATCCAATTAGCAGCAGCAATCTGAGAAGCCCCTCAGGAGGTGTTTGCACACCCAGAGGGCCCCAGGGAGGGTCAGGGAACCCATCCTTCTCTGGGATGGAGCTCTGGGATGGAGCTCTGGGACATGGCCTGAACCCTCAGACCCAGCTTTAAAACTTGGGGACACTTGAGGAACCAGCCCAAATACAGCTGGATAATGAGAGAAAAGAGAAATTATATTTTGCTTTCCTACATCTGCTTTGCAAACCTGACTTCTTTGGATTTCAGGTAGAAAAAGTTTCATTTTCAAATAAAAATGTGACCTCTCTTCATGAGAAATTCCAGGAGGAAATCCCTGTGAGCAGCCAGAGCCAGAGGAGGGGACCAGAGACCCTCCAGTTGAGTTGTTTTTACCTGGAGTGAGTGGCTGATGCATTGCTGCTGGTGTCACGTGTCAGAAACCCTCCAGAGCTATAAAAATATCACTTCAATTCCCTACGATTTAAATCCATCCCACTCTTGGTCCCTCCATGTGAGGCAGGGGCTGCAGGCAGGAATAGGAATATCCCTGGAGCTGGAAGGGACACAGAGCCTGCCCCACTCAGAGGACACGGAGAACAAACTCCACCAGGAGCTCTCCCATCCTCACCCCCAAAGAGAGGTGATCACCCCATCTCCTCCCCCACAGTGTGCTTAAATTAACAAGGACAGAATTCCACTGCTGAATCCTGATCACAATGGCCCAAACCACCAGAGGAAAGCAATTACAGAATCGTGCATTCCGAATTTCCCCTCCTCGCTCCGCCCCGGTGACCCCCTCTCCAATTAGCTGCAGACAGCGCAGGAAGGGGAGGTGAGGCCCCGGTGTGAGCTGTGATCTCGGGGCTCCGTGACTCCCCAGGAGCTGATCCATTATTCATCCTTCCTGCCTCTGCCTGGCGGCCGAACGAGGCCCCAGCCCAGCCCAGCCCTGCTCCATGGGGCTGGGGAGGTTTGTCCTGGCTCCAGAGCCTGGCCCAGCACGGTGGGGCTGCTGCCACCACACAGAGGGGCGAGGGGATGGGGGTGACCCCCCGGTCCTGCTGCAGTCCCCAGACCCCCACAGGTGCTCACGGTGTCCACCTGGGGCTGTCCCTGCAGCCCTTATCAACTGAGATTAAAGTTCTTCACTCAGAGGGTGGGCAGGCCCTGGCACAGGGTGCCCAGAGCAGCTGTGGCTGCCCCTGGATCCCTGGCNCACCCAATCAATTCTATTCTCTGAATCTGAGGTCTTTGCTCAGAGATCACCTGGCTGCTGGGGATGCCGCCTTCCCCTGGGGACAGTCAGGGCATTCCTGGGAGTCTGTGACCTCCTGTCCCAGGGACTGGCACTCTCTGAGATGAGAGGCCCCAGTGCTGACTGGGGAGCCCTGGCCCTGCGCTCTGGGGCCCCCGCAGCCCCTGGGGACACCGCGGGTGTCACCGAGAGCCACAGGAAAGGCCTGGATGCTGCAGCTGCTCTGCTCTGCCTGAACCCCTGCTGGCTCCTGCCCCCATTTTGGGTACACCTGCCCCCAGAGGTTCCTGGTGCCATCCCATCCCACAGCAGGGGCCTGTCCTCCCTGGCTCTCTGCCCTCACCCACAGGACCATGGCATATCCTGGTGGGGGAGGAACCCACCAGGACCACTGAACTCCAGCTCCTGGCCCTGCACAGGAACACCCCAAACTCAGCCTCCTAAACCCCTCTCCAGGTGCCTCCAGGTGTTTCAGACTTGCCAAGAGCCCCCCAGGCTGATCCATGGGTGATTCCCAGAGCTGGGCCCCGTTTGGGAGCACTCCCACACCAGGAGATGAGGGCACAGCCTGACCCCGCTGCCCTGGCGGCCCTCTGGGCCACGAGGCGGTGACACAGACCCAAGGGGAAGGGAGGGACAATTCTCCCCATCACGGACAGACACATGGAAAAGTGCCCCAGCTTTCCAAGCCCCCGATCCCAGCTCTTGCTGGAGCTGCAGAACAAACATTTCTCGCTGCAGAAGGTCAATGTTTGGGCCCAGCACAGCTCCCCAGCTGCTCACACGCATCAGGGTTTGAGGGCAGAGCAGCAGGAGCTGGAGCCTGCTAATTAAACCATTTTATCGGCAGAGTTTGATGGCTCTGCCTCTCCCCAGCTTGACAAAACTTCCATCACCCAGAAGCCAGCCCTGGCCAGCTGCACTCCAAATCGTGATCCTGGGGGCTGTAACCCTCTGAAATATTTAGCCCCTGAGTTGATAAAAGCCAATGTTTGCTTCGTGCCTTGCCAAATTTTGGGGTGGATCATAAAGTGGAACATTTTACACCAGCCCAGCTGCCTTTGCCTGCAGGACTCGGGCGTTTCACGTCAGTGGTGCGTGGACAGGAGTTACCCACAAGTGGATTTGCCTTTTTCTCCTGCCCTAAGTGCTGGTTCCAGCTGAAGTCAGCCCGTGCATGCCCAACTCAGCACAGGAAATGTGCTCAGCAGAGATAAAAATAAACTTCAGTTCTCCCTGTTCTGCTCTTTGAGTTGTCCCAGCCACGGCTTCACTCCCACAACAACAGCACCAGGGCAGTTCTGGGAGGGGTTTGCACCAGGTTCAGGTGTTCCCCAGAGGTTATGAAGACCTCAGGTGAGTTTTGTGCCACTGGACTTTAAACATGCTGAGGGTGTGAACAACAAGTCCCATCAGCACTTCCTGCCCTGAGAACTGAACAGCCCCAGCAGGAAACCTCCATCCCCCGAGCCATGGCCTCTCCAGGCCTTCCCTGTTCTCCACAGGCAGGCAGACACGAGGGATCTGCTCCGAAACCACCACTGGCAGCTGCAGCACAGGGAATGGGACCCCACACCTGCTCCTGGCAGCCGTGTGGGCTCCTGCCTTGGCGCCCGATGCCGCACGAGGCATCGCCCCCTTGGAATCCTGTTCCCAAAACAGAATCCCAGAACGGTTTGGGTTGGAAAGGACCTTAAATCCCACCCAGTGCCACCCCTGCCATGGCAGGGACACCTCCCACTGTCCCAGGCTGCTCCAGCCCCAGTGTCCAGCCTGGCCTTGGGCACTGCCAGGGATCCAGGGGCAGCCACAGCTGCTCTGGGAATTCCAGCCCAGCCCCTTCCCACCCTCCCAGCCAGGAATTCCCAATTCCCAATATTCCATCCATCCCTGCCCTCTGGCAGTGGGAAGCCATTCCCTGTGTCCTGTCCCTCCAGCCCCTGGAAATGCTCTCTGTATTTCCTGGAGGGCCCCAATTAGGTCAAACCTGGCCTTGCACCCACTCCCCTTAATTATTAATAAAGTTTCCTTCTCTAAAACTTCCACAGAAGTTCTACCCATTTTCAGCCTTGTCCAATGATTTCTTGCCACACACACAGAGTGTAAAATATTCCAAAGACGTGGGAACCACGCAGGATTCTGGCAGCAGATTTCAGCTTTCAGAGCCTGACACAGATGCAGGCTGCACTCGCTGTGGTGGCTCTGCTCTCTCTCACAATCTCTTTAAAATCCAGAGGGAGTCCCAGTTTAATTTACAGAAATTTAATGACAATATTACTTTGGAAATGAGAGTTAACTTTTGAATGGTGTGGATTCCTTCATCTGATGAGGGGGAAGTGTGCCTGCAATGATAATAATTTAATAGAGCCATGTGGGTAAATATCAAAGAATTTGTAACTCTTTATTGATGCTGTGCTCACAAAACACTTCAATTATCTGGTTTTTCATATCTTGTCTGAATTTTCAGTGCACTTCACCTGCGTGGCTTGGTGCAATGGTGAACCAGAGAATTGGAGTTTTGCCGTTCCTCTTTAACTGAGGACATTTATTCCTGTTCTGGGGACCCCAAAAGGAGGGGGGAGCTCTCAGAGGGGCTGAGCCCAGCCCTGCCCTCAGGCCACAGCGAGGAGCAGCTTTGATAAAAATTCCCTGATGGGATCTCCAGGCAGAGCAGAGATTCTTAGGCTGCCAACACAAAGATTTCCATCCGTGTCCATCCCGAGGATCAGTTCTGGGATATTTCCATGTTCACCCCACACACCTCACCTGTAGCTCCAAGGTGGCCTGTCCTTCCTTTCCTCACCACACTCAGCTCTGCTGAGATCCTGCAGCTTCCCACACCCTCATCCCTCTAAATATCAGATTTTTGGCCGCTCCAGAGGCACTTCTCCATCAGGCTGTGTTAAAATACCCATATTTTCCACATAAGCTTCTCTCCTGGTCTGATCCATGTCCCTCTGACCTGGCCTCGGTTTTATTTCCATTTTTATCCAAGTAAATCCCAGCTCTTTTCCTCCAGCCCAGACAGCCCAGGAGCAGCCAGAACCAAGGCATCACCCAAACCTGTGGTGCTCACCTGCAAATGTTCTCCAGCCCTTCCAGAGAGCAGAAATTTAAGGAACTCCCATCTAACCACAGGCATGGAGAACTTTCCCTGAGCTTACAGAATCCAGGGGAGTTCACGCGTGGATCGAGGCCCTGCCCACTGCAGGAGATTGGGCCCATCCACAACTTCACTTCCAGACAGCAAACCTGTGCAAGACTCATGCAATTTTTCATGGAATTCCAGAGCGGTTTGGGTTGGAAGGGATCTTAAAATTCATCCTAAAATTCATCCATTTCCACCTGGGACACCTTCCGCTATCCCAGGTGGTTCAGCATTTTATCCTTAACTTTTCCATCCTGGTTTAACAGCTCCCCTCTGGCCAAACTCCTCCTGCCAGACTGGAACACCTCAGGGCTCCTCCAGCACCCCACTCCTTTGTCCCAGTCCATGGGAAAGACGGGAAGTGCGGGAGCAGCCCCTACAGAGTTTCCACTTCCCCCAAATATTTGCTGTTTTAGGGAAAATCCCTGTGCCCAGAGACAAAAGAGGATAAAATATATTTAAATATGAAATCCAAAGGTTTGAGTTTATTTTTAGCAAAGCCAGCTGGGGTTTGAAATTGCACTTCCAAGGGAAATCCTGCAAAAAGCAAGGCATGAACAGAGGAACAGAAATCAGAAAGGAAAGTTTTGCTTTAGAATATTGCTGCAAGAAAAATAATTTGGGGGAAAAATTGGAGGATATCAAGACACCAGGAACAGTTCCAATTTCCATGTTGTTTCCACTTCCACACCCGATGTATATTTAATAGTAAAATGTTATGGTGTGATGAAATCCAACAGCCCATTTGGAACAGAGAAATGGTCTCAATGAAGGCACAGCATGGAAAAGTTTTCGAAAGATAACGTTAGAACTTCCCCTTGCACCTCCCCAAAGTGTAGGTGCTGTTTTTTATGGATAACCCCCCCTGCTCCTGCTGTCGGCTCCCGAGGCTGCAGAGCTGCCACAGCAGCGAGCTCAAAGCATTCCCTGAATAAAAGCAAAGCACAAAAAGAAATATTTTCTTTCCAGAACCTTCTGATCCATAGAATTGCCCAGAGATTTTCAGGGCTTGTGCATTCCTGCCCTGGCACAGGTAAAGCCCAGCACAAATCAGGAGAAGTTAAAGGTGTTTGTAACCAAAGGCTCTCTCAGTCAAGGAGATTATTTTTATTTTATTCTTGAGCTATCAAATCCAAACAGCTTTGATCATTACCGCTTCTCCTTTGTTTCTTGGGCTTAATTTTCCTTTCTTTAGAAGAGAATTATTTCCAAGGCGTCTAAATTCCTGCTGTGAAGCCAGGTAGGCTCTGCCAGGAGAGGAGCTCCCAGGGGCCCTTTCTGTTCCCATTTGCATCCCCCAGAGCATCAAGGAGTCTGTTCAGGGCCTCCCACTCCTTCAGGGAGGGGAATGAAAAACCTGCAGGCTGGTAATACTCATTTGAAAGCCTTCTTCAAGAGCCAGTGACCTAAATAGAGCTGAGTTTCCTGGATTTATCCCGATGCTGCTGCTCCCGGGAGATGTGAGAGCCGAGATTCCGTCCTGCTGTCCTTGGGATAACAGGAGGAACCTCTGGCTGCGAGTTCAAAAGCGGGGACTGAAGTGATGCACAGAGACAAAATTATCTTCTAGGAGCCTTTAAAAGATTAATCACTGCTCTTCCATTAGCCAACACATCTGAAAAGTATTTTGGGAGTGCTGAGGGGCCTCTTCCTGCTGCTACTGCAAACCCTGTGGGAAGGGGCAGCCCCCACCCCGCAGCATCGCTCACTCTGCCCGGCCCTGTCCCCCGGGAGCGGGGCTGGGACCACTCTTGGAACCAGCTGGAGCCCAGGTCCACCTCCTTTCCTTTTTTTGGAAGGAAGAGGAGTCAGGGAGAACCAAGGCTGCAGCTGCGACACTCCCAGAGGCGCGGCTGACGGGATGAGCTCCGACTGCTGAGCGGGGCTAACTCCCGCGATTCCTGCCGTCAGCTCCTCAGTTAACTCCTCAGAATTTAACTGAATTCATTCCTGACACATCAGCTCCTTCCACAGCCACCCCGGCCTGCGTCTGCATCGCCTCCTGCCAGGGGCAGCCTCCCCGGGATGACAGGGGACAGCAATTAAAGGATGTCCAAAATCACTTGGATTTAATTGCTGGGAGCGCAGGAAACAGTAACTGCACCAGGAGGCAACTCCAAACCACCAGCCACCCAAAAAGGGATGAAAGCAACCAAATCTCTTCTCTGTTATCCCCCAGCTCACATGGAGAAATCTGCAGGTTTTAACTGTGGGATAACACAGGGGCTGTTTCCTCTGAGCCCCATGTGGTGCATCCTGGTTTATCGCAAGGAAACTTTCCATGCAAAATGAGACAAGAGCCCCTTCCAGGGCCTAAAGGCGCTCCAGGGGAGATGGAGAGGGACTGGGGACAAGGCATGGAGGGACAGGACACAGGGAATGCCCAGAGGGCAGGGATGGATGGGATATTGGGAAGGAATTCCTGCCTGGGAGGGTGGGGAGGGACTGGGATGGAATTCCCAGAGAAGCTGTGGCTGCCCCTGGATCCCTGGCAGTGCCCAAGGCCAGGCTGGACACTGGGGCTGGGAGCAGCCTGGGACAGTGGGAGGTGTCCCTGCCATGGCAGGGGTGGCACTGGGTGGGATTTAAGGTCCTTCCAACCCAACCCATTCCAGGATTCCCTGACAGACCTCGCTGCAGACCAGGCTGTGCCCAGCCCTCCCGCCAGGCATTTCTCTGGAATGTGCTGCCCTCCTTCACCAGACAAGTGCAGAAGAAGCCAAAGGAAAAATCCTCCACCGATTTCGCAGCTGTGACCACAGAGCAGCCAGAGCTGGGAAGGAGCAGCTCCAGACCCAACATTCCCAATCCATCCCCATTTCCTCACGAGGAAAGCATGAGCAGCTCGGCAGTGCAGGACACTTGTCCCGCTTTTCCTTCTCCCTGGGATGCCCAATAAAACATTTTATCTGCTCCCTCCTGTCATTTCCAGCAGGGAAGATTTACCTGGGAATCATCTCAGCCAAAAGAAAAGGAGCTGTTCAGTACATCCCTCCCTCAATTACCGAGCTAATTAACAGCAGTGCCATTTACCAGGCAGTCCAGTTGACTCAGTGATCCCTAAGAATCCCTAAAACCTTTGAACAAAAACCAGATTTAAGTCCTAAGAGAGCTTTTCTTTATCCTCCAAGGCACTGAAGGCCTGGACATCTCATCTCTGTCATGAAAGGGCTCAAAGAACAGCACCAGAGCAAATCCGTCTTTCCTGAAAATCAGGATATGCAAATCCTGGAAAAACCTCTGGCTGCTGGAGCCCTTCCCCATCCGCTGTTCCCTGACCACTGGCTCTGCGTTTTCCCCTGGAGAATCCCATGCAAGCCAGGGGTTAATGGACACTCACACCTATTGAAGCTCTAGTGTCAGAAGAGAAGGAAATTCGGAATATATTAAAAGAATTGTGTTATTCCTGCATTATTTAATGGCCTGTTGTGTGTCAGGCAGCAGAGCTCCATCCAAAGCTCTGGGAGGAAACAAAATGCAGAGTCCCCCTGTTGATGGCAATCCCAGAAATAACTGACACCTTCCCCCAGATCCTGACCGCTCCTAATGGAGGGAAATGATGCTGGAACAAGCTGGGAAACAGGGATTTAGAGATGAGGCTTTTGCAACTTGTGCTTGCTTTTAACAGAGCAACAGCCTGCTCTGCCACATTCCCAATGCCAAATCTCAGCCTGGCTTGAAGTTTTCCATGTGGGCTGCCCTGTGTGAGGGGTTTTAGGAAAAGTTGGGTTTTCCTACCCACACATTTATAAGGGTTCAATGAATCCCCTTGAAATACATGGATTTGCTGATAGAAGGTTTTATTTTCAATAGAATTACACAATCACTGAGGTTGGAAAAGATCTCCAAGGTCGACAAGCCCAGCCTGTGCCCAATCCTTGTCACCTTGTCACCAGCCCAGAGCACTGAGTGCCAGCCCCAGTCCTTTTTTTGACACCTCTAGGGCTGAGGACTTCACTGAAGGCTCTTGAAATTCCAAAAGGAGACTGCTCCCATGACTTGCACAGGCATTTTGAGCATCCTTGAGCAATGATTCCCAAAAAGCTGAAGTTCCAGAGGCTCTGACAAGGCTCCAGGTCTCCCTGCGTTGGAATTGGGAGGTGGAGAAGGGTGGGGAATGCCACAACTGGAGAGGCTCCTGCCCTGCACCAGGGTCAGCAGCAAAGCACAAGAGAATAATTTAAACTTTGCTGCCAATGCAGCTGAAATAAATCGTAAAGAAAATGTTCCCACATCTGGCTGTGCCTCACCCAGGGGCTCATGCGACAGATGAGGATGGCAAAGAGGAGCGAGGAGCTTCTCCCTGCGCCTGCCACGGCCAACGTTCCCAGTGCCCTGGAAGTCTGTGCCTCCTGCTCATCCCTAACCCAGGGCAAGGGCACGGCAGCCCAGTGCCTGCTGGCTCATGTTCCAGGCACAGGGACGTGCCTTTCCCTGGCACCAGCGTTGGGATTCCACGCACATTCCCTGCTCCGGGAGGAGCCAGCCCGGCCGTTCTGCCCCTCTGCCCATCGGGGCTCTGCCACGAGGAACAGCTCCGGCCCAGTCAAACTCACACAACATTTGCAGCAGAACTGGCGAGTGGATTTGAATTCTCTGCTACCTGAACCCCTCATTTAGGAGCTGACTGCTGTTTAAAATGCTCAATATGTCATTAAGGCTCAGTGGGTTCTAGGAAATCCCCAAATATGGGAGCCCAGGGAAGTGCTGAAGGTCTGCAACAATTCCCAGTGAAATCCTGAATTTAACAATCATCGCCCAGCACTCGCCCAGCGGCTGCAAAACACAAACTAGATGTAAAACCAGCTGCAGTCTCAGCCAAACAAATCCCAGAGCATTTACAGGGGACACGGGGCAGTGCTGGGGGGTGGTTGGACTCATCCTTGGAGGGTTTTCCAGCCTAAAGGATTCCATGTTCTGCTATTTTCTGACACATTGCCGATATTTTCGTGCTCTGTTGAGGACTCCAGAGCCAGTGTCACCACTGCCACCAGCCCTCCCAGTGCCACCAGGACTCCCCGCTGCTCCAGTTCCACCCTAACCCAGCAGGGGTGGGCTCAGGGCCCCTCTCCCATGGGACACAGAGTCCCTCGGGCTGCCAGGGGACCCTCTCCACGTGTCCAGCAGGGGGGCACAGCCCAGGTGACACTTGGCCCCCAGTGCCACCCTCCAGCATCTGTTCCCTTCACACAGAGCCCCAAACCCCCTCTCCCCCCCCAGCTCCCTCTCCTTCCCTGCAGATCTCCCTACCTGCCCACTCCAGCTCCTCCTTGAGCCTCAGAGCGTTCTCAAAAGCAGATTTTAACAGATTTGCCCCAAGGCTGGACTCACGGATCTCGGGAGACTCGGGCCTCACCTGAACAAGCCCAGAGTCAGACACACCTGGATCTGCCCCAGCATCGTCCCCAGGGCTTTGCAGCCTGAGGGGAACCTCCAGCCACACCCCTGGAAATGTCCCCAGGTGCCACCCAGGGCAGAATGGGACCCTCACTGCTCAAACCACTCCCTAAAGCTCAGCTTTGGGCAGTTTGGGCAGCTCACCCCTCTGCACCTCCAGCAGAGCTCCCGGGAGGACCAGAGCCCGGTTTAATTTGTTAGAGGTCATCAAGGCTTTGAGAATGAAGCTACAAATCCCTTTAAAAATAAAAATTAAACCAATTCAGCCTCACCTCGCTGATAAACTCTGAGCCATGCAAGAGCTGGAGTTAATTATTCTTTTAAAGGCAGATTTTTCTGCACACACTTGGAATTATCTCTGCCATCCCCACACAAATCTTTGATAACGTTAATGAACTCCAGGATCTGGCTGTGGGATCACTTGGCTGCATCAAAATACTCGTGGTGGGGAAAACTCCTTGGAAGCGATAAAGGAGGAACCTCGCGGATATCTGAGTGCCACTGTCGAAGTGGGAGATCAGCTCCCAGGGGAACATTAACACTGATGCAGCCTGAAATGCAAATCATGCTGAACTATAAACTGGGGTAGTGGTTTAAGGCAAATTCCACAGAAATCTGGGCCTGGAAAATGGATGTTTCCCTAAAATTGGTGATTCCTAGAATTTTTAGGGTTGGAAAAGACCTCCAAGATCACCAGGTCCAATTGTCCACCCACCCCCACCGCGGTCACCACTGCCCCGTGTCCTCAAGTGCCACATCCACAGTGCTTTGAACACTTCCAGGGCTGGGGACTCCCTGTGCCAGGGCTGCACAACACTTTCCATGAGGAAATTCTTCCTAATCTCCAATATCATTGAACCATGGAATGGTTTGGGTTCAAGAGACCTCAAATCCCACCCAGTGCCACCCCTGCCATGGCAGGGACACCTCCCACTGTCCCAGGCTGCTCCCAGCCCCAGTGTCCAGCCTGGCCTTGGGCACTGCCAGGGATCCAGGGGCAGCCACAGCTGCTCTGGGCACCCTGTGCCAGGGCCTGCCCTCCCTCACAAGAGGAATTTCTCCCCTGGTGCAACTTGAGGCCATTTGAGGCCAGTTCTGGGTATTTCCTCTTTTATTGTCCAGCCTTTTAACAAATCTATGTCTGAAGAGTTCTGGCTTAAAGATGGAGTTCCAGAAAGACCTGAGGTGATAAAAAAGCTTTCCAAAAATCCAGGAAGGAAAAATTTATTCCTGAGTTACTTCGCAGCTTTCACTTCGCTTTTGGAGAGCTGAAACCTCCGCGAAATGTGAAGATTTCACCCTTTCCTCCTCTTTTCACTCTTATTACTGAACTCCACCTTTCCATCAAGCAAAAATCTGAAAGTTGTTCAGCTGCTGCCTGGTGTAAACCCCAACTCCCAAAATTCAGCAGCCACACCCTGTCCAGAGGTCAGGAACACCTCAGGACATTGTCCTGCCAACTGCACCTTCTGCAAGCAATCCCGTGCTCCAAAAACCTCTGCAGGAAACTTCCCAGGGCTCCTCAGGGCCAGGCCGTGTGTGCCACCACTCCAGGAATTCACCAGGAAAAATCATCCTGACCTTTCCTGGTCTGCAATTCTTCCTCAGCCTCCCCTTCTTCCTGCTGGGTTTTTAATTCAGCTCCAGCCTTGTATTTTTTATTCTTTTTTACAGTCTGCTTGCCCAGATTAGATGCAGCGTGCTAAGATTAACGACATCAGAGCCACCTAATGAGATGCAAATCGTGCCAGCACTCTTCTATTAATATCTCCCAGAATATCTCCTGTGGGGGCTGGGATTTGCTGGGATCTGGAATTCCCAGTTGTTCCCATCACCCCGCTGGGGTGAGCTCCAGCCAGACTGGACCACCTGGAGCAAGGTGGGAAATTTCTGCTCCTGCATCAGGTCAGAACTTAGGGTGAGGAATGTTCCTGAATAATTTAATACAGCTGGAATCCCTGGCGTTGGAAAAGCCCTCCCAGAATGAGTCCAAGCTGTGCCCACCTCGTCCCCAGCCCAGAGCTCTGAGTGCCACCTCCAGGAATTCCTTGGGCACCTCCAGGGATGGGGACTCCAAACCTCCCAATGATCGACTGCACAAAGTCTGCAAGGAAGTCACCACCTCTGTATTTTTCCTTATTTTCAGGGAAAAAAGTTCCTTTTTCTCTGTTCAAATCTTCTGAATTTGTACTCAATAAAAAAAAGGCCCGATTAATTCCTAAATTATTCTACCAAGTTGCTTACACAATCCACTCATGCAATATCTATATCCTGTATTTCTGATATTTTTAGGATAAACTTGTTATAAGAATTTGTTAAAACATGAAAATGTGTTGGAGCAAATATTGTGTGACTCTTCCCAGAAAAACTGGGAAAATATCACTTTTTTTGCCTCCTAAAACCACATCAAATGTCTGTAGCTGCCCATGAGCTGTTCCTGAGGAACATCCAGGGAGGGACAAACCAGCCCTTGGGGACATCTTTTCCCTGTCCATGGGCTCCATCCTCCTTCCAAAACCCGAGTTTAGGGCCAGAGTTGGGCACAGGAAGGGAAATTATATCCCACACTTCCCCCGTGGAGTGAAGAACCTGCCCCAAGCAGAGCCCCTTCCCCAGGATGTAAATTTGCCACTTTTTGGGACACGACCCCGGCAGTGCCTCCCCTGCAGGGCTGATCGCAGCCCCAGGAGCTGCCAGATGTTCCCTGCCCACGGGAGAGCGGCTGTGCCGGGAATGCTGAGCCATCTGTTCCTCTGGGATGCAGGGATCAGCCAGAGGCAGTCATCGGGAAGGGATTAAAAACAGGGAAAGAGCGTCCGAGAGCCAGGGCAGCGCAGGGCAGGAGCCCCAGCAGAGCTCAGGGCACCCTCAGCAGCACAGAACCAACAATTCCAGCTGGAGATGGACACTTCCTCTGCTCTCACTTGTTCATTCTCCATCAACAACTTCATCAGAAAAAATTAGGGGAAAAACACTTGGAAATGAAACCTATTTCCCAAAATGCCTTCCTGTGCAGAAGGGACCTGGGAACATGGAAGTTTTCCCTCCCTCTCACCCGTCAATACAACCCTTGGTCTGCAGGTCAGCACAAAGCCCCACAAACCTCTCCCTAGCCCAGGAGTGGGTTTAGGTTGGGTGGGGTTTTTTTGGTTTCTATTTAATTCTGGGACCTGCCCATCTCAGAGGGTTGATCCTGTGCCTGGGGCCAGGAGGGAGACCTGTCCCAGGTGAATCAGGCCCAAGGGAGAGCACGGGGATAGAGCAGGGCCTCCCCACCCTCCCAGCCAGGAATTCCCAACTCCCGATATCCCATCCATCCCTGCCCTCTGGCCGTTCTGGCTGACTCCTGGGCTTTGCAATGAGGAACAAGCGGATCTGCCTCCAGCAGGGAGGGGACAGTGAGGGGCCTTGTGCATCTTCCAGCGGTCCCACAGCCCTGTCCCACCTGCCCGGAGCAGCCTGGAGCTGTCCTGCTCTCCCAGAGCCTCTCCCACTCCTGACTCCAGGCAGGAGCAGAGCACGATGGGCATTGCTGAGCAGATCGATCAGAGCTGGCAGGGGCAGCGTGAGGAACACCCTGGGATGGACATCCATGGGCTGCTGCCCAGCTCTCCATCCCCAGGAGGATCCCAGCATGGATCCTGGCGTTCTGCACAGGGACAGGAACAGCCACACCCCGCCAGGGCCCAGCTCTGCCACCCCAGTGCCTGCCCTGGTGCCAGCTCTGCCACCCCAGTGCCTGTCCTGGTGCCAGCTCTGCTCCCCAGTGCCTGCCCTGGTGCCAGCTCTGCCACCCCAGTGCCTGTCCTGGTGCCAGCTCTGCTCCCCAGTGCCTGCCCTGGTGNTCTCCCCAGTGTCAGCTGCTATAAAAAGCCTGGGAAGTTTCAGAGTGGGATAATCCTGGCTGACTGTGCCCCCTGGCTGACTGTGCCTCCTGGCAAACAGCTGACCTGTCCTCAGAGCAGGGCAGGCATCTGAACCCGCTGATTCACCAAAAGTATTAAATATTAAATACACAGAAGACATTCCATCCTGTTAGGTGTTATGTGACTGTGGGGATTCAGTTGCAGAACCTGTACAAAAAGCAGTTTGCGTCTTCCAAAAGGTCCTCTGGACATTGTCCATATAAATCATAGAGGCTGGAAAAGACCTCTGAGATCATCGAGTCCAGCCCGTGACCAAACACCCCCTTGTCCTTGTCCTGCTGCATCTCTACAGCAAATGTGTGGAATATCCTCCAGCCAGGCTGCAGGAAGGGCTAAACTGGAGCTGGACACCTCAGGCAGAGCCATAACCAACGTGCACGCTGCGCTCACCTACAGCCAACACCAGGAACCGTTCTGACTCGGAGTACGGAAAGGAAAGATTAAGCACTCTCCAGTCCAATTCTGAACCTGTTTAGGAGCTTTCTTTAAAAATAAAATCCCTGCCCTTGGCACTGTGCTAACAAACCCTGGCAATAATGCTTCAATACCAGCATTTAACAAAGATCTTCCATGACATATTCCAGGGTTCCATTCCTTTCCCCTCATCTGCTCCAGCTTTAAGCAGTTCCCTAACGAACTTGAAAATTAATGCAGAGGTCCAGTCCCTACTTTGGCTGGAGCATTGCAGCAATTCCTCTGATTTAATGTCCACAATTCCATCTCATAAATGCCAGGGAAAACTGCAAGGGCAACGATTTTCAGGCAGCTGCTGCAGCCCCTGAGGTGCAGGAGTGGCTCCTTCTGCCTGTCCATCCATCCCTCCATCCATCCATCCCTCCATCCGTCCATCCCTCCGTCCATCCATCCATCCATCCATCCATCCATCCATCCATCCATCCATCCATCCATACCTCCACCCCCCCCTTATTCCCTCTGCAATGTTAAACCTCTCCCTCTCTGCCCTTNTTTTCAGGCAGCTGCTGCAGCCCCTGAGGTGCAGGAGTGGCTCCTTCTGCCTGTCCATCCGTCCATCCATCCATCCATCCATCCATCCATCCATCCATCCATCCATCCCCCCCTTATTCCCTCTGCAATGTTAAACCTCTCCCTCTCTGCCCTTCCCTCCCCTCCCTCCTCTCCCAGCCTCCAGCCCATGACCTGCTCCTGAGTTCATGGCATTTTTCCCAAAGATAACTGAACTATTACTTTTCCCTGTCCTTTCTCTTCTCCCCTGCCCTAAAACAGGAGGTTATTTCTCTTGGTATTCCTCTCGAATCAATAATTTTATTCAGCCATCTGCTCTGACTTCAGCTTGTGCTCCTTTCATTTGCAACTATTTGTTAAAGTACCAGAAATGTAATTATTCCAAAAATGCCACAGGTGTAGATGCTTAACACAAAGAAAATAGAAATTAATCAAGGCAGTGTTTGAATAGTTTAAAATCAAAGTTTACCTTGTTCAGCTGGAAAAAGGCACAGAGAGGGGACAGCCAAGGCGAAGTGAAGGTGTCACCCATGGTGGTGGCACAGAGGGACTCAGCCCCAGGCGTTGCAGAGGGCAGGGGAGACCTTCAAGGCAGGTTTGGGCAAGAACAGCTTCCAGTTAACTCCCCAAAAATGCAGTGGCAATAGCTGTGTCTGGAGGCACCAATATTTAGGGGCCAAACCCCTAAACCACCGGTGGTGACCCCAAAGCAACATCAGCAAGGGGCAGAGAGAGCTCCTGACATCCCCCAAAGCAATCTCAGCAAGGGGCAGAGAGAGCTCCTGACATCCCCCAAAGCAACCTCAGCAAGGGGCAGAGAGAGCTCCTGACATCCCCCAAAGCAACCTCAGCAAGGGGCAGAGAGAGCTCCTGACATCCCTGGGGTTTGAACTGAATCTTTCTCTCCGAGATGGTCAAACACCAGGAAATACAAAGTTCATTCCAGGTGTGATTATCCCTCGGATAACGTGAATTTCCCATGGCCACAGGGCTGGCAGTTCACTGAAATCTCCCGTGATGGTTCTGATCATCCCAGTGCCTGAATGAACATCCCCGTGGTGGAGCAGAGCTCATGACAATCCACCAGTGAGGGGGACTGGGGCTGCACGGGGACCTTTGGGGCTGCACGGGGACCTTTGGGGCTGCACGGGGACCTTTGGGGCTGCACGGG
>VZTF01001757.1:38760-69083 GCA_013397755.1 Cnemophilus loriae
AACCCCTTCTGTTTCCTCCCTCTCTTTGCCTTCCCACTCCTCATTTCAGTGCTGGCCATTTAACCCCATCCCAAATAAGCGGGCAGCGGGCTCCGGGAGAGGATAAAAAGGGAGAAGAAGGAACCCAAATGGGGTTTTTTAGCAGTTCCCATTTGCGGAGTGCCTGGCACTCCCAAACTCCACTCAGATTTCCTGCAGGAATCAGCTCTTACCCACCACCAAGGCTCCCAGAGCTGCTCCCGTCATGGATGGGGCAGGGAAGGAGGAGCCTCGGGAATGCCTCAGGATGGGGAGGGACTGGGAAGGTTCAGTGGTCCGGGGTGGGAGGGTTGGGAGAAGTGCGGAATTCCCAGAGCCAGCGGGATCCGGGCATTCCCCAGGGAAAGCAGCCCCTGGCACCGCCTGATTCTGAATGCTAAATAACGGTAAAAACCTGCCCATAAATAATACATGGATATAAAATAAGGGATGTCATAGACAATGGTATCGTGCGAATGCATATAAAATATACAAAATATTCCGTGTACAAAAATAAACATTAACGGTGTCCATAAATAATATATTCCGTACTTTGTATTGCATTTATTACATCAATGTTACATCTGTAGTACAAATCTATACATTCCTTTTTCTTGCCATGCATATTCTAACATGGCTCTTTCGTACACACACATATTTCTTTTTACCAAGAAGTAGAAACCTATTTCTATTATTTCTCATACAAATGTATTTTTATTGCCTCATATTTATCTATAAATCCACATTATACAGAAATATAAAAATATGTGATGCATAATCCAGACAATAATGCAAAGCCATTTTTTACATATTGCTCTATATTTATATACAATGTGTGGTTTATATGGGATATAAAACTGATAGACACTATAAATAGAATTACATTTATATAGAGATTCATTTTGAGGCTATCTGTGTTAAATACACACACTTCTGGTCTCCCCCCAAAAAATTCCATGTATTCATTTCACTCAGAAAAGTCCATTTAAAAACTTGAGATACATAAAATATCCTCCCTTTGGAACCTCAAACCGGATTTCTCTGCCAAGGTGCCCAATGCCCCATTCCTGGAGCACTGGGATGAACACAGGACTGGCATTTTATGGGATTTGTTTGGGCTTGAAACACTTTGACAACTTCACTAGTAAAAAAATAACCATAAAAAATTGTGAGCTAAGGGTTTGCAAGCAGATATTGCCAATTTTTAGAATTTTTTTTTACAATTTTGGCATTCCATGGGAATTTTAGAAGTGGCAACTTTGCTGTCAGTACAATAGGGGGGAAAAACGTATTTTATCTCTTTCTCATCTGGGCTAGAATTCTCTATCCGTGGCTAATCTATCCATGCCCAGATCAATATCTCACCTATACATCGATCAGGATATTTAGATAGGGATCATATCTAACCCGTAAATACAGAATAACTTTCAGTTCTTCCTAATATTCCTGGGGATGGTCTCCTCACCCAGAGGGACTTCAGAGCATCCTAAATCCCGACAAACTCTTGACCTGGCTGTGCCTCGTTGCAGTAAACCCCGGCTGATGAAGGTGCACTGTGCAGCCCGTCCTTCCTTTCCTCTCTCTCCATGTTCCGTTGTGCCCCGAGTCTGATTTCCTCCGTCCGCCTCCATCCCTGCTTCCCGAGCTGGGAAAACCCAGGGATCTTTTTGGACACGACCAGGATTAATAATACATGAAGGAACACGGCGAGGAACAAAAAATGGGATAAAGGAAATCCTGTTCTAAGACCCGCAGCGGAACAACGGAGCAGGCACAATCTTTCCCAAGCCTTTAAGCCTGGCAAATGCTCCTCCTGCCCCCCTGTGCTCCTTCCCTGCCTCCTCCAAACGAGCAGAGTTTTGCTTTGCTTATTTTCCCCTCCCTTCCTTTTCCAGAGAGAAACCCAGGCGTCTTTCCTCCTATATTCCTGAGGTTTGCAGGGAGACTCAAAGGAAACTCCNCCCCTCCCCTCCCCGTGTTTGGAGCTGCTCCTCCTCTCCGGAGCCGTTTCCATGGTTTTCCAACAGTTTGCAGCTTTCACATTCAAAAGTTGATGCTTTGCTACCCCGAGCGTGATGTTCTGGAGCTCTGGGGTTTGCAGGGGACCCCAACCCCTTCTGTTTCCNAGGGACTGGGAAGGTTCAGTGGTCCGGGGTGGGAGGGTTGGGAGAAGTGCGGAATTCCCAGAGCCAGCGGGATCCGGGCATTCCCCAGGGAAAGCAGCCCCTGGCACCGCCTGATTCTGAATGCTAAATAACGGTAAAAACCTGCCCATAAATAATACATGGATATAAAATAAGGGATGTCATAGACAATGGTATCGTGCGAATGCATATAAAATATACAAAATATTCCGTGTACAAAAATAAACATTAACGGTGTCCATAAATAATATATTCCGTACTTTGTATTGCATTTATTACATCAATGTTACATCTGTAGTACAAATCTATACATTCCTTTTTCTTGCCATGCATATTCTAACATGGCTCTTTCGTACACACACATATTTCTTTTTACCAAGAAGTAGAAACCTATTTCTATTATTTCTCATACAAATGTATTTTTATTGCCTCATATTTATCTATAAATCCACATTATACAGAAATATAAAAATATGTGATGCATAATCCAGACAATAATGCAAAGCCATTTTTTACATATTGCTCTATATTTATATACAATGTTTGGTTTATATGGGATATAAAACTGATAGACACTATAAATAGAATTACATTTATATAGAGATTCATTTTGAGGCTATCTGTGTTAAATACACACACTTCTGGTCTCCCCCCAAAAAATTCCATGTATTCATTTCACTCAGAAAAGTCCATTTAAAAACTTGAGATACATAAAATATCCTCCCTTTGGAACCTCAAACCGGATTTCTCTGCCAAGGTGCCCAATGCCCCATTCCTGGAGCACTGGGATGAACACAGGACTGGCATTTTATGGGATTTGTTTGGGCTTGAAACACTTTGACAACTTCACTAGTAAAAAAATAACCATAAAAAATTGTGAGCTAAGGGTTTGCAAGCAGATATTGCCAATTTTTAGAATTTTTTTTTACAATTTTGGCATTCCATGGGAATTTTAGAAGTGGCAACTTTGCTGTCAGTACAATAGGGGGGAAAAACGTATTTTATCTCTTTCTCATCTGGGCTAGAATTCTCTATCCGTGGCTAATCTATCCATGCCCAGATCAATATCTCACCTATACATCGATCAGGATATTTAGATAGGGATCATATCTAACCCGTAGATACAGAATAACTTTCAGTTCTTCCTAATATTCCTGGGGATGGTCTCTTCACCCAGAGGGACTTCAGAGCATCCTAAATCCCGACAAACTCTTGACCTGGCTGTGCCTCGTTGCAGTAAACCCCGGCTGATGAAGGTGCACTGTGCAGCCCGTCCTTCCTTTCCTCTCTCTCCATGTTCCGTTGTGCCCCGAGTCTGATTTCCTCCGTCCGCCTCCATCCCTGCTTCCCGAGCTGGGAAAACCCAGGGATCTTTTTGGACACGACCAGGATTAATAATACATGAAGGAACACGGCGAGGAACAAAAAATGGGATAAAGGAAATCCTGTTCTAAGACCCGCAGCGGAACAACGGAGCAGGCACAATCTTTCCCAAGCCTTTAAGCCTGGCAAATGCTCCTCCTGCCCCCCTGTGCTCCTTCCCTGCCTCCTCCAAACGAGCAGAGTTTTGCTTTGCTTATTTCCCCCTCCCTTCCTTTTCCAGAGAGAAACCCAGGCGTCTTTCCTCCTATATTCCTGAGGTTTGCAGGGAGACTCAAAGGAAACTCCTGAGCAGCTCAGCAGCAGCCACTGCAATTCCTGGGCCTTCTGAAAGGGCAGGGACTGGAAAAGGAACACCCAAACTCCAGAGCAGGAGGGGATAACCAAGAATGACAGGAATTATCACAAGGAAATCCTGAGGGTGCAGCTTGTTCCTCCAGGCACTCAGTGGGTGGGTCTGGATGGGAAAATCACAGAACCCTGGGATGGTTTGGGTTGGAGGGACCTTAAATCCCACCCAGTGCCACCCCTGCCATGGCAGGGACACCTCCCACTGTCCCAGGCTGCTCCAAGTGTTCAACCTGGCCTTGGACACTTCCAGTGTGATTTGGGGTGATTTGGGGTGGTTTTAGAGCCATTTATCCCGCAGCTGCTCAGGACACGCTCAGGACACGCTCAGTTCCAGGGGGTTGCAGTGTCACTGCTCTGCCAAAGCCACTTTGGTGTCACCCTGCCCAGCCCTGGCCCCTCGGGGGTTCTGTAGCCGGGCTCTCGCTGCAGTTTTCATTTTAAATGTGACAGGGAGTGGGATCTCTGTCCCCTTTCGCCCGTCACCAAAGAACTGCCAGGGCTGCAGCTCCAGACTGTTCCTGGAGCCTCCTGCCATTATCTAACAGCCTTTCCAGCATAATTACTGCTCCTGTAGCAACTCCTTCCCGGCAGAGAGGCACGATCACAAAACAGGATAACGCCTTCCCAAGGAAATAATTTCTGGGGGAGTTCAAAGAAGGTGTTTCTGGGGAGGATGAAAATATCCATCAACCCCCAAAAATTCAGATTAGAGCAACATCTTACAAAAGCTGCTGGTAATTAGCTCTGATTTCTGCAGTTTCCAGTTGATAAAGCTAAAGTTTGGGATGGGATTGGACGGGATAGTTTGGGCTAGAAATGACCTTAAAGATCATCCAGTTCCAGCCTGTCCTTTGTGGCCACCAAGTCTGAACCTTCTTATTCCTTCTCCCAGACTTGGGTTCATCAGAAATGTTCCCTTTTTTAACCTCTCCTCCAGTGGTTTCTCCTGCACGTTTCTCTTCAGCCCCCCCATGGCTGGGACCACCCAATTTATGAGCCTGACAGTGGCTTCTCTTCCATCTTTTCCTGCTGCACTGGGAATTCCTCAGCTCTCCTCTCTGCAGCGGGGGAAGCTGCTCCTCTTCTTCTTCTTCCCTCCTCCTCCTCCTCAGCCTTTCTGGCACGGCCCAGAGCCCAGTGGCTGTGCTGGGAGCTAAGGCAGTGGGATGTGCAGCTCATGCAGGGATGTGCAGCTCATGCAGGGATGTGCAGCTCACACTGGGATGTCCGGATCACACTGGGATGTCCAGCACCCAGAACCTGCCTGGGGCTGTGGGGTTTGTAGAGGGGGAACAGCTCGGTCTGAGCCCCACACCAGGCACTGAATCCCACACTGGGCAGCGGTCCCCAGATCAGGCACCAGTCCCCAAATCGGGCACCGATCCCCACTCCAGGCACTGATCCCTTGCACCGATCCCCAAATCAGGCACCGATCCCCACTCCCGGCACCGATCCCCTGCACCGCTCCCCACTCCAGGCACTGACCCCCACTCCCGGCACCGATCCCCTGCACCGATCCCCATTCCCGGCACCAANCCAATCCCCACTCCAGGCACTGATCCCCTGCACCGATCCCCACTCCAGGCACTGATCCCCACTCCCAGCCAGAGCGTGATCCTGCAGGTCCAGGTCCAGCTGCCCCTGACCAGCAGCAGCTCCAGGCAGCTGGGATCGGCTGTTTCCATGATGAATTATTCGGGATGGCTGGAGGACAGGAGCATTCCTCACCCTGTGTGCTGCCTCCTGTCCCTCCGTACCCCACAGGAAACCAGAGCATCACGGGGGGAGCAGGACATTGCTGGGGAGCAGCCTGAGAGGGTGCAGGGCCTCTTTTCCCTGCTCCTCCTGCCGAAAATATCTCCTAGGAAGGAAGGAAGGAAGGGACAGCCTGGCTCAGCGTCACTGTGAGGGGAGGAAGGAGCAGCTGCACCCCCGGAATCTGGGGCTGTGCCTGGGGGCTGTGGGGCACACACGGAGGGTGTCACAGCCTGTGCACCCCAGTGATGGCATCTCTGCAGGATAAGTGTGTGATGCACAGACAAACCCTGCGTCTGCACTTGATCTAAACCCTGCATATTTATTAGTGTATGATCCATGTTCCTGTGCCCACGTACATCTCCAGGCCATGAATATTTATAAAATCTTCAGCCTGATGGTCACTAATTTACTGATTATTTTTTTACTGCCAAGAAAAACTAACTGTCTTTTGTGGTGCTTGCACAGATCAGATGCAAAGTTATTCAGATTAATCAAAATTACAGCAGAACGTTAAGTGCTGCAGGAGGCTCTCATGACGCTGAACCTCAGTGAAATAAAATGGCTGATGAAATTTCATTTAACAATAAACACTGGTGCCCAGGAGAGCAAAAATCCCCCTCATTGTACAGCAGCAATGATGGGCTCCAGAGGATATTACACAGAACAGGATCTTCCCTGCATAAAAAACTAAACCTTTCCCTGGGAGCAAGCGGTGCCGGCACATCCATGGCACCAGGAATGATCCCACAGCTCCAGGAACGGTCCCACAGCTCCAGGAGAGACCAAACCCGGGCAGTGAGGGACAGCAGAGCCCACCCTGACTGGGGGGATGCGGCAGAGGGATCCAGAGCTGCTCCTGGTGGAAGGAGGGAGAGGGAAGGTGGAGCTGGTCTGAAATCCCTGCGGAGCATCTCATGGGGAGAGTCCAGAGGCAGTGCCAGGACAGGGAAACGGAAAGGGAACAGCAGGAAACAATGACTGATTGCCCTGTGGGGTTTCTCTCCCAGGGCTGGGCTGTGCTGGAACCTTGGCTCCGTGGCATATCGGGAATCACAGCGCTCTGAAGGCAGTGAGGGATTGCACAGATTCCTGGGCCATGGGTACATCGGTGACCATCCCCCCTGGAAATCAGGCCCAGCCCCTGGCTCCTGGATCTGCGGGGGCTCATCCCACTTTCCAGCACCCTCCAAGCCTCCCTGCTTACCCTGGGCATTGATCATCTGCTACTGATCCCTGTCCTGCTGTTTTGTGAAAGGTTTGGGATTGTGGGGACATTTCTGGAGGAGTTTCATTGAATCCCAGAATGGACTGGGTTGGAAGGGACCCTACAGCTCATCCCATCCCACCCCTGCCATGGCAGGGACACCTCCCACTGTCCCAGGCTGCTCCAAGCCCCAAGCTCCAAGTTCCATTGCATGGAAGCCTCAAAACCTGGATTTGAGTTGTTCCTCCCACAGGAATCCGCCAGCAGAGGTGGGAGGGAGGATTGAGGAGGAGCCAGGAGGCTGCTGTGCCCCATCCTCCCAGTGCTGCTCTGCCCTGGATGGAGGGATGATCCCACAGATGCTCTTGGGGGTGCTTGGAGAGCCCCCAGCCCTGTTTGGCGAGCCCCCAGCCCTGTTTGGAGAGCCCCCAGCCCAAGGCAATAGCCATAGGTGGCTCATGAGCTGATTCTGCTCAGACTCAGGGTGGTGCTTGGGTGCTAAAGAGGTGGATAAGGACATTCCTTAATCCCAAAGTGTGGGAGAAGCCTGGCAAGGGCTGGCTGAGCTGAGCTGAGCCATGGGGGGCCCTCAGCTCCACACTGCTCCCACAGGGACCCGGCCCCGGCTCCCCTGTCCCTGTCCCTGTCCCTCGCCCTCCCAGAGCAAACAGCAGCTCTGCAGCTGCTCATGGATCATTTGTTATCAGGACAACGTTTAGAGATGGTGCCTTTGAGAGAGCCCTGCCGAGTGAGCAGGGCCAGGAAGAGCAGCCCCAGCACACGGGACAGGGGCAAACAGCCTTGTCACAGCCATGGGACTGTGCCTTCCCCAGCCACCGCTCCTGCTGTTCCAGACCCGGGAACTGATGGAGCCCAGGCTTCCCAGCCTGCCACAAACACCAGCCCCCTCAGAAACTTCCAGGGTGCCCAGTCCCCACGAGGTTTTGAAATCCATCCATCGCCTGGAGGGCCGGGGCAGGGTCACTGTCACTGCAGTGGGCACAGCAAGGTGGCAAAGCCACCTCGGCTCACCTGGAGGTGTCCCTGCTCCTCTGGATTTGGGACTGCTCTTCCCCCAGGGAGATGTTTCACCCATCCATTTACTCACACATAATGTGCTTTTATGGCCATTTATTTCTTAACTGTTGAAAGCTCGCGGCAGGTTTTTATCACCTGAGATTTACATTGCACCACCTGGAGAGGTGAATCCCAGGGGGAAACGCTCCAGGTGGAAATTCAGGCTTTTCGTGCCACTGTAAAACCTCTGGTGGCAGATGTGAGCTGCAAGGCCAGGCGTACAGGAGGAACGTGCCCGTCCTCACTCCCAAACCATCCAGTGCTGCCAGGAAAGCTCTCCAGGCGAGTGGACGGATCCTCAGCAAGGAGTGCCTGAGAGCCAGAGGTGTGGGATTGCTCCAGGCAGGAGCATCCTCACCCTGCCCTCCTGCCCCCCTTCCTGCTGCCCCTCGGACCCAGAGCAGGGCAGGGCGAGTCCCTCCAGCCTCTGCCAGCCCAGGGAAGCAGAGAAACACGGAATAAAGGATGCCCTGCACACAGAACATCCCAGCCTGGGTTTCCTTCCTCTGAGAAAACACTGACCCCTTCCTGGGACTTTTGCTGAGGAATTTGAGGGGCTGGAGTGTGTCCAGGGCAGGGAACGGAGCTGGGAAGGAGCCCCAGGAGCGGCTGAGGGAGCTGGGAAAGGGGCTCAGCCTGGAGAAAAGGAGGCTCAGGGGGGACCTTGTGGCTCTGCACAACTCCCTGACAGGAGGGGGCAGCCGGGGGGGGTCGGGCTCTGCTCCCAGGGAACAGGGATNCTGCAGGGTTTGTTCCAGCCTCCAGGGATGCAGCATTCCCAGGACTTCAGATGCTCAGGAGACTCCCCTGATAATTTTTATGCTCATCATGGCTGGTGCTCCGTGGGAAATGTGGGATACCCTGATCTCAGCCTTCTCAGCCATGGAAGGAATTCCCACCTCAGCCACTCCCAGCCCTGCAGCAGCTCCTGCCCACAGCACGGACACAGGGTGGAGGAACTTCACAGAACCCAGCAGCAGAGCTGGAAGAGACAGAACAAGTTAATAAATATATTCCAAATTAGCGTCCATTTTCCTGGTTTTCAGGTTAACGTCACCATTTATTCCTCCTTCCCACACAATAACAGAGCAGACTTGAACAACAAGATAAAATTTCAACTTCCATTTTCTACCTTTCCAGTTCAGCCCTAACAGAGAGGTGTGGGATAAAGAAGGGGAATAAAAGGCAGGGAAGTGATGGCCACAGTGATAAAAAAAGGAGCACAAAAAAAAAAAAAAAGAAAAAAAAAAAAAAAAAAAAAAAAAAAAAAAATCCCTGTTTTCCTTTGAAAAATTCCAGTAGAAGGAAAATATCTTTGTCTAGGTGAGGAGGAGCCTGAGAGTGAAGTGGGATTAGTTTAAGGTTTATCCCAGTCTTTAAATTTGCCCAGTAAAAAGCTTTTATCCTACTTGTCCTGGTCATGAATCCTGGGTGACTGGAGGTGAGGTACAAAAAAGTCTATATAATATATAAGTAATATAAAAGTAATAGATAAGTAATATAAGCAATATATAATAAGTAATATATAGTAATATAACATACAATTACAATATATCAAAGTAATATACATTAATATAACACATAAATGGTAATATTTCAAAGCAATATATTAATATAACATAGATTTTACTAAATAAAAGCAATATATTGATATAACATAAAATTAGAATACATTTAGTAATTATTAGACTATAAACAATACGCATTAGTTAATTTCAGTAATTTTTAAAATGTGCTACATGCAGACACAAGCCTTGCTTAAGAAGTCAGCTCTACATTTTTAGTGACTTTAAGAGGAAGTTCTGACAGTCTGCCCTTAAGCCCAGGTTTAAATGATAAATCAGAGCTAAACCAGGGCAGGGTTTCCAAACCTGGCTCCAACCAATGAGGCAGCACCAAAGCAGGGAGCTCTTGTGCAGTGCTGAAATATTTGTGTGTCCCCCCGAATCTTTCCCTGCATTAAGCGGTGCAGCCGAAGCCGAGTGGAAGCTGCAGCCCCAGCTCGGAGGGCAAAGCTGGGCTCTTAATTGCATTCACTGGCTCACTCCAATTTATAATCACTTCCCATTTTTGGAAATTCCCCAGGATTCCTCCTTCCCTTCATGGCTCGCAGTGACTGCAGGCCTGGAGGAGGCCCGAGGGGCCCTTGCACAGCCCCTCGTTCAGGAGTGATGGATGCCTGCACCGTGTCTTTTCTCTGTTCAAGTGAAAATTAATACACTGAAAAATGATGTAACAAAGTGCTTGGCATAATTGATTTCCCCAGCAGAGTTATCATTTCAGCGCAAATTCACAGGAGGCTGCCATAAACAATCCTGGAGAGGCTTCAAACGCTCCCTGTCAGTGGCTCCTCAGATCTCCTGCACACTCTGAAGGCTCTGTTCAAGTCATCATAATAATGTTGGCATGAAATACAAACAGCAAGCAGCAGTCTGGGGGGGACTGGGGGTCACTGGCAAGGGTGACACCGCCCAGCCCCTCAGGCTGGGGAGCAGCGACAATTTCTTCAATGAACGTTTCATGGAATCCCAGAATATCCCGAGCTGGGAGGGACCTGCAGGGATCATCCAGTGCAGCTCCTGGCCCTGCCCAGACCCCCCAGCAACCCCCCCCTGGGCACCCCTGGCAGCGCTGTCCAAACGCTCCTGGAGCTCTGGCAGCCTCGGGGCCGTGCCCATTCCCTGGGGAGCCTGGGCAGTGCCCAGCACCCTCTGGGGGAAGAATCTTTCCTGATCTCCAGCCTGAGCCTCCCTGGCCCAGCTTTGTGCCATTTGGGTTGTCCAGCCCTGGCACAGGGCAGTGGTGGAGTCACCACCCTGGAAGTGCCCAAAGAATGAGTGGAGGTGGCACTTGGGGACACTTTACTGGGCACAGTGGGATTGGTCGCAGGCTGGGCTTGATGACCTTGGAGGCCTTTTCCAACCTTCATTCTGTGATTCAGTGCAGGGAGGGAAGCACCGCCCAGCATCCCAGTGGGATGCGCTCACTCCACGGGGAATCTGCTGCCCCTCCAGCACTTCTTTACAGGACAGAATTCCCTGGTGTGGCTGCAGGAGATGCCACACCCGGGCAGCACATCCTGCTCCTGGCACCCCACTCCATGCCAGCCCATCCCGAGGTCTCAGTCTGGCAGGAGAAGGAGAAGGAGAGGGAGAAAGAGAAGGAGAAGGAGAAGGAGAAGGAGAAGGAGAAGGAGAAGGAGAAGGAGAAGGAGAAGGAGAAGGAGAAGGAGAAGGAGAAGGAGAAGGAGAAGGAGAAGGAGAAGGAGAAGGAGAAGGAGAAGGAGAAGGAGAAGGAGAAGGAGAAGGAGAAGGAGAAGGAGAAGGAGAAGGAGTCTGTCCTGCTCCGCCTTTGGGCAGGGCGCCAGCGCTCCCTCCTCGCAGTGCCGCACAGCCCTGCTCCGGGAAAAACAACATATGGCACCGGGTGCTAAATGTCAGCCACCAGATGATCCATGGAAAGAGCAGAAAAAGGGAACACGGCTCCTCTAAACTCCTTGGCAGCGGCTGCAGGAGCCTCCAGGAGCCGCTGCCTGTGCTGAGCTCTTTCATTTCGGGGCCAAAAAGCACAGGCTGAGGACACGGAGCACCTGGATGCCACCAGTGGGGGATGTCCAAGGGTTTCCCAGGGAGCAGGGCAGGATCTGGCCACGGAAACATGAAATACTTTAGCTTGGAAATGACCCTTAAGATCACTGAGTCCAGCCCTTCTTCCAGCACTGCCAAAGCCACCACTTACCATGTCCCCAAGTGCCACATCCTCACGGCTTTAAATCCCCCCAGGGATGGGGTCTCCACCACTGCTCTGGGCAGCTGTGCCAGGGCTGTTTTGGGGAAGAAATCTTTCCCAAAATCCAGCCCAAACCTCCCCTGCCATGCCCTGGCAGAAAGCCCCGAGCTCTTCTCCTTCCATGCCGGCACAGGGAAGCACATCCCTCCTTCCCCATGTCAGACCCTCGGAGCTGCAAATGCACTTTAATGCTTTTACATCCCACCTCATCCGTATCCCGGGATCACCCTGGTGTCTTTTGAGCTCTTTCCAAAGGCAGCTTTACCTGGAATTGCAGCGAGCTCACAGCGCAGGCACAGCCTGCGTGGCAGGAGAGCTGCCTCTGCCTCCCTCCAGGGAGGGATTCTCATTTTCCTTGGAAAATGCGGCCAGATGAGCCATAGATCACAGTCCTTAAGCACACGGAGTTCTTGGCTGCACCTGGGGAGGCACTCGAGCATCTTTTTGTGCTGCTGGAATGTTTTAATCCGGTTTGCTCCGCTCGCAGAGGCACCAGGGAACGGCCTTGGCCTGGCTTAGGAGGAGAGTCTGGAAAATGCTTCCCTGGCAGAGATTCTGTGTGAGAGGGCCCTGGGAAGTACCAGCCCTGGGCTGAGCAGCAAGCACCAGAGCCAGAGCGGGACTTAAGAAGCAGGGAAGGAGCGGTAGACAAAGGCAGGGAACTTCAGGTCGCTGCACAAATCTCGTACCCCTGGAGACTGAGGTGGCATCAGGGCCTTGGCACTGCCCCGTGCACAGCAGGGCTGGAAAGCCCCGGGGGATGCCCAGGGCAGCTCTTCCACCTGGGATTAAACAGCAAACCCCGAGCTCTGGTCCCAGACTGAGTGCCCTGTGCCCACCCCAGGAGTGCAGGGGGGCTCTGGGGACCACTCAGACCATCAGTGTCCCCTCCCTGTCCCCCCACCCCGACCATCAGCAAGGTCACTCACGGAATCCAGTGTGCCCTGATGCCCCTGGCTCAGTCACATCACATGAGCTCCCTCCTGACTTTACCATGACAAAAGGAAGGTTGGATTTGTCTCTTGGAAGCTGAATCGGAGCCTTTTCCCTACAGAAGAAACATCAACCCCGAGGGATGATTTATAATCCTAAATACACTGATATTATCCTGCCCAAAGCAATATCCTACAGAGAAAGAGGACAAGTGATGGCAATCGTTTGTTCATGTGTCACTGGGCATTAGAAACAAGGCAGCATTAAAAATAAATCCAATTCATTTGCTCTGGGCTTATCTTTGAAAAATATGTTCATTGAGCCGTGATTTGAGTGTGTCTGAGATCAGCCAGAGGAACCCAGCGAGGCTGGAGCCTGTAATATAATGGGGAGTAAAACTTCAAATTACCAGCTGCCAACAAAGCAGGGGCCGGAGCTGTGCATTCCACGTGCTCATCCTGAGAGCAGCAGGACAACGATCCAGGGAAATCAGCTCTGCACGTCCAGGACAGAGACTGCCAACAGCCACCACCCCCAGGGCACGGGGGGCACGGGGACAGGCGAGGGACGGGCTGTGGCACAGAGAGCTGAGCACGGATCCACTCCCTCCTCATGATGCCTTTTTCAGGCTTCCCTAAACAGAGGCCAGACAAAATTCAGAGAATAAAGAGCAGGTATATCTATGGAAGGGCCTTCAGGTACATTTCGGGCAGATGAAGCCCCCCAGGGGCTACACCCAAAATGGACGGCGGGTCACGGGTTCTCACACTTTTATAAGTTTGGTCCATTTCCACACTGGGGGTTAATCTCCCAATTACAGCTCCAGGTAATGAAGTCATTTACCCCAGGTTTGCTCCCCCCACCTCACTTTTGTTGACATTTCTCAGGGCCTGAGCCAGTGAGGTGTCCTTGATCCCCAGGCCTGGAGAGGAATTGTTGTGTCTGCCCAAAACGGGAGAGCAGTGGCTGACACTCTGTGTGGAGTTTAGAGTTACACACTGAAGAACTGCAGGGTTACAAATACAGGAAAATATAAAAGCTAAAGTCCTAAGGCATCAACAGAGCTCCACAACCCTGGCCCACTGCTCTGAGGGATGGAAAACAAACTCACCACAAAATCATGGAATCGCATAGTCATGGAATGGTTTGGGTCCAAGGGACCTTAAATCCCATCCCATTCCACCCTGCCATGGCAGGGACACCTCCCACTGTCCCAGGCTGCTCCAAGCCCCAGTGTCCAACCTGGCCTTGGACACTGCCAGGGGAAGGGGTTTCCCTATAAATCACCTTTCCATGTGGTTAATGTATTATTTAATAACTTTATTATTTCTTTTCTTTCAGACAAACCTCAAATTTACAGCAAAGTCAACCTTCTAAAGGACTTCTACCCTACCATCATCAGCTTCACTGACACAGGGTGGGGGGAATGTGGGGAAAAATAAAAAATAACACTTTTCTGTGCGTTTGAGGATTGCTTTTAAATAGAAATCGGGGGGGAAAAAAGCTTCTTTCTATGTTTTATTGCTACCTAACCTTCTACAGGTATCAGCAGATAAACCCAGCACAGCCCGGGGCTGACCGTGAGCAGCAGCTTTGGCTGCAGCTGCAGAAGCTCCAAGAGAAGAGGAGGTGTTGGAGATGAACAAATCCAGGTCTCCAAAGCACAGCACAAAAGCACCAGGAAGCCACCAGAGCTGAGCCTGAGAAGCTCCCTGGCTAATGAAGTTCCATTGATTAATCTCATTAACTATTTCATTAGGGCAGTAATGGGAAATTAGCAGGTTCTTACAGCAATTCCACCTTCGGCAGGACACAGCCAAAGGGACAGTTCCCCTCAGAGCTGGGCCGTGATGAGACTGATCCCATTTATTTATGGGATACTGGCTGGGGTGCCGACCACGAGAGCTGGAATAAATGGAAAGAGGAGAACAATTAATTATTTTCTGATCCATTCCTTTTCTGAATAAATACTATTTATGTCACCAAAAAATCATAAATGGAAAGAAAACATGGAATTTGGGGGGCTGAGCTCTGGAGTCCTTAAATCCTGGGAGGATACTGAGGGAAGGGCAAAGCAGAGGAGGGGGGCAAGAGGCAGAGCTTCCACACTGGATTTTGAAAGGGTTACAGAAATGTAAAATGTGGCGAACTGCCGATGTGGCAGATTGAGGCGCCTGCACCACCAATCTCCCCATTTTTACTTGGAGCAATAATAAGGGTACATTTCTTTCCTAACACAGAGATTATTGGAATTAAGCCTGTTGCAGATCCCTTGTCCCCAGTGTGCATTGAATGTTAATCAAAATGGGAACCGACACGAACATAAAATTAATAAATTGATTTGAAGTTGAATTGTTCATTGTTCAATAGCAATTCTCAGCACCACTCAGAATTCCAGGATCACTGAGGTTGGAAAAGCCCTCCAAGATCACAGAGTCCAGTTTGTGCCTGATGCCCACTTTGTCCCCAGCCCAGAGCTCTGAGTGCCACCTCCAGGAATTCCTGGGACACCTCCAGGGATGGGGACTCCAAACCTCCCTGGGCAGCCCCTCCCAGTGCTTAATTCCACCCTAAAATTTTGGTGAGCTGAGAAGACTAGAGCGAAAGGAATTTTAGTGACTTTGGCTTCCGTGTGGAAAGGTCAGAGTGAGCTGCCCTTTGGGAAAGGTCAGCGCAGGCCCAGGAGCTGCCCACGGGCTCGGTGCCAGCAGCCAGGAAGCTCTGGAAGGCTGGACCAGAGGGATTTGGGATCCCTTGATTCACCCAGCACCACCCATCAGAGAACTGGCCCTGATGGAAAATAACAATGGCTTTAAACTGAATGAGGGCAGGGATAGACGGGGTGGTGGGAAGGAAAAAACCCCTCCCTCCAAAACAGCCAGGGAAGTTACATCCCTCCCTCTGAGCTTCCCGGCACTTTGCCAAGGTGTGTTGCCATCCCCTGGGGCTGTGGCTGTGTCTCTGCTGTGACTGCATCCATCAGCCGTCCATGCATCGGGGTTTTACCCTGCCCTCCCCGTTCCACAGCGTGCTGTGTGCCCAGGTCACAGGCCCTGCTGGGACCCCCGATGGGTGCTGCGGGCACAGGGCCAAGGCAGCCTGAAACAGAGCCCTCGTTTCTCTGGCTGGGTGCTCAACTGACCAGGAAAGGTCAATTGGAGATAAGAGATGGCCAATAACGCACGGCTCTCGTCTGGTACTTATTATTTCACAGAGAGAGCTCAAATTGCTTTGCAAAGTTGACCAAGCATTATTTCTTAACCTCTCCATGTGCTAGAGAGCCCATTTTCCTCCTGTAAGTTCCTGCAGATGATTTGAGCCCGGTGATTAAGAGAGCTGTCTCATGAAGGAAGCATTTCAGTGTCACTGAGGCCTGCAGAATCAGGAGTTTGTACTGGAAGAGGTAAAGCAATGAAAATCATCACTGTTCCATTAGAGACGGCAGAAAGCAGAGCTCTGGACACACCTGGAGGTGCAAAGCCGGACCTAGTGTGGGAGGGAAGAGCTCAGAGTGTGACCCCGCTGCACCAGGTCCCGCTGGGAACACCAAAGGCAGGCGGTGCCACAAGGAAAGCCAGGAAAATGGGGGCAGAGTGCTCTTCTGGGCCTTTCCAAGTGCAAGGACACAAACCCAGCGCATTTTTGGACAGATGAGGGTCAGTAACGTGCTCTGGTCATCCCTCACTATCGGAACGTTCTTGCTCGGGCCCCAGCAGGGTGGCACCAGCTGTGAGGCAGGAAACGCCTCTGCCCGGATTGATCTTGGACACGGGGCAGAGGAGTTCAACCGGCAGCAGGAGGAGGGGGGCCACACAGAAATGTTCATGTCGTCAATCTGCTGGGGGAGGGCATGACAGCAACGAGGAGGGAGAGGAGTTCAGGGCTGGGGAAGATGCACCTCGAGCTGCCGAGGGCACAAAAGGAAGGAGAAGAACAGAGGTCACCGAAGGCCTCGATCGTGGCTTCGATTCCCACATCCATCCCTGCAGCCAGCCACATCCATATGCATGACAGCCCCCGGAGCCAGGCAGGCACGGAGCTGTCCTTCTGTCACCTCTGCCCGTCACAGCCTTCACTCAGGGCAGGCACAGCTCGCCCTCGTGCTGCCCTCGCCCTCAGCACCCCGCTCCTGCCACAGGCCGGGGTGGCATCCCAGCGTCACCTGCCCCTGTCACCTGGCCTTTCACACCTGAGAAATGCCAGCAGCAAAGCTCAGAGTGATGGCACTGAGTGTGTGATGCCCCTCAAACCCTCACCCTCACCGACGCGGCCATGGGTCAGTGTTCCTCTGC
Source organism: Cnemophilus loriae (assembly GCA_013397755.1). Lineage (NCBI taxonomy): Eukaryota > Metazoa > Chordata > Aves > Passeriformes > Corvidae > Cnemophilus > Cnemophilus loriae. Next base: position 55,707 of record VZTF01001757.1, read on the forward strand.
CAGCAGCACACGGAGCTGCCAGGGCTCCTCCGGGGCTGCTGCCCATGGCCAGGGGGATTTTGGGCTTCCCTGGGGCTGCTGCCCATGGCCAGGGTGGTCTGGGGCTGGTCCTTGTACCCATGGGCATGGCAGGGACACCTCCCACTGTCCCAGGCTGCTCCAAGTCCCAGTGTCCAGCCTGGCCTTGGGCACTGCCAGGGATCCAGGGGCAGCCACAGCAAATCTGGGAATTCCAGCCCAGCCCCTCCCCACCCTCCCAGCCAGGAATTCCTTCCCAATATCCCATCCATCCCTGCCCTCTGGCAGTGGGAAGCCATTCCCTGTGTCCTGTCCCTCCATGCCTTGTCCCCAGTCCCTCTCCAGCTCTCCTGGAGCCCCTTTAGGCCCTGGCAGGGGCTCCTTCAGAGCACGTACTGGTAAAACAGAGCTGCAAAACACCCGGAGCTCAGCAGGATGAGCCATGAGCTGCAAAGTGAAATGATTCCAAGGCAAGCCAGGGAAGCTCCGTCTGTGCAGAGTCGGTGCCAGGAGCAATCGCAGCACCTTTGTGAAGCAGCTCTGTTAGCACAGACAGCTCAGCCTCACAGACGTGCAGTCTTTTCACCTGACGCCCTGAATAGGAGAATAATTTGTCAGGGAAATTCGATTTTGCGATGCAGCAATGCAGACAGCCATTGGAATATGCTTAAATGCAGAACAATCACTTTGAAGATTTAAATAAAGCTGACATTGCTGAGCAAAATACATTTTACACAGGCCTTTACTACACTCGGAGTAGCCTGCAATTGCTTTGTTTCCCGGCCTGTTATACAAACAACAGGCAGAGTTTTTTCCCTTGGAAAACATTCCTGAGATGTAATTTCTGGAGCTGCCCGAATCAAAGTGCCAGATTAAAGCAGAAAATACAGAAATTCAAGTTCCCAGAGTGTCATAAACAGGCCAATATGTGAACAGACTAATTCTCTCAGCACTGCTTGTTCCTGCTCCAAAGCTCTTGTGCTCAAGGGTTCTCCAGCCACGTCAATCTGCAGCTCTCCCATAAAATCAGGCTCCTCTTGAGGTCTGAGCACACAGAGCTCCTTCCCAGGGCGCTGAGGTTTCAGGCAGCAGCTCTGCACAGGAGGCACTGCCAGCACTGCAGGAGCTGCAGGGAGCTCCTTGTTTAGGGCAGGGCAGAGCCACGGGGTCCCCAAGGGCTGTGGGACCCTGTCCCATGGGAGGGCAGGGGACACTCCTGGGCTCCCCACACGGGCAGGTGGAACCCAGGGACAAGTCATGGATCCCCCAAAAATTCCAGCTTTGTGTCCTCAAGCCGTGAAATTCAGAATAGGGGATTCAATTGCTAAAGGAATGATTTTGTGGGACAGCTTCCCAGCAGGGAGAGGCAGCAAAGCCACGGTGAGGCTGCGTGGGGTGGGCACAGGCAGCTCCCAGCACGTGGAACTGGGTCCATTTTCACGGAATCCTGGAATGGTTTGGGTGGGAAGGGACCTTAAATCCCACTCAGTGCCACCCCTGCCATGGCAGGGACACCTCCCACTGTCCCAGGCTGCTCCCAGCCCCAGTGTCCAGCCTGGCCTTGGGCACTGCCAGGGATCCAGGGGCAGCCACAGCTTCTCTGGCAATTCCAGCCCAGCCCCTCCCCACCCTCCCACGCAGGAATTCCCAATTCCCAATATCCCGTCCATCCCTGCCCTCTGGCAGTGGGAAGCCATTCCCCGTGTCCTGTCCCTCCAGCTCTTGTCCCCAGTCACTCTCTGGTTTCCAAGTCCAGTCCCAGGGTTCCAGGAGATGCAATTTTAACGTGTGGACAACCAGCCCTAATTAATGCTGATTAATTCACAATGCACACGGACCTGCCAGACCCCACTGGGAGTGAGCTGCTCCAGGAGAGGAGCCCCTGGGACATTCCCGAGCTGTCCTGAGGCCACGCTCTCCTCCAGCAGGAAAAGCTGCAGCGGATCTGCCTCAGCACCAGTTTTGTGCTGCACAAGCTTTGGGTTGCACTGCCATGAAAACTGAGCTGGCAGCACGAGAAAAAACCCAACCACATCAGCTGCTGGAAAGGCTTTGGCATTCCTTATTCCCTGTCAATCTCGTTTATCCTGAATAATCCTCAGAGGGCTCCAGAGCCAGTCACAGAACAGAAATATATTCATAAATCATCAATTCATCAGCTGAGAGGGGAGGAAAAAAATAAATCCATCTCTTTGTGAGCGTTCTTTAGATCAGGCTGAGCTGAGGCTGAGGATGTCACCACTGCCAGCCTGGCTGTCACCTCCCTGCTGGGACACAGAGCCACAGACACTGCCTGGGCTGGCTGAGGGTTATCAGCCTGTCCTGATTATCCTGTTCCTGATTGAAGGGAGGGAGCACATCTCCTGTGAGGTGAGGAAAGCCTGGGAGAGCTGGGGGTGTTCACCTGGAGAGGAGAAGGATCCAGGCAGAGCTCAGAGCCCCTTGCAGGGCCTAGAGGGGCTCCAGGAGAGCTGGAGAGGGACTGGGGACAAGGCATGGAGGGACAGGACACAGGGAATGGCTTCCCACTGCCAGAGGGCAGGGATGGATGGGATATTGGGAAGGAATTCCTGGCTAGGAGGGTGGGGAGGGGCTGGCACAGGGTGCCCAGAGCAGCTGTGGCTGCCCCTGGATCCCTGGCAGTGCCCAAGGCCAGGCTGGACACTGGGGCTGGAGCAGCCTGGGACAGTGGGAGGTGTTCCTGCCATGGCAGGGGTGGCACTGGGTGGGATTTAAGGTCCCTTCCAACAGAAACCATTCTGGAATTCTATGATTTTATTAATTCCCAGTTTCCCCCCTGCCTTCCTCTGCTGCTGCTGCTGTGGGAATGGGGATCAGGAGGAGGCCTGGGACCAGCAGCAGCCACCCCAAGGCACCCCAGTGCTCCAGCCAAGCCCAGGATCCTCCAGGACATTCCCTGGGTTCAGCTGTCAAGAGAGGCCAAACGCAAAGAGACACAGCCCCAGGCTGTGAAGAGGGGAAATCACAGGTTTGGATGGGATTTTAGATGAATAAAAACCACGGGGATTGCATTCCCATGAGTGCTGCAGGCTTGAAGGGGAAGACGGGAACAACATTTATGGGTGTGTGGGACCATTTCCAGCTCTCGGTCCCTGTTATCACAGACACAGAATGGTTTGGGTTAGAACCCAAAAGACCCTAAAAATCCTCCCAATTCCAACCCCCGTGCCAAGGGCAGGGACACCTTTCCCTAGAGCAGGTTGCTCAGAGCTGCATTTATGTGACCCTACAGTTCCCTGTGCTTCTTTCCAGTGCCCCCGCTCCGGCCTTGCCTCTTCAGAAGACAGGAGCCCCCTGCCTCTTGCTTTATTCCCACTGTAAAATTCCAGGAGTTTAGGTAATCTCAGGGAAAACCCCCCTCCCCCTGCTCTCCCACATCCAGAGGAGCTGGAGCAGATGCCTCCTCAAGGATCCTCCAAAAGCAGCTGCCACACCCCGAGACATCTCTTGGGGAAAATTTGTCTTTCAGCAAGACACACTCAAAAGCCTCTCCTCGTTTTGGGCATGGAGGAGGGCAGGAGGAACGGGATTTGGAGGAATCCTTCCTTTTCCAGAGCCACAGATTTGTTTTGCTTTCTGCAGAGAAGAGTAAGATCTGCACTCCCAAACAAGCCTGCCAAAAGCTCATTACAGTAATTACACTGCTCCTGACAGAGGCTGGAGCCGGCTGCTCCCAGGAACGCCGAGCTCCGTGCATTTTGCAGCAGTAATCTGTTAGGAGGTTTATTCCTCATCCCGGATAATGATTCCTAGAGCTGGGGTAGCCATGGCAATTCCAGAGCCCTCCCAAAGCCTCACACGCAGCCTGTCCCAGCTCCCGGCCTGGCCACAGCAGGAAGAGGCTCCGAGGGTTTGGCTCCTGCTCGGCGTCTCCCTGGTGAGGTCAGCGCAGGAATCCTGCCTTTTCCCCGGGTTAAATATCCCCCTTTCCTCACAGCAGGAGGAGACACAGCCCTTCCTTCCCCTGCCACAGCCCTCAGGAGGGTGGGAGGCACCTTCTGACTCCGCAGGGCACCTGAGAGGGGAACAGCCACGTCTGGAAGGAAATTTGGAGCATTTGCTCCAGCTGAGGGATGGCCCCACCTGCGAAGCTGGGTCAGCTCCGGGGCCACCAGCAGAGGAGGGGTGGGAATGTGTTCGAGCGAGTCCAGAGGAGGCCGTGGAGCTGCTCCAAAGGCTGGAGCCAGGCTGGGAGAGCTGGGAATGTTCACCTGGAGAGGAGAAGGATCCAGGCAGAGCTCAGAGCCCTTTGCAGGGCCTGAAGGGGCTCCAGGAGAGCTGGAGAGGGACTGGGGACAAGGNCTGTGATGGGGAACACCCCTGGACTGGCCCCAGCTCTGTGACCTCAGGGTGACACTCAGCCAGGCAGGGGCAGGAGGGCAGCCCTGCAAGCTGTGGGGGACAGACAGGGACAATTTCAGCCCCACACCCCATTGGGGTCCCCTCCAGTCCCCTCCAAACAAAGGATGGATGCCAGGCCCGACAGGCAGAGCAGAGCTTTCAGCACCACAGGACTCCTCACCTTCCCCACCCCCCTGAAAGCAGAACAATGACTTTTTTTAAAACCAGAGCCCCCTTCCCAGGAGGGGAGAAGCAGAACACCCGTGCCCACCCCACAGTCCCTCCCGGGGGGCCGGGACACCCCAGGCCAGGGCTGGGGGCAGTGACAAGGCAGTGCCACTTTTGCCTGAATATTTCAAAGCAAACCCATTTCTGAGCACGGAACCTGCAGTGCCCAGCAGCCCTGGGGCTCTGCACAAAGGCAGCAGGGCTGAGTTTTCCACTCTTTTCCTTTCCATAACTCTGGATAAACCACAGATATAACAGCCACAGAAGGGGATTTCAAAGCCTGGCACAACCCATGACAAACAGTCACCACAGCCCAGGTTGCCACTGTCCCTGAGACATCAGGAGATGAAAAAGTTTCCTTTCCCAATCCCACCAGCCCCTGGTGGCAATCGATTCTTTGGAAAAGAATAAGAGCTTTTAACTTGCAAACCAATTTACTGTGTTCTAATATCCATGAGTTGCCAGTGATTGGAAGCCTGCTGCTGCCAGGAAAGGGAACAGCAGTCCCAGCCCTCAGACGAGCCATTTATAAATGGCACACTTCAATTAAAAGAAATCAAATCAATATGACAATAATTTCATTTGCAGCAGGTGGTGCTGCAATTTTTCCTCCCTGGGAAATGGGATGCACCTGTGCAGCACGGAAAGAGCAGCAAAGGCCTCATCCACAGTCTTTAATCCCAGTTTTGCTCAGACCTCCAAGGGTTAACAACAGCCAAAAGCAGTGAGAGGAGAACGAGTATCAAGGTGAAGAATTTATGGAGATTTTTAACAGCCAGAATGAAAAATAAACCAGCAGTGACATCACCTCTCGCTGTCACCCTGAGCAGAGCCTGTCTCCAGCTCTCCTGCAGCATCTCCATCGCTGCTCTCCATGGGGAAAATCCCTCCTGTCCTGCTCAGCGGGGTGGGAATCAACCCCTCAGCAGCAGCTAGAACCCCTCCGAGGCAGGACAAGGGATGATCCCGGCAGCTGAGACCTCACCTGCCTGGGGAGGGCCACCAGCACCTCCTGGCCCTGACCCAGGTCAGGCTCCTCCTGTCCCTGTCCTGGTTTAGGCTCCTCCTGTCCCTGTCCTGGTTTAGGTCCCTGCTGTCCCTGTCCTGGTTCAGGCTCCTCCTGTCCCTGTCCTGGTTTAGGCTCCTCCTGTCCCTGTCCCGGGTCAGGCCCCTGCTGTCCCTGTCCCGGGTCAGGCTCCTCCTGTCCCTGTCCTGGTTTAGGCTCCTGCTGCCCCTGTCCCGGGTCAGGCTCCTCCTAACTCAGAGCAGGTTTTAGACTGGTTTGGGGCCAGCCCCAGTTCTGACCCTTCACTGTCACCAACTCCAGAGTCCGGTCCGTGCAGGGCACCAAGCCCACCTGAGGACAAGCAGAGCTGCTCATGGGCAGCATTCCCAAGGTTTTGGGTTTTTCCTGCTCCTTTTCACACGTGAAGGAAGTGGTTTGAGTACAAAAGCCCAGCCTGGGCAGGATCAGAGGCTCCAACTTCACCGTGTCACAGAGGGAAGCGCGGACTCAACGCTGTTCACTCACATTCCACAGGGAAGGGGCTCCTTGCTCGCATCCACAGCTACTCCAAAAGCCGCGAAAGAGGAGGGAACACAGAGAAAATGCTACCACCAAGTGGAGGCAACTGTGCAGGTAACAGCAGGGAAAGGCAGAGCCACAAACGTCTGTAAATCCCCACCAGTGCTCCCAGTGATTTATTCGGGAAGGAGGGCGCCGTTGTGTTTTCTGGTTATCTTCGATAGGGCTGAAATGGGATTTCTTCCCTCTGCCTTGCAGATATTGCCACGTCCAGAGCTCGGTGCCGAGCCCAGGGCAGTGCACAGAGGCTCTGTGTGTGCAGGCACAGAGGATGGATGGATGGATGGATGGATGGATGGATGGATGGATGGATGGATGGATGGATGGATGGATGGATTTAGGGAACAGGCGATGCAGGAGCATCTGTCAGCCCCGAGGGATTTCCCTCAGTCACTCTGCCAGATGCCAACTCTCTGCTTCAGCGTTCTGGCTCCTGTGCCTGGACATTTCCAATAATCCCATATTATTTGGCAGGGAGGGAGGAGGCTTTCCCATTGCAGGAACAGCCTGTGGCAGCAGGAATGCAGCACAGCCCTGGATCCTGCCGGAGCCTCCAAGCCCACGCTGGAGATTCCCAGCTCATGCTCAGAAGACTGATTTGTTTTCCACAGCTCACCTAAAACTTGAGCACTCAGGTGTTTAATAACAGATTCTTCCAAATATTTTTTATTCCCTAGACTGTCAAACACAGATGGAGTCACAGAATGCCAGGCTGGGTCAGGCTGGGAGGGACCCCAGAGGGTCACTGGTGCCACTCCCTGCTCCAGCAGGGCCATCCCAGAGCACAGAGCACAGGACTGTGTCCAGAGGGCTCTGGAATATCCCCACGGTGGGATCTAAAAATGGCTTTGTTATTCCTCAAGTAAGAGACAGCAGGAACTGTGTAGGGGATCAAAGCCACTGAGCTCAGATTATTGTTTTTAACTCGTGGCTTTTCCTTCATCCCAAACATCCCCTGGAATGCCAGGAACCAGGAGTTCTACTGGCTGCAGTGCTGGAGAGCCCTCCCCACCCTGGGTGGAAGGTCCTGGCAGCCCAAGAGCTGAGCAGGAGGAGTGGGGAAGGCAGAGAACCCCAAACAATGGTTCGATAAAATGTCAAAACTGAGCTGCCCCTGTGAAACAGGAGCAATCCAAACCAAACCCAGGCTGCAAGGCAGATACTGCAAACCAGAGCTGCTTTCCAAGGCCTCAGCTCCCACTGGGGCAAGGAAATTCCTGCTGAGATGTTCCAGAACATTCCTGTTGGGCATCGTTGATGCAGATCCAGAGAAGCGCTCTGGGGCAGTTCTCCAGGCTGTTCGATCAGATGTTACTGTGGGAAAGCAGAGGTTGGGAGGGCTGAGGTGCAGCCCTTTAAACGCAGATCTAACGGGAGAAGCCATCTCAGGCTGCAGAGAGGAGAGATCTGCTGCTGGCCCGGCTGGAAAAGCTCCAGAGCCACGGCAGATGATGCTCGTGAGCAGCGTGCTGGAGTCTGGAGGCCACAGGGGTGGAGGTGGGGCAGGGATGAGGGGCTGTTTGTACCCAAACCCAAAAATGCTCCCTCAGAGCTGGGCACGAGGGATCTGGGGGGTTGGGAGCTCCCCGCAGGGCTCCTTCTGCTGCTCCTTCTCCGCAAAAGTCTCCGGATTTCTCTCTCCCTAAATAATTCTGACAAACTGTCTGTCACTATGGCAACCAGGGAAAACAAATTGATCCGAGAGGTGTCTGATATTCGTAATGCATAGAAATTATGGTTGCCACGGCAACGTGATTTACAAACGAATGAGAATATTCAGGGAACAATTAGCAATGGAAACTCCTTGGCTTCAGGTGAGTCTCAGGTGGCTCCAGAGCCACAGCAGAGGCTTCTCACCTGTCCGGCCTCAGAGTCCTCGGGCACTGAGCTCCAGGAGCTTTGAGCTCAGGGTCCTCCCCGGGATGGGTGACTCAGGAATTTGTCACGGACTTTGGAGGAAAACACCCAGCAAGGCAGATCAGAGTGGCAGGGTGGCCAGGCCGAAGTGACAGGAACTCTGGTGGCAGCTGCCCCCTGGGGCGGTGACACCCACAGGGACGTTCCAGCTCTCCCAGTTTGGGGCTGGAGCAAACCCTGCTTTGCTCTTCAGCTTGAGCAGCAAAACCCCTCGGCTGGAGGGGCCACGGGATGATGTGAACGTGGTGTCCCAGCCCCTGGGGACGGGGGACAGCGGTGCACAAGAGCCAGGGCCGTGCTGCAGCACCTCCAGGCCTTGGAAGCGCGGTTGGATTCACAGAACCCTGAATGGTCTGGGTTGAAGGGACCTCAAAGCCCATCCCATCCCACCCCTGCCATGGCAGGGACACCTTCCACTGTCCCAGGCTGCTCTAACCCTGTCCAACCTGGCCTTGGGCACTGCCAGGGATGCAGGGGCAGCCAGAGCCTCTCTGGATAACCTGGGCTCCTGTCTGGAACCTTCCACAGAGGGAGCACAGCACCAGGTACCAGCCAAACACCAATTCCATTTCTCCAGACCCAACACTTCTGTCTTTCCCAGGAGTCTGTCTGTCAGACACCCCCTGTCACACCAGCAGAAGCTTCACAGGCTGTTGCAGGAGGCCTCAGTGTAGAAATCCCCGTGGATCGTTTCCTGGTGTGCCAGAGGATTCTGGAGCTGGGGTGGAAACTGAAGACACTGGGGATGTGGAGCTTCCTTCAGAGCTTTCCATCCCCCTTTTATCTGCACACACCTGGACACCAGTCCTGAGACATCCACCCCAAATTCTTCCAGCGGTGCTGAGGCCTTCCCAGGCCTGCACCGATAGGGAATTTCCTCCCAGCCCCCTGTGCTGGACACCACCTCTGCTGGCAGGGGGGTTCTGTGGTCAGAGCTGGCCAAACCCAGCTCTCCTGATGCTGAGGGACACCCACAGCAGAGTCCCCTGGATCTGAACCACAAATCCAGCCCTGGAACCAAATCCCTTCCCGGGATCTCTCATCCAGCAGTGGCTGTGGGGAAAGCACAGCCACGGGGATTTGCAGGGCAGTTCTCCTTTCACCCCAGCTTTGTCTCCTCCCAGCGAGGCAGGGCAGCCAAATCCCCCCTTCCCACAGCATTCCTGCAGCAGCCTGAGGAAAACTCCACCTGCTCGGGGCAGGCCCTTTCCCACCAGCAGGCACGGCACACGCAGGGGTGCTGGTGCTGCTTTCAGCCAGAAGAGCACTCACGGAATCCACAAATGCATTCCAACACATCCCCGAACACCGCCTCGGGAAGCACGCCGGGATTCAGGGGTCTGAGAATTCACACAGCGATTAATCAGTGCTGCTGACACTGACAGGGGACATCATCCCTGCCCAAGCACAGGGACTGATTTTGTCAAATTATTCCATTTTCTGACCTTCCAGGTTTTCAGTCCACCCAATTCACTCAATATTCCGGAGGTGTAATAACCAGGAGCAGAGCATCTTTCCTAGGGAGGCCTGGAGGCCCTGCCCAGAGCAAGGAGCACACCAGGGCACCTTGGAAAGCTCTGCTTCAGCAGGACATTCCCAGTGGAAACAGGGATTAACCACGAGTCTTCAGCTTGAGAGTAAAACAAATCAGGAAAACCAGAACTGCCACCTAAACTTTCAAGAGGGACATGAAGCATCAGCTGGACTCGATAATCTCGGAGAGATTTCCACTCTAAATTATTCTATGATTAAAACCAGAGATCCCCATCCCTCCTGATTTATGAAGCTGCTCCGGGAAGACCTGGCCCCCAGAGGATTCCGTGGATGCACAGCTCAGCCCTACCCCCCTACCTCAGGTTAATTTCCAAATAAAAGCCTTTCTCAGATGATTATCTCAGCCTTGCTCTCCGAACACACCCAATGCCACACAGAAAAACTGGAAGCAATTTGGTCAGAGAACGCGATATAAAATCAAATTAAACGTACATGACTAAGATCTAAGTCCCCAATAAGAAGGTTTTATGCCTCGGTAAGCAAACAGGGCTCTCCTTCACATTTCCAAGATCTCTGCATTTATAATCTCCTCTGTTATCATCTGCTTAACTGTAAGAAATTTAGCAGGGAGCTTCAGGCTTGTGGAAGCCCAGAAAACATCCAGGTTTTTATTCAGAGGAAAAGCAGAGAAGCTGATAATCCCGCTTTAATTTTTCTTTAATATCCCTAAAAACTCCAAGTTCAGCTCCTCTTCCTTGGGCAGACCTTCCACCACCACACGATTTTCCACTTGAAAGCTGCATTTCCTCCTCTTCAAGAACAGTAAAACACTTCAGCATTCGAGGGTTACAGTTCTCACTGACCCCAAGGAACCCTCTGGGAATATTGGAATGGAAAAGAGCCATTCAATCCCGGCACAAACGTTTCAGCCCCACCGTCAGAGTGGGGACGTGTAAATCCACAGTCACAGCAACCATTGGCATCCAGCGGCCCCTGACTCTGATCTGCCTCTGCTGAATACCCATGACCACGGGAAAAGGAGTTTTTTGCAGGAGTTTCCCAATTGTTATGCTGCAGATAAACATTTGAAAAGTGTGCTCTGCTGTCTGCCAGATAAGTTATGTGGTGCTTGCTGCAGGGATTGGACAAACTGATAAACCCTTTTGACAGATCAGTTGTGCCCACGCATTTACAAACCCATTCCTGCATTTACAAACCCATTCCTGCATTTACAAACCCATTCCTGGAGTTTTTTCCCCCAGTTGGATCATTTCTTTTCGAAGTGGGATTCGTTGCTGCATGCAAAGTCCATTGCTGAGATGGCTCGGGGTGAATTTAAATATCACAGTCAGGCAGGGAGTGGGTAAGAAACTCTGGCATTCACAAAAGTTGGCAAAGCCAGAGAGACATCATGGATTATTTATCCAGGAGAATGGAGTTGGATATTCCAATGCAGCTGCAGGTATTTATTTAATAGAAATGGATAACAGGTTCTGCACATGGACAGATGTGAGGATCAAACTGACTCATGTACAGTGAGGTGCACCCAAAATAACCTGGATGCAGGAATTTCCACAGCTGCTGTGTCAGAGACCACTGTGTGTCTGTGGAAAAGAAACGAGAGGAATTCAGAGAATTCCACAGCCTGGAGCTGCCTGAGATGTCTTGGGGTACCTGTTCCCAGCTGGAAGGCTCTGTTCAACTCTCAACCATGAATAACCCGGAGGCAGGAAAAAAATCCCCAATTCAGTGGGAATGTCCAAGCTCCAGGCTATAAAATGAAGTGTTGGGGTTTCCTCTGTACTGGGACACTGCAGCAGGATGGCATTCCTGCTCCAGACATCCACCCTCGGGATGGGGGGATCTCCTCCACGGAAAAATGGTGCAGAGGAGTAAGAAATTCACAAATGAAAATCTCTTGGTGGGGAGGAGCAGCCCCGAGGCCAACACGAGCAACATGTGGGGAATGCTGAGCAAAAATCTGGTACTGAAAGCAAACCACGAGGCTGTAAACTCCTGGAATGGTTTGGGTGGGAAGGGACCTTAAATCCCATCCCATCCCATCCCATCCCATCCCATCCCATCCCATCCCATCCCTGCCATGGCAGGGACACCTCCCACTGTCCCAGGCTGCTCCCAGCCCCAGTGTCCAGCCTGGCCTTGGGCACTGCCAGGGATCCAGGGGCAGCCACAGCTGCTCTGGGCACCCTGTGCCAGGGCCTGCCCACCCTCCCAGCCAGGAATTCCTTCCCAATCTCCCATCCATCCCTGCCCTCTGGGAAGCCATTCCCTGTGTCTGGTCCCTCCAGCCCCTTGCAGATGTCAGGTGTGGGACCAGGAGCTGGTGCTGAAACCACCCTGCCCTTGATCTTTGCAGGAATTCAATTGAGAGATTTCCTTGGGTAAATCCTGAGCTACCTCCTGCAGCTCCTGCAGTGAAAGGGGTGAGGCAAAAGGATCCGTGGACCTTCCCAGACACTTTGGAATGTGTATCCAGCTCCTCCATCCTGTGTGACCTCCTCAGTCCTCTGGGCTGAAAGAAACCAATATTAAATTAACAGAAATTGCAGGAGCCATCCTTATCCTTGCCCTCTCAATTTATCCACCCAAAATAGTTCAATTAATGCTTATGAAGTGCAAAAAAAAAAGTAACAAATGAATCTGTAGCTTCCGCTGCTGTGGGGTTTGTTTTTGTACAAGACCACACCAGCAGTGTGTCTCCACCTGAATATGAGGTCACTGATCCAAAGCTCACTTCCCAATCTTCACATTCCCAGGATTTTGGTGTGTTAAGGAGCCTTCTGAGCAGGGAAAGGCCTGGAGGCACCCGAGGTCTGAGCCTGTGCCCAGCTGCTGACACGGCTGTCCAGAGAGGAGCCTCGACTTGGGTGGGAATTGTGCTGCAGATTTTTGCTGGATCTGAAGCTCCACTGGGAGAAAATCAGCTCGTGGCCTGTCCCAAAGCCAGCAGAAGTTGCCTGTGTTGCTCAGAAAGCAGTGAGGGCTCCAGGTGAAGCAGTTTCTGACCCATCCACAAGGAAGTCCTGAGAGTTTTCCATCACTAAAACACAAGTTCCCTGTGTGGTGTCGCAGACTCTCGGATGGTTTCTGAGAAAGGCAGCAGAGACACTGGGGCAGCTGCAGTGCAGGATTGTGAAGCCCTTGGCAGAGCTTGGAATGCCCACGCCACAAAAATCCTGCCAAAATGGATCCTGAGAGAGGAATTAAAGCACGGGAGAGGGGCCGGCCCCCTCGGGGCTGTTTGGAGCTCATCCAAGGGACGGGGGATTGAAAGGAGCAGTGACATCGCTGCAGGCCACAAGCCACACGTGAGCTTTGATAAGCCACGTTATCAGGGCTTCCTCCAGCCAGATTATCTCCGGGAGCTTTGGATCCTTCCCTGCTGCGGCTGGAGATGCACACACCAAAGCAAGGAGATGTAAATATTCTCTGGAATAACACAATCGTCTCCTTCCCGGAGCACCCTCCCTCGGGTACTCCTTGCTAATCCTGTTACTGCACAAATAAAGCATCTGGAGATGCTTGAAGGGTTCATTTATCCCTGGGTGAGAGGAGGAAACCTCTCCCTGCCACCGGGATCCGGCAGAGTCATTGCAGGGCTGTGCCAGAGACACTGCCTGGTCACAGGGGTTGGGGACAGGTGAGTCAAGGGAGAGTCCATCACCGAGGGGAGAGCTTGGCACAGGCTGAGAGTCCGTCACCGAGGGGAGAGCTTGGGACAGGCTCAGTCCATCACCGAGGGGAGAGCTTGG
>VZTF01001757.1:69253-90519 GCA_013397755.1 Cnemophilus loriae
CTGGCACAGGCTGAGAGTCTATCACCGAGGGGAGAGCTTGGGACAGGCTGCAGTGGCACTTGGAATTCACTTCCCACTTCCTTGCAGTGAGTGGTGGAAGCCACTTGGCCGCCGCAGGGAATTCCTGGAGATCTTCACCCTTGGCCAGGGAAGGACAGAGTCTCTGGCAGCTCCGGGAGGTGGGAAGAGGTGAAGGTGAAGAAAGGATTTGAGTCAGGTTCCAGGAGCACCTGCTGGGCTTGGGTCCCTGCCTGGGCTCGCCTAAGGATGCGGAGGGAAGGCACAGCCATGCACAAGGACAGACCAGAGTGGGAAAAAGGGAACAGTCTTTGGCCATGCCAGCACCAGAGAGCAGCTGGACTTGCACCAAGTTCCACCTCTGGGGCAGGTGCTGAGAGGTGGAGAAGGCTGACCCGAAGCCCAGAGGAAATCCAGCTCCCTGCAGTCAGGGGGACACGGAGGAAGGAGGAGCAGGGATTTTGCTTCCCTGGCTGGATCCTCTCATCCCAGGATGCTCCCAATCATTTTGTGCTGGGAGATCGCACAGAGGAGGAAACGGCAGTGCAGGAGCCACTTTCTTCTGCTGCCCTGGAGGGAAATGCTCCTCTGGAACTGCAGCCATGACTGAGAGACTCTTCCCTTCTTCCAGAAAGAGTTTGGAATGAACACAGATGGACCCCCAAAATCCCAGATTGCCCAGATCTCAGGCAGAGAAAGGGGGACAGCCCCAAACAGCAGCAAACACAACCTCTGCTCCCTGCCACGAGCAAGGGTTAAAGCCCTGCAAGGAGAGCATTTCCTGGGCACCTCTGCTCCTCTGCAAGGCACCGACGTCTCCTTGCGCGCTCCTCAGATGAGAGAAACGTCTCTGGTAGATCAGAGGGAGTCTCTTGAAAGGGAGACGGGGTTTGAAAACCTTCTGCTTTGAGGGATTCGTTAAAGGAGGAAAGGAGCAGGAAAAACCGAACACAGAGAGAGGAACGGAAGCATCCGGTGGGGTTTCAAAGCAACTTGGGACTGAGCAACGCCGGAGAAGGGATCCAGGGTCACATCCAGCTGGATGCAGGGAGACTGGGAAATAGGGATTTTGGGGAGGAAAGGTGCTCCCTAAGGGTGGGAGTGGGGCTGAAGGGGTCTCATCCTCATGGATGAGCTTCTGAGGGGGTCACTGTGCTTTGGACACCCTAAACCAGGGACTCAGGGACAGGCTGGGCTGGAAGGTGCTGCATCAACAACTGCCTGCTGGGAACAGCCAGAGGCCCTGGAGGGATGCCCAGTTTATCCCAGGATATCCAGACCACAGAACTTCCCTGGTGAACCCGTGACCCTGCGCAGGTTACAGACCCTGGGGCTGAACTTCCCTCAGTTTCCTGATTTTCCCCTGAATTCCTCGTGAACCACAGAAGCTGATTCTGCTGGCACAAGTGCCAGTCACAGTCTGATGTTTTCCTTTGTATTTTCTGATTATATCCAGAATTCCCTTCCCAGCTGGTGGCTGAAATGCTGAACTTTTCTGTCTGATCCTGTGAATTCCATGATAAAATTCCACAGGAAGGACCCTGGTGTCCAGGGCACATTCCAGGTGCTGCACTGGACACCCAGCAGAGATCACACACAGAGAGGGAAGAGACTCAGTCTTCTCAAGGCCTTGAGGTTCATTTTCATCCTTAATTAGAATGAAATCTGGAAAATGCAAATTCATCAAAGAGGAATATTCAGAAAAAATGTCAATTTGGGTCCAAAAGACAAATTGGAACTTGCATTAGTAAAATGTGTAAATTAAAAAGAAAAAACACAAACCTCCACAATATTTTGTTATAAAAAACTTCTTCTGAAGATGTCAAGACAGAAAACTGCTCCTGACTCAATTTTTCTCCTGATTT
Organism: Cnemophilus loriae; assembly: GCA_013397755.1. Classification (NCBI taxonomy): domain Eukaryota; kingdom Metazoa; phylum Chordata; class Aves; order Passeriformes; family Corvidae; genus Cnemophilus; species Cnemophilus loriae. Next base: position 71,137 of record VZTF01001757.1, read on the forward strand.
TCTTTCAAAATGAGATCTACTTGGTTGCACTGTTTCTAAGGGGGGGTGGGTTTAGGCTTTTTAAAAGAAATGGATATTCAAATTTAATATCATTCTGTTGTTTCTCCCAGAAGAATTGCTGACCACCAGATTATCCCACAATCAGCTGGAGACCAAATAATTCCTTTTATTCCCTGGCTCACACCGCTCAGAATGAAATTATTTCCCAAAAGTCACAAGGTTGTTGTGGCCGCACCCAAGGAGCAAAGTTGACTTTTGCTGTTATCGAGACCAAGGAGGGATTTTGTTTTAAGTTTAAAAGCCTCTCCCCAGTTTGCTGCACTGATGATCCTTTGATCTTGGAAAACAGCAGGATGAGCCCTTGGAACAAGCGTTGCTGGGGGGAAGCTCTGAATTGCTTTTCTATCTCAAATCATCTTCTTTCTGTGTCCATTGCAAACCATGTGTGGTCACATTTCCATGTGGGATTCTTAATTCCATTCACCCACTTTTCACTCTCCCCTGTTAAGCAGAAATCATCATCCACAGCTGGCAGGGAATTCTCAGGGACCACGGGAAGAGGATGGGTGTTATTCCAGCTGCCACTGCCCTGACTGATGGACAGAAATCTGCAACGTTTGATCCAGAAGTGTCCAAGGCCAGCAGTGAACAAACCCTGTCACTGCCTCCCTGTGTCCCACAGAATCCTGGAATCCCTGGGATAGAAAAGCCCTCCCAGCCCATGGAGTCCCAGCTGTGCCCGATGCCCACCTTGTCCCCAGCCCAGAGCTCTGAGTGCCACCTCCAGGAATTCCTGGGACACCTCCAGGGATGGGGACCCCAAACCTCCCTGGGCAGCCCCTGCCAAGGCCTGACCACCCTTTCCATGGGGAAATTCCTGCTGGTGTCCACCCTGAGCCTCCCCTGGCCCAGCCTGAGGCCGTTCCCTCTCCTCCTGTCCCTGTTCCCTGGGAGCAGAGCCCGACCCCCCTGGCTGCCCCCTCCTGTCAGGGAGTTGTGCAGAGCCACAAGGTCCCCCCTGAGCCTCCTTTTCTCCAGGCTGAGCCCCTTTCCCAGCTCCCTCAGCCGCTCCTGGGGCTCCAGCCCCTTCCCAGCTCCATTCCCTGCCCTGGACATGCTCCAGCCCCTCCATGTCCCCTGTCATGAGGAGCCCAGAACGGACACAGGATTTGAGGTGTGGCCTCACCAGTTCCCAGCACAGGGGGACAATCCCTGCCCTGCTCCTGCTGCCACCTATCCCTGACCCAGCCCAGGTGCCTTTGCCCTTCTGGGCACACCTGGCTCAGGTTCCCATCCCATCCTTTGCCTGCCCCTACACGCTGAACAAAGGAACCTCTCCTTCCCCATGGATGAGGTCCCGTTCTGCTCAGTTCAGCTGCACAGCCACGTTCCCAACTCCAGCCCCAACCTCTCCTCCTCCCATCATTTATAAAAACACTTCTAAAAAACCTGCAGTTACTCAGAAAGCTCCAATTCTCAGAGCACGGCCTCCTCCAGCCTTCCTGAGAGCTCCAGGAATTTGTCAGACATTCATTTCATTAAAAAACTCCACCAGGTTGGATCACTCCTCTTTTATTTTCTCCTGTAAATAACAACAATAAGCCAGGAGCACAATGACCCAACATTTGGAAACAGTTGATGAAATGTAGCTGGAAAATGGCTTGAGTAGAACCTTTAATTCAACATTTCCCTCCTGTACCAAACAACAGCAACAAAAAAAACCAGAACAAAAAAAAAAAACCAAAACCAAACAAACCACACAAAAAAGCCCAAACCAGGATAAATTTAACAGAGCAGCTGTGGCTGCCCCTGGATCCCTGGCAGTGCCCAAGGCCAGGCTGGACACTGGGGCTGGGAGCAGCCTGGGACAGTGGGAGGTGTTCCTGCCGTGGCAGGGGTGGCACTGGATGGGATTTAAGGCTCCTTTCACCCCATTCCAGAATTCTGTGACCTCAGGCTAGTAACTCGAGTAAGGGGGAGGCACCTGGAGGGGAGAGAGGCACAAGTTTAGATGCAGCCCTGGAGCTGGGGGACACCAGCAGCTGGGGGGACTCTCCTGCAGCAGAAAGTTCTGTGTGAGCACCCCTGGCTCTGCTGGGAGCTCGGATTTCCCCGGGCTGAGAGAGAGAAACTGGGAAGGCAGAAAAGCTGAGCACCCACGGCCAGGCTCTGCTTCACGTGGTGATGTTTCACACCTCCAGGGAGCAGAAAACTTGGTTTTCCTGGCAGAGGGGACTTTGTGTGCCCACGGCAGGTGCTGTGCCCGGGTCCAGCAGCAGCTGGGCAGCGCAGGACGCTCGGAACACGCGGCTGCAGCCTGAGGGAACTGGGATTGCAATGGGAAGCACAGGAGCGGCCTGCAGCCTTCCCCCTGCCCTCCCCACACCCAGAGAGATCCCAAAATCAGCATTTCCAAGCCACCCTCCTTGCAAACCGAGCTTTTTCTTTCCAGTTTAGCACTGTGAATATTTGCTTTGCATGTCGCAGTCCCCGGACGGCTCTGGCAGGTTCGAGCCTCCCGTGGGAATTCCTTGTGTGATCAAGGCAGCCAAATCAAACCCGTGTGTGTTGCACAGGGAGCAAAAGCCTGCAGAGGCACAGCCAGGCAATTTGCATTTCCTTTTGCTTCTCCGAGACACTGACAGCCCCAGCTAGGCCAGTGCTGCTTCCACGAGCCCGGGGTGCTCCTGGGGGAAGGTCCCCAGAGGAGCAGGATCCACCTGGTGCTGCTGCTGGAGGCCTCACCTGGTGCTGCCCCACTTTTCCACAGCACTTCCAGACAGATGAGCAGCCCCAGAGCAGGCAGAGGGTGCTGCAGGCAGAAATCCTGACCCTGGTACAAACCTGCTTCTGTTAAATCAAGCCTGTGCCTCACGTGGGGGTTTTCAGTGGCTGCTTGGTATAAAAACGGCCCAGGAGTGCAGCTCCTCCTGCTCACCTGTGCCCAGCGGGGGCTGGGAACAGCCGTGTCCCAGGCAGCAGCGGCACCTGCGCAGGAGCAGCTCCCTGGCAGATGTCCTGGGAGTCATGGCACTGCCAGAGGTACGGCCATCAGGGGAGAAAACGCTCTGGGAATGGAGACAGAGCAGCTCAGCTGAGGTGTTCACAGAATTCCAGAATCCCTGAGGCTGGCAAAGCCCTCCCAGCCCATGGAGTCCCAGCTGTGCCTGACCCCACCTTGTCCCCAGCCCAGAGCACTGAGTGCCACCTCCAGGAATTCAATTCCTGGGACACCTCCAGGGATGGGCACTCCAAACCTCCCTGGGCAGTCCCTGCCAAGGCCTGACCACCCTTTCCATGGGGAAATTCCTGCTGGTGTCCACCCTGAGCCTGCCCTGTCCTGTTCACTGCCATCCACAGCCCTAACCCTCAGAGGAAGCCCCGGAATCCGAGGCACAAAACCAGTGCTGCAGGTCAGACACAGCAGATCACAGAAATCCAGACTGGTCTGGGTTGGAAGGAATTAAATCCCATCTCATTCCCACCCCTGCCATGGGCAGGGACACCTTCCACTGTCCCAGGCTGCTCCAAGCCCTGTCCAACCTGGTCTGGAACATTCCAGGGATCCTGGGGCAGCCACAGCTGCTCTGAGAGACCCAGAACAGCTCTGAAAGGAGCTGAAAGGAACAAACAAGTTTGACACACAAATCAAATTTCCTGAAGAATGTGCTCCACCAGCTCGACTGAGGGCAGCCAGTGGGAAGTGCTGCACCTTGGGAAGCAGCAGGAATGTGTTCAAATGGACTCATTGCTATCAGCAACATGTGGGGAATTATCTCTCTTAAGGTAGCAGCACATGCAGAGCTGTCCCCAATTGTAAAGGCTGAAATATAGCAGCAATCTACAGCCATAAGGTGAGATTTCCATCTTTATATGACATGAAAAATGTGCCAGACACAGGTTTGCCCATAAACAAAATTGCTTTTTTTTCAGCTCTGCCTTTAATGCGAAATATCAATCTTTTGGTGGCTTTTATTACAGAGAATTTAGCTTTTGTTTTTGACAGATGGCTCGCACTCAGTCCAGAGTACAACTGTATATCATCCCCGTTATAGACACATCTGAATTGCAGAACATATATTTTAAAAAGGCAGTAATAAATGGCAAAATACCACCTGGCAAAGCGGGGGCAGTCAGAGAGAGCCCACTTGGCCGTGGGTTTAAAAGTGAAGAGGTTTGGCAGCCCCGAGCCTCTCACCACGGTTTGTGTTCACATCCCAGCGTCCACTCTTTTGGCAGCCAGCTGCTGCCCCGCTGCAGCACAGCCAGACTGCACAGAAATGTTATTTAAGGCCAGGTTGCAGGGGCTGGTGGGAGGAAACCACACAGATGTCAGCGATCACAGGTTTTCTTCGAGTTTTGTCAGTTCTACTGAAGTTTTCCAAATAATGGATCCAAACCTGGGGGCCCCACCTGCCTCACCCTTCCCAACCCTCCCCATAATTTCACTTTAAATGGACTTGAAAGAGTTTTTTCACAGACCTACTTAATCTATTGCATTTTCAAAACCAGAAAGAGGCCATTTCATTAAAAAGTAGCTGTTAATCACATTTTCCCTCCCATTAACTCACCTGCCCCTTTGGTTTCTGCTCCCTTCTTACACCACCCACTCCAAAGTCCAGATGTTCAGCTCAGCATCTGCCTGGGTCTTGCCTTCCTCCCAGTTCCTGCAGGTGATTTGTTTTCTGCTCTTTAAATGGGACATTGGGAAGGAATTCCTGGCTGGGAGGGGCTGGGCCGGAATTCCCAGAGCAGCTGTGGCTGCCCCTGGATCCCTGGCAGTGTCCAAGGCCAGGCTGGACACTGGGGCTTGGAGCAGCCTGGGACAGTGGGAGGTGTCCCTGCCATGGCAGGGGTGGCACTGGGTGGGATTTAAGGTCCCTTTAACCCCAACCATTCCATGATTCCCTGATTTACAAAGCACTTTTCCAGGAGCTGTTTGACTCCAGGCACCCACACCCCAGGGAGGAGGCAGCGGGAGGGGAGGGAGGTGGGTGCTGGGCACACCTCGGAGTTGTGCACATAAATCATCGTCTGGAGCTTTATTGCTCCTAAAACAGGCAAAACAAGGGACATAAATTTGCCCAGCTCAGTCAGTAAAATTATTGATTCCCGAGGAGAGGCAGAAATCAGGGATGCAGCTGCCAGATCTGCTCGTGTCGTGTTTGTTCAGTAACACGGCCCCAGCCCTGCCTCCTGCTCTGCCACACTCCAGAAGCCCCATCCCAGCACCGCTCCCTGCTGCTGCACCGACACATAATCAGCTTTTATTATCAGCTCCGAGCCGCCTCTGTAATCAGCCACTGAATTTACAATTTCCCAGGTAGCTGCACAAAAATATTAAGTACAGTTAAGGCTCTATTTGAAATAACAAAACCAACTGCTTTTAAAAAGCCTTGGTATTTAAAACCTTTACATTCCTCACACAACCTGAGGCACTTGTGTGGCAAAAGCGAGCATTTAGAACATAAATGGCTGTGATGAATCCATCAGGAATGATTCATTCCCTTTGCTATTCAGAACAGAGTTTCAGGGCCCTGAATTAAAATCAAACAACAGCCATTCCATCCACTCCTGCTTGGCTTTTTGTCCCAGTCGAGTGTGTGCAGGTCACTTTTACCTTTGTGATTTGCCTGCCCTGTGTGGATGGTCAGGGCACGGTGTTGGACATCCTGGGCACCCAGCACAGCCTCCTGAATTCCAGGAGCGATTCCCACCGCAGACAGCAGCTGGGGTCTCTCAGAGCACATGGAAACCTGCAGGGCACCTACCGGAGGCTCTTCCTGGATGGACCAGGCAGCGAAGTGCTGGAGAGCGCCCAGGAAGGGGAGATGAGGGAAGGAACCACACGCAGAGCTCCAGGAGCGTTTGGACAGCGCTGCCAGGGATGCCCAGGGTGGGGTTGTTGGGGGGTCTGGGCAGGGCCAGGGGCTGGGATAATCCTTGGGATCCCTTCCAGCTCAGGATATTCCATGATCTCTGCCTGCCATGATGAGACAAGAGTCTCCATAATTTACAATTTGCAAAGAAAGTGGAAGAAGTCCAAGCGAAAATTAAAAAAAAAGTTAAGCGGATGCATGAGCAAGACTTGAGAAATTCCCTCTCCAAGCTAGTCCCAAGTAGGCACGGAATGGCAGGACAAGGGGGAACGGCCTGAAGCTGAAGGATGGCAGAGATGGATGGGATTTGGGAAGGAATTCCTGGCTGGGAGGGTGGGCAGGCCCTGGCACAGGGTGCCCAGAGCAGCGGTGGCTGCCCCTGGATCCCTGGCAGTGCCCAAGGCCAGGCTGGACATTGGGGCTTGGAGCAGCCTGGGACAGTGGGAGGTGTCCCTGCCATGGCAGGGGTGGGATGAGAGGATATTTAAGGTCCCTTCCAGCCCAAATTATCCTCAAAGTGATTCTCTAAGTGCCCGCATGGAGCCAGCTCCCCAGTCCCACCCACGGATTTGCTGCACCTCGTCAGGGTGTGGTGAATAAATCAGGGGCTGAGCACCTGCTGGCCCAGGTTTACCCAGGCCCACCTGGAATATCAAACCTCGCTGCCTCGTGCCACTACTTCCTTCAGCTCTTTCTTCATGCACAATTTTAAAGCATTTCCTTGATTCCTGAGGACAAAGGAATAATCTTTGGTACAAAAATCTATAAAAATTTATCCCAGAAGCACAAGGGGAACCCTGCAGGGCAGTGGGTGGTTATGGATACACAACACATCCCCCAGCCCACAGCCCTGGTGGGGTCCCTCTCCAGATCCATCAGAATAGCAGGAATGACTTCAGCAGCTTTTCTCTCACTCACATTGTTAGAATAAACCCTTGAGTTAGAATAAAGTCCTGAAGAACCCCCTTAGTGCTGCAGCTTTTGTGGCACGGCTGAGTGTGCACACAGGGCTATTTATTCTCCTCTATAATTTACATCATTCTCTGACCTGTTTAATTCATCCAGGGGTGTCAGGAATTGAAGGCAGTTCTCCCATCCCCTGGATGCACATCCCGTGGGTGCTCTCTCCTTGCCCTGTGGCACGCCCAGGGTTTCATTCAAACCTGAATACTGGAACAAAAGTGATCCTGCTGCAAATCCTGACCCTCTGCCACCCTTCCTGTCCCTTGGCCTCAGCATTTAGCCTGAAGTTCAGGACTTGAGAGTTCAGCACCTGCAGCACAGCTCTGCGAAATCGTGGAGAAGTGATGTGGTTAATTCCACACTGGGAATCAGAATCGTGGAATGGTTTGGGTTGGCATGGACTCCTCCCACTGTCCCAGGCTGCTCCCAGCCCCAGTGTCCAGCCTGGCCTTGGACACTGCCAGGGATCCAGGGGCAGCCACAGCTGCTCTGGGAATTCCAGCCCAGCCCCTCCCCACCCTCCCAGCCAGGAATTTCTTCCCAACATCCAATCCAAAGAGAAGCCAGCATTCCCAGCCACTCCAGACCGACTGGGATTCTCTCCGCGTCTCACACCTGCACCTCCCCTCCCGGCCCAAGCTCCCAGTGCAAACCAGACCAGGAGCAGCAGAACCGAGCCAGGCCAAGAAGGAAAATCTGAACCTACACCAGGATGGAGCTGAAAATCAGGAAGGGAGAGCTCTGGGAAAGTCAGGCTTCCCCAAAACCACCCATTCACTGACCTGGAATTTATTGATAGCTCAGCTGAAGGCAGCCCACAGCAGCTCTGAGCCGAGTCCTTTCGGATGGACATGGACTTTGTGCCATAATAAATTTGAGGAAAATGCTTCCTGTGGTTCTGTCCAGCCCTTATTTCCCAGCTGCCAGGGAGAGGGAATTGAATTTCATGCCCACAGAGTGGACGTGAGCAAAGGCTTGAGCAGGGAGAGGGGATCATTTCTGGATGAGGATTTAAATGATGTTCTGTGATCTTGGGCCTAATGAGTGGCAAGGCCAACATCCATAATGCAGGAAAAAGTTCTGAATTATTGCTGTCTTCAAGGGAACATTGTAGAATTAAAAAATTCATGTTCAGTAATCATTAGAAGAGGGTTAATTAAGCAGCCTGGTGCCCCAAATCTCTCTGCAGCAGCCAGCCCTGACCACTCACTCAGATTTCCACTTCAGGCAGGAAATAACACTTTTCCACGGATAATTTTACCCAAAGCTTTCCTGGTGGTGTAGCAGTTCCTTCCTCCCCATTTTTAATTAAATTACCCACCTTTGTGACACCTTCCCTGATGAAGGAGGTGCATCTGAGCCTTCTCAAACATTTAAACTCAAGGTTTCTGTTGTTTGTGCCAAAGCTCCCCAGCCTCCAACCAAAATCAAACAGGAGTTAGCAGGTGTTTCCAAGAGCAGCAGGGGGTGGCTCAGTGAGGACAAATTGGGATAAATCAGATTATCCATCGTCCCAACCCAATGAAAGAAAACACTGGGTGCTTTCTCCTCTCTGTGAGGAATCAGGAGCTGAGGTGTCACCCTCAGGCATCACCTCCTCTTGCAAAAATCAGTTAAATTTAACGTCAAAAGGAAAATTTGATCAATAAAAAGCAGTGCCCGAGCTGTGCTGCAGTGACACGTGGGAAGCAGAGAGATTGTGGCACCAGAAACCTCTGCAGAGAGACGAGATGTCAAAACCCTTAATTTAATTGGGAGAGAGAGAAAGCCAAGGCTGCAGTGCTCTGTCACAGCTCTCCTGGTTATTAGGAATAAAACTGGGAGAAACAGCAGCACGGAGGTGGCTGGGGAGGATTTGTTCCAGCACTGGGCTGGTTTGTCCTGTTCCAGCTGGAAACCTCAAACCCTGACGTGACAGCGGCTGGGTGTTGATCAAACAGAGAAGGGAGCCGTTGATCAAACCGAGGGGAGCTGTTGATCAAACAGAGAAGGGAGCCGTTGATCAAACCGAGGGGAGCTGCTCCAGGCATCCCCCAGCCCCAGGAGCTGCTCCAGGCATCCCCCAGCCCCAGGGGTCACTGCCCCCGGCACGTTCTGCCTCGCTGTCATCGATGCCTTTCTGGGGCTACCTAAAGCAGAGGCCAGACAAAATCAAGGGAATAAAAAGTGGTTCTATTTATGGAAGGGCCTTCAGGTACATTTTGGTCGGGGGCTACACCCAAAATGGACGGTGGGTCACGGGTTCTCACACTTTTATAAGTTTGGTCCATTTGCACACTGGGGGTTAATCTCCCAATTACAGCTCCAGGTAATGAAGTCATTTACCCCAGGTTTGCTCCCCTCATCTCACTTTTGTTGACATCTCTCAGGCCTGAGCCAGTGAGGTGTCCTTGATCCCCAGGCCTGGAGAGGAATTGTTGTGTCTGCCCAAAACGGGAGAGCAGTGGCTGACACTCTGTGCGGAGTTTAGAGTTACACACTGAAGAACTGCAGGGTTACAAATACAGGAAAATATAAAAGCTAAAGTCCTAAGGCATCGATCACAATCCCCTTGAGGTTTAATTTCTCAACCCCATTTATTTTTCCTTATTTTTTTTCCTGTTTACTCACCTTTGTCCCCAGGGCAATGAGGCACAAACTCATCCCCCAGACCTGCGGCGCCCAAGGCACTCGAGTGTCTCACTCCTCGTGGAGTAAAACTGGAATGTGGCTTTGATTTGGAATGGTCAGAGGGATCCCTCACGGTCACCCCATGGAATCCATCTCCAGGAGGAAGCCAAAGAGCAGCTGGGTGGGATTTGAGAAACAAAGACACAGCTTTTGGGGGAGATGAAGCCTCTGGATTTAGCAGTGGCAGATTTGGTTCGGCTTTGGGAAGGAGGAGCGGAATTCAACCCCAGCACAGGGCTCAGGCTGCCAGCCCCCCTCAGGGAAGTTGTTTCCATCTTCAAAAGGCAGAAAAATTCCTCCCTGAAGCTTCCTCCCTCTACAAAGAAAGAGAATACAGGACTTTAGACTGAAAGTTTTATTTATTTCCAGGGATGGGGCAGCCACAGCTTCTGCCAGGGCCTCACCACCCTCAGAGCCAAGAACTTCCTCCGTAGAAAGAACTCCTTCTTTTCAAAGACATGCAAATATTTTACACACACCATTGCCCTTTCCCCTTCCACACTCCACAGCTCCAAGTGGTGTTTGATTTTTTCAATAATACGACTTAATACTCGAGCTCAATGGTTTGGGGTTTTTTTCCCAGTCATGTAATCCCCTCAGCTTAGCTATTTAATTAAAAAAAGAGAAGAAAGCAAATATCTGAGCTCCAGTGGGTTCCAGACTGCAGTGACTCTGTGTGGAGATGGTGTTCCCTCGGAAGGGGCAGGGAATTCTCTGTGCCACTGCCTGGAAATGTTTCCCCTCCTGCCACGCCTGCTCCCCCTTCCTCTGAGGGAAAAGGACTTGAGGGAAAACTCAGAGCAGCTGGAAAATTCATGCACCTGAAACACCCAGACAGCAGCTGGGAGCTTTGGGGTCTGGAGTGGGGGAAAAGCCACAGATTTATGGGGAAAGCCACAGATTTCTGGGAAAAGCCACAGATTTCTGGCCTCACACACCCCAGCAATGCTCGCTGGGGCCAGCTCAAAGTTGCTCAGGTACAATTCCATGAGGTGCCACTGCCCCTCTGAACTGCACATCACCTCCCCCTATTTTTCACTAAAATCCCAGAGCCTTTTCCTCAGGAAGATGTCAGAGACAAGGGAATGTGAGGAAGAGGGATGTGCCATGGCTCAGGGATGGAATCTGCTGCTGGAGACTGTGGCTCCTCAGGCGTGGGGGGGCCTCGCTGCCTTCCAAGCCCTACTTATGCTGGAAATAAAACTTAAAAAACAGCTTCTAAAATGTGTCTCTGCTTTGCTTGACCACCTTTGGAACTCCAACCAAGTCCCAGTTAAAATATCCTGAATCAGGACCACCTGGTTTTGTCCCTGCCCAGGGCCAAAAAGCTCCAAAATCCGAGAGAAATGCTGGGCTAAAGTGAACAGGCCTGTGCTGCCTCCAGTACTAAAAGGATTTTGTCTTCCAGCCACATATTGCCAAATTATGAGGGGTAGAGAAGTGCTGAAACTTTAAAAAAATTAATATAGTGTAATTAATTATTAGGAGTTCTGCACGAGCTCTCCCTGCAGCCCCCAAGGTGAGTTCGTTTCCCTGGGCACCAGCTGATGTCCTGCCAAATTTTACTTTTGGGATTGCAGTGCTCTCCAGTGCCTGTTTGCTCATCCCCTTTCCTGGGGAGAGGCATTTGTCCCCTCAAGGTTCCCTGACATTTGAGGGAGATTTTTAACCCAGAGTCACATTTGGATTTTTCAGTGGAAAAACCACCTTGGCCCCCCTGCCTCGCTCACGTCGAGCACCAGCTCCGAGGGGAGGCCACGAGCACCGTGCCAAGGGAACTGCGTGGAGAAATTCCCAGCTGAAGCTCCAGCCATGCCGTGTGCTCAGCAGGGAGGGACTGTTCGCCCCCATGCACGCAGGACTTCTGATTTTTCAGGAATTTTTCTAAATATTGAAGTTTACAAAAGCTGCCCTGCAGCTCTCAGTGTTCCTCGCTCTTTGCGTTCCTGGCATTTTCCTGCGTTTTTCCAGTGTTTTTCCGACCCCAGGGCCCAGAGAGGAAGGAAAGCTTGGATGAAGCAGCTCCTGCTCCTGATGGCAAAATCTCCTTTCAGTGCTGCTCCTGCCAGGGGATCCCTCACCCTCCTGGGCCAGCAGCTCTCACCTGCAGCTCCCCAGGCTGGGACATCCAGAGCATCCCAGGATGGGACAGCAGGAGACATTCCCGGGAGCCTGGGGACAGCAGGAGACATCCCCAAGAGCCTGGGGACAGCAGGAGACATCCCCAAGGACCTGGGGACAGCAGGAGACATTCCCAGGACCTCGGGCAGGCTGGGGACAGCAGGAGACATTCCCAGGAGCCTGGGGACCGCAGNTCCCGGGAGCCTGGGGACAGCAGGAGACATCCCCAAGAGCCTGGGGACAGCAGGAGACATCCCCAAGGACCTGGGGACAGCAGGAGACATTCCCAGGACCTCGGGCAGGCTGGGGACAGCAGGAGACATTCCCAGGAGCCTGGGGACAGCAGGAGACATCCCCAAGAGCCTGGGGACAGCAGGAGACATTCCCACGAGCCTGGGCACGCTGGGGACAGCAGGAGACATTCCCAGGAGCCCGGGCATTCTCTGCCAAGGTGGGACAACAGCCAGGTCCAGGGCAGCAGAAGACAAGACAGGATAAAACCTGGCTTAGGCTCAGCCTGAAGACATCACCAGGTTGGGCCTTTGGGTGGAGCTCAAACAGAGCTCAGCTGATGGATTGAGGGTGGAGGGCCCAGGCGGGGCTGGGCACCGCCATCAGCACCTGCGAGGGTGTGACAGCCACTGGAGGGGGTGGCAGTGCGAGACAGGGGGATCCTCGTGTGTGCCCCCACCCCAAGCCTTCCCCCATCCCACATCTCTGCGGGACTGTGTGGGGTCAGGGGGGTGTGGCAGGAGGAGCTGTCCCAGTGCTCCCAGCAATAATTCCCAGCTGGGAGGGTGGGAAGGGACTGGAACAGAACTCCCAGAGCAGCTGTGGCTGCCCCTGGATCCCTGGCAGTGCCCAAGGCCAGGCTGGACACTGGGGCTTGGAGCAGCCTGGGACAGTGGGAGGTGTCCCTGCCATGGCGGGGGTGGCACTGGGTGGGATTTAAGGTCCCCTTAACCCAAACCATTCCAGGATTCTGCGATTCTGTCGAGGAGGGGCTCCCTGGCTTCTCCCCAGCCCCTCCCCACAGCCCCATTCCATTCCTGGTGAGTCCATGGGGCTTTCCCCCCGTTCCATCTCCGGGAGGACATCACCATCCTGGGCATCTCCACGGAAAAGGCTTTCCCTGTCATTTCATCCATGTCTAGAGGACAGCAAGAGCCTGAATTCCCAGCAATGTGTCACAGCTGACTGGGGGCACTGGAATTTTTGCAGCTCAGCTTTCTAGAATAAACCCAAGTCTTTGCAAGAGTGGCTTTCATTAAGAGAAAATTTTAATTTGTCTTCATTAATGATGTGTGTACTTAGTGAGTGACCTACATTTTGATTACTGAAGGGAATAATGTATTTTTTCCCTTAGCTGGAAGGTACCGAGATATTTTTATTTTCCTCTTTAATCCTGGAGATGGGTTAGGCTTGAGCTGGATGCAGAGACTCAAACCCACCGAGCTCACATTGCAGCAGGGTCACAGCTCTGGGAATTGCAGCATTTGCATTCACACATTTTTGTCTGCACAAGGCAGATAATTCCTGACAGAAGGATCAGAGAGAGCGGCCAGGCTGTGTGTGCTCCAAAATATATCCCATCTATCCAAAACTCCTTCCCAAATCCCATCCATCCCTGCCCTCTGGCAGGGGGAAGCCATTCCCTGTGTCCTGCCCCTCCATGCCTTGTCCCCAGTCCCTCTCCAGCTCTCCTGGAGCCCCTTTAGGCCCTGGAAGGGGCTCTGAGCTCTCCCTGGATCCTTCCCTTCTCCAGGTGAACATTCCCAGCTCTCCCAGCCTGTCATCCTCACCTGGGGACCCAAGGGCTCTGGCAGAGGTGACAGCCAGCAGCAAATCCTCCCTCAGGGCTGGGGACACCTGTGGGGTGCAGGGCCATGGACCAGAGCTGAGCATGGGGTTATTTCCCAGGGAATTCGCTCCTGAGGTGCCTCTCAGAACCCAACCCCAGCACCCCCAGCACCCCATCCCTGCCAGGGCCTGGTGGCTCCCTGCTCTCTGCACTTCCACACCCTTTAAACACAAAAAGGGAAGGAAAGCCCCACTCAGGCTCCCTGCTGCCATCCGAGAACGCTTCTCCCTGATTTCCTTTCATGAATTTGAAACCCTGTGCTGCGAATCTTAATTATATCTACATTTTTCAATATTCAAGTGTGTTGCCAGATCATTTTCAGCTGTCCTTCCACGGGAGCACTGAGAAGCCTTTTAAGTGTTTAGGACTTGTCTTCCATTTTCATTCTTAAAAGGTACTTTATGTCCTTTATTCTTTCAGATTTAGGCTCCAGGCACTCCTACAAGTTTTTTTCCCCCCTCATCGATGCAGTCTTTAAAAAAAAAAAAAAAAATCCAAAGTTTCTGGTTTCCACTCAACCCTTGTTTTTCTCAGCTGTCTCCTGGGCTGGCTCTACTCTTTATGCAAATTTCCTGCGATTATGCAAAAAGATCTAATTAGATTGATTGATTCTGTCATATCAACAAAGCCCAGCCCTGCTTGCCAGTCCCCAGGAGCTCCGTGTGCCAGGCAGCAGCAGCGTCCCGGGCTGTCCCCGGGGATGGAGCCTCGCCTGCGTTATTGTCTGCGAGCGGGGCTCGCTCCTCGCACCTCCTCCCCGGATCAGATTTCCGTAATCACAATTTCCCTGGCGTGCCGATAATCTCCACCTTTTGCAGCTGCCTTTGATGCTGCCAAGGTGAGGAGGAGGGTGTTGGGCTGCTGTGCCTGCACAGGGAGCAGCAACTGCGCTGCCGCAGCCCCGCGTTTCCTTGGAAATGGGAATTGTGGGGGTCACACGCTGAGGTCACTTTGGTTCCCGGGAGAGTAGGGGCTGGCTGTGCCCGGGTCACATCCATGTCCCCGCTCCTTGAAAATGCTGCTGTCCTGGCTTTTAAACAGATCCCTCACGGGAGGAGCCATCGAGGCAAAAAGGGAATTCTTTGTTGTAGGATCCCAGACTGGTTTGGGCTGGAAGGACCTTAAATCCCCCCTTGCTCCATTCACCTGCCATGGGACACCTCCCACTGTCCCAGGACGCTCCAAACCCCGTCCAGCCTGGCCTTGGACACTCCAGGGATGAACTCTGAGGGATAAAGTTCTTCCCTGGCCTCACCTGGGGGACGAGCACAGGACAGGATAAGGAACAACCTCATCCCATCCCCTGCAGTCAGCCCTGGAGTGCCCCAGCCCATTCCAGGGGTCTGGGGGAAGGCAGTTGGATTTACCTGGGCAGTGAGAGGGAGAAACACCCAAATTCTCAGAGGGTTCAGCAACAACTTTGACTTGCAAACTGCAGAACATTCCAGTTGAACCAGGTCCTTGGCAAAATTAAACCATCCAAAGGAAGGCACCTGGCAAACTTTAACTTATCCAGGCACAACGAGGCACTGGCTGGGATTTTTTTACGATACATTTTGAGAAGAAGAAGTCAGGAGAAGAGTGAGAGAGAGAAGAAAAGGCAGAGACAGGGTGGATAACCTCCCCCCTAAGATCCAGTGTGGCCTTGTTGTCCACAAAAATTGGATTCATCACCCAAGGTGCAACAAGGCAGTAATTCCACACTGGAGAGAGACCTTGGCTGGCTATTTCAGAGCTGGGTACTCATTTAGTGGTGTCCCACAAACCAAGCACCAGTTTTTTACTGTTTATACATTTTAGCACACGAGGGAAGTGTTCATTGGCTGCAAGTTACACAGTTCTGTCATTAATTAGCATTCTGTCTGCACTGGTTAACGATCCTGTCCCTTCTCGGGCTGATCAGGCCCGTGCTGTGTTCCTCCTGGCTCGGTTGTGGTTTCCTGGGTCAGGGTCACAGATCCCCCTGCTGGAGCTCCCTTTTCCCAGTCAGAGCTGATTTCAGTGCCTGAGGTGTCTGTATCAGTTCCATTCCCATCCCGGGAGTTCTGCCAGATGTCCTCGTGGCCCTTCAATCCTGCGTTCCCTGTGCCCCCTCCCGGCGGTTCATCCTCCTCCCCGAGCTCTGGTAACCTCCCCCTGAGCCAGATCACTGACACACGGCCAGCCCTGAGCCTTAACAAGGCAGTTCCACCGAGTAATTTGCTTTTCCAACACCTGGACATCACTTGGAGCCTGCTGGCTGCTCTGCTCCGTGGCTTCAATCTCCCTCCTTGTTAATTAGGCTGGAAAATGCACAAAGATCAAACATTAAAGAACACCCTCCTCAAGAAAATTTTACATATCCCACCTTTTGCAGCATTCCCAGCTGGGTGTTTTGAGGCAGTCAAGGTTCCTCTGGTCTCCTCACTGGAAACTCCTGAGTGCTCCCAGGCCCCTGCTGGACACAGGACTTTGCTCCTGCCTTCATTGCCAGAGGATTTGCTTTATTCTTTTCCACAGTTCCTCAGTGTTTGAGCCCTGGTTTAACCCAACACTTCCCACTCCCTGAAATTCACCTCGGTGCTGCCCTTTCCCCTGCAAAAGGAGGGGGAGATGCCAATATTGACATTAATTCTCAGGGAGGCTTGGGAACCCACGGAGAGAGGGTAAGTCAGCAGTGCTGTTAACAGATTTCCCTGTTAATTCACATAACAGGAAGATTACCCGGGAATGGAGCAGCAAAGGCTCTGCAGTCCCTGCGAGTGGAGGCACAGGAAGGCTGGAAAATCTGCTTAAACACACTCCGAGTGTGCCTGGAGAAAATCTGCTTAGACACACTCCGAGTGTGCCTGGAGAGCCAGCTCAGCTGCGCCCCGGCCCTTCCCTGCTCAGTGAATTCCTGAATTTCAACACATCACAGTTAAATATTTGTGTGTGACAATGGAGAGATGGAACGGTGCAAAATGAGCTCTGTCCTCTGCTGGGGAGGCACTGGGATGTCCCTGGGACGTCCCTGGAATCTCCAGGACAGGCGAGGGGAGGGACCAGGCCAGGACTGACAAATGACCCCAGGAGGGTAAGAGAGAAGCTCCTGATTCCCTGGGAGAATGAGGAACACAGAGGCCCGAAGAAATCAGAAGAATTAAATATTACCTGCCTTGGAAAGCTGCTTGTCGCCTACCTGAGGAAATAAAGAGAATAAAGATAAATATGCTGCATAAGGAAAACTTCAGGCCTGGAGGAGAGCTGGCGTTTTCCCAGGACAAATTGGGAGGAAAAGCTCGAGGAAAGGCAGAAGAAGCTGTCTGCTAAAAAGTGTCTCTAGCTCAAAGCCATGTTCCTCAGTGCCTCTTATTATTACTCCTTAAATACTCCCATTTTACTCCAGTGCTGGAGAGCATCCAGCTTTTCCTCCGTGAGGAGGAGGCTCCCCAGCTCCTCGTTCCCCACACATTCCTTGGGCATGTTTCTGATTGCTGTTCCAGCCTTGCTAATGAGAATATTTAATAAAATTAACTAAAATTGCTCCCCACTCTTGTCTCTGAGAAACTCCACAGGTAACTCCCCCCAGCCTGTGGCTTCCAGTGGCAGCGTTTTTCTTTCTCCTGCAGGCAATTATTCATCTCCCTGGTCCGATGATGGCTCTCCTGATTATCCATCCTCTCCTATTTGAGCAGTAATATCCCATCTGTGCAGTGGCAACTGTTCCACTGCCTCTTTCCCTGCATTTAGCACAAACCACCCCTCCTGGAAATCCAGACAATGTATGTGCTCTGGGTGTGCTGGGAGTGCTTGGGCTGCCCATTTAAACGAACTTTAAATCCTGTCCATCCCCTCCACTTCTCCCTTCATCCCTTTTTGCCCTCATGAACGTTGAGATTCAGTCTTTAATTTCCCTCAAGGAGCACAGCTGAGCCTCTCCTGGGGCTCCCAGCATTTCCCTCTACATTTCCTGGATTTGAGGGTCACTTATTTCCTCCACTCATTGAAGATTTATTCCTGATCCCTTTCTGGGACGGATTTGTTACCCCAAGACCCAGCTCTACAAGGTTTTGGCACTGTGGATTCAAACAAATTGGGGATTTATCCATATCCAGCTACCTGAGTTCTGCCAAATTTCCCAGCGAACCCTCGGAATTCCTCAGTTTGTCCTTCTGAAATTCCAAACTTGGCTGAGGGTTTGGGCTCTTTGGCAGCATCTCCCCTGCCTCCACCTTTTTAATCCCTTCAGGCTCGGTGATTTAACCTGAGCTGACCTGTAAGTGTTCAGTTCAGGGCTTTTGCTCACAAAAATAAGAGAGTTCTTTACAATCCTCTCCTCCCTGCTTACCCAAACACTGCAAATATCATTATCTGCTATTGATCAGCTGCCTGCCAGGTAAAGGAATCGTTTGGCTGCTCTGCTCTCGTGTTACTGACTCACCATTATTGCTGCAACATTTCTGGGCTTATTTATCCATGGGGAGATCAAGTCTCTGCTGCTGATTCGATTCTCATTTATCCCTGTGAGGGGGATAAATGGACATATTTCCACCCTCTATTCCCTCCCTGGGGTCCAGGAGCAGCTTCCTCTGATATTTCAATGTTTTATCCACTTTTCCTGCTTTTTTTTCACCTTGCCATTCCACCCCCAGCCCCTTTGCTTCAATCAGTGCTGTTTGTTATTGTGGTTTGATTATCCTGTCCCCGGACCATGAAATCAGGGTAATGCAATACCAACGAGAAATATCACAAGAGGGAACGTTAAAGCATAAAATGCTTAATGCTCCCTCAATATTTTAAAAAAGGATGTTCTGACTGGAGGGAGCAGAGGCTGTTGGCAATGCTCCTTTGAATTAATGCTGCTTAAATATGCCAGATTTCCCTTTGATCTCATTAATTCCAATCACAAACCAAGCGCAGCTTTCAATCTGAGTGGGTTTTTTTTTTTTCCTAGGAAAGATCAAAATATATCTTGTGTCCAGCAATTAAACAGTTTGTTTCTGAACTCCACCAAGTTTAATATTCCACTTGAAACGCAAGGGTGGGAAGCCAATTAATAAGAAGTGTATTAACCGTGATTTATGCTGAGCTTAAACACTTGGCAGTGAGGCTTTAATGGGATTTTGACTTATTTAATGGGTTGGGGAAAGTGGGAGGGCAGGGAGGAGGTGACTTGGGGTCTGGAGCTTCCTCCAGTCTGGAGGAGTTGCTTCCAAAATTTAAAGTATAAAAGCAGAGCCTTGCAGTGCAGCTCTGCTGGTGTGGTATTTCCGTGTGCTTCAATCCCGGACCTTTAATGCTTCGTGCATTATGGAAATGCTCCCGTTACAAATCCCGCATGGAAAAGGCCTTTCCCTGCCCAGGTTTCCCCAGGTGGAAGCTCTGGCCCAGCTCAGCCTCTGCCCTCAGAGCCGTCGCTTTCCTTGGACTTTCTCCTTAGGAAGGAACGAGTGGAGCCCTTCGGAGGAAGTGAGAACACAAAATCCAAGAATATGCATTTACCTGGCACCCCCAGGCCAGGAGGGAACACTGGGGAATTTATTATTTTTTTTTTGTACTCCCTTCCCAGCACAGTTCAGGGGCTGTAATTTGGCTTTTTCCTGGAGCCCTGGGATAAACTGAGCTCCAGCAGGAAGGGCTGGAAGTGTTCCCACGTGTGCTGTGAGCAGGGCAGGGGAGGAATCACATCCCCACTTCAGGGGGCTTTGTCCCCACAGCCCCTCCAGCAGCTCAGTGAGGAAACATCCCGCTCACCTGGGCATTCCTCACCCCTGTGCTCACCTGGGCTTTCCTTTTATCTGTGTGCTCACCTGGGCATTCCTCACCCCTGTGCTCACCTGGGCATTCCTTTTATCCGTGTGCTCACCTGGGCATTCCTGTGCTCATCTGGGCATTCCTCACCCCTGTGCTCACCTGGGCATTCCTGTG
>VZTF01001757.1:90846-134320 GCA_013397755.1 Cnemophilus loriae
CCCTTCCCAGCTCCGTTCCCTGCCCTGCTCCAGCCCCTCCAGGTCTCTCTCACCACGAGGAGCTCAGACCTGGACACAGGATCTGAGGTGAGGCAGAATCTGTTGTTCCTGTCCCTGATCCTTGCACTCCCATCCCCTCTCCATGCTGGAATCCTGCCCCGCAGTTCCAGCCCCCAGCAGACAATCCCCATCCCAACAGGAGCTCACGCACCCCCCATCCCCGCCCGGCCAGCTCCGGATCCATCCCTGACCTGCCCAGCCACACACGTTCATTCTTTCCCAAAGTTCAGCCAGAACTGGGATTTGCTGTGGCCGGGTGTCCCCTCTCGCTGCTTTTACGGCGTTCCCATAAAGCTGGAGACCTCCCCTTGGGCTGTGATCCAGCTGAAAGCCACGTTATCCCAACAATGGGATTGTTTATGCAATATGTTAGAGGCATTTAAAAAAACCCCAGATGTTCAGGCAGCTCTGGAGGAGCACCAGGATGCTGTAAAGTTGATGCCTGTCATAAACGATAATATTTTATTTAACTCCAAGTAAAACTCAGCTGATAAAGATACTTTATGGATCCCTATTAATGGGAACGGGGGCCATGGATCATCCCTAATGCCGGGAACAAATCACGTGGGCTGGCTGTTCCGTAAGGAACCTCCTTGGAGCTGTGTTTGCCACTTAACCCAACAGCTTCATCTGGGGGAGAGGTTCTTCCCGTGCTCTGTTTGTGCTGAATATTTGATTCACTGCTGAATACAGTAATTTCTGCTGGAAAAAATCATGGAACCCCAGAATGGGTTGGGTTGGAAGGGACCTTAAAGCCCATCCCATCCCACCCCTGCCATGGCAGGGGTGGCACTGGGTGGGATTTAAGGTCCCTCCCAACCCAAACCTGGCTGGGATTCTGTGACCCTCACGCTGAAACCCCCACCAGAAAGTCACAGTGACACCAACTGCAGCGCCAGCAGTGGCTCTGAGGGATGTGCAGGACTGTCCCCAGGAAAGGAGATGGGAAGAACGAGGACTCTCTGTGCCACCTTTTCCTGGCAGCAAAAAAAAAAGAGGGAATGGAAAACATTGAATTAAGCAGCTAATTTGGCACAAAATTCGATGTGTGCTGCGATGGTGACTCACGAGCCCCGCGCGCTGTGAGAAGGGGACGGTGCTGGAGCCCTGTGGGCACAGAGAGGGACAGCCTGGGGACATCCTGCCTGCTCTGGAGCAGGGGGAGCCGGGAGGAGGCCGGGCGGAGCGGGAGCAGCTGCTGGGGTGGAGGTGCTGCCCCTTCCAGGGTCCCTTTGCCTGCGGAGCACTTTGCTCACAGATTTCCCTGGAGCATGGAGCATTCCTGTCAGGACAGCCTGGCTCTCCTTCCCAAAGTGTCCCTAATGCAGAATTCCTTCAGCTCCCAGGGGTGGCTCCTGCTCCCACCCTGCTCCATCCCTGGGGAGGCTTTGGGGTCCGAGCTCAGAGCAAAGCCCAAGCTCCTGACAAGGATTTGCTCCTTCCAGCTGGCCATTTCTGCATGACTTGAGAGCACCAGGAGATTACAGAATGTCCTTTCCTCTTTGGGGTTTTTAATTAACATTTCTATTATCGAGCTTAATTAGCACAGCTCTGGCTTCCATCTGCTTTTCCCTGCTGCAGACACTTCGCTCCGACATCCTGCAGCCCATCATGAGGAATAATAAACGAGCAGTGCCGGGCTCACACGGCACAGCTGGAGCCACGGGACCTCGGGGACAAGGGACAGCCTCTCTGGTTTGTTCCTGGTGTCACCTGGGGGTGTTCCTGACGCTCTGGCCACGGGAGCTGCACGTGCTGGGAGCGCTGGCCCGCCTGAGCTCCGTTGTGTCTCAGAGCTTGTCTGAATCCCTTCCACTCAGGATGAGCATGGTCCCATCAGCTCTGTCAGCCAGGGCCCTGGGTGGCAGCCACGTCACCAGAAGTGACGCTGGCCCCGTGCGGAGACAGGCCAGGACAGAGCAGCTCATGTGCAGCGACCTTTTCACTCTCCCGGCAGAGATGGAAGTGCCAGCTCGGATCCTGTGAGCGTAGCAGCTTCTGACAGGTGACCGTGGGTATCAGCTCCCCTTTCACCTCCCGTCAGCCCAGGGACTCCATGGATGCCCCAGGACACCTCCCCCAGCTCGGCTCCCCTTTCACCTCCCGTCAGCCCAGGGACTCCATGGATGCCCCAGGACACCTCCCCCAGCTCGGCTCCCCTTTCACCTCCCGTCAGCCCAGGGACTCCATGGATGCCCCAGGACACCTCCCCCAGCTCGGCTCCCCTTTCACCTCCCGTCAGCCCAGGGACTCCATGGATGCCCCAGGACACCTCCCCCAGCTCGGCTCCCCTTTCACCTCCCGTCAGCCCAGGGACTCCATGGATGCCCCAGGACACCTCCCCCAGCTCGGCTCCCCTTTCACCTCCCGTCAGCCCAGGGACTCCATGGATGCCCCAGGACACCTCCCCCAGCTCGGCTCCCCTTTCACCTCCCGTCAGCCCAGGGACTCCATGGATGCCCCAGGACACCTCCCCCAGCTCGGCTCCCCTTTCACCTCCCGTCAGCCCAGGGACTCCATGGATGCCCCAGGACACCTCCCCCAGCTCGGCTCCCCTTTCACCTCCCGTCAGCCCAGGGACTCCATGGATGCCCCAGGACACCTCCCCCAGCTCGGGCATCCTCTGCCCGCAGAGCCCTCACCCGCAGCTCCCAGCCTGGTTCTGCCACAGTCTCTGTCCAGAGCAGCTCCTGAGGGTCCCTGTCCCTCCACAGCCACCCCTGCTGTGCTGCCACCCCTGCTGACAATTCCAGGGAATCCCCAGGAAAGGAGGGTCTGAGTGCCAGGTGTAGAACCAGGGAATCATGGAATGATTTAAGTGGGAAGAGACCTAAAAACCACCCAGTGCCACCCCTGCCATGGCAGGGACACCTCCCACTGTCCCAGGCTGCTCCCAGCCCCAGTGTCCAGCCTGGCCTTGGACACTGCCAGGGGTCCAGGGACAGCCACAGCTGCTCTGGGCACCCTGTGCCAGGGCCTGCCCACCCTCCCTGAGGGATCAGCCCAGAATTCGGGGTTTCTGGGCAGTCAGAGCACATGAGCAGGGCACATGCAGCTTTTCACCCAGCACATCCTCAGGCAAGGCTCCACCCTGGAGGAGACTTCAGCCAAACCCAAAGCAGGGCTGAGACTGGCAGGCACAGCAGGAGCACTCCAGGACCTGTCTGAAGCCACCAAACCCCCTCAGGCTCTCATTTCCCAGCTCTGGTGCCACAGGTGTGAGAGGGAGGCCGTGTGTGCTCTGGCCCGGATCCAGGGAGAGCAGCCAGGCATCCCTGGGCCGGGAGGGCTCGGGAGATCGATGGGATTCGCTGGATAAATTCCTCAGCTCTGTGCAAGGCACCCTGGTTTTGGTGCTGATTAACTGCAGTCGGGCACGGGGCTGTCAGAGCCTCGGCAATTAGCAGGGAGGAGAGAGATGGCAAAGAGCCTCTGCAATTTATCTGGGAGCTGGATGAAAGCAGGGAGATGTGCTGAGTCAGCAGGCCCTGAGTCAGCCCAGCCCTGCTCCAAGGTGAATGTCCCAGAATCACCAGGTCGGAAGAGACCTTTACGATCACCGAGTCCAGCCCATGCCAAACACCTGAACTAAACCAGGGCACCGAGCGCCACATCCAATCTCTTTTTAAACACAGCCAGGGATGGTGATTCCACCACCTCCCCGGGCAGACAATTCCAGTGTTTAACCACTCTTTCAGTAAAAAACTTTTTCCTAACATCCAACCTATATTTCCCTTGGCACAGCTTGAGGCTGTGTCCTCTCGTTCTGTCAGTGGCTGCCTGGAGAAAGAGACCGACCCCACCCGACCACAACCACCTTTCAGGGAGCTGTAGGGAGTGACGAGGTCACCTCTGAGTGTCCTTTTCTCCAGGCCAAACAACCCCAGAACTTTCCTGGGCTGCCTCAAAAGGAGCTCAGCTGAAATCCACCTGAATGGCACCAGATTGGCACCGGGAACGAGGGAGGCAGGGAGACACTTGGATTCTGTCCTGGATAATTGCAGGGAATTAACGCCTGTAGCCAGGGCTGGTGTCCCAGGGACAGGTGCCACCCTCACCCCAATGTCACCCTGAGCCTCCCAGGAGCACACGGGGTGTGACTGATGTGTGGAAAACACTTCAATTACAGCCCTGAAAGAACAGAGATAACACAAACCTTACAGCTTCCTGCAATTAATTCTCATGCAGCTTTGCAAAAGGCTTGATTTTATTAATTTCCAGTGGTGGCCAATCCATCAGAACCCTTGTGAAGATGTAGGACATCAGCACCTGCAGTGATTTCCTGCTTCTGATCTGAACTCGTCTCATTCCAGCCTCAGCCACCAGATCCCATCAGATATTTGTGTCCCAGGTGGAAACATTCAGGAGTGTCGGCAATCCCACACTTCTGTAGGTACGTGGAGCAAGGATCCGATTATTCCTTAACTCCCTCCTGAACCCACCATCCTTTCAGAAATTCAGAAAATCACAGAATCAGGAACGGTTTGGGTTAAAGGGACCTTAAATCCCCCCCAGTGCCACCCCTGCCATGGCAGGGACACCTCCCACTGTCCCAGGCTGCTCCCAGCCCCAGTGTCCAGCCTGGCCTTGGGCACTGCCAGGGATCCAGGGGCAGCCACAGCTCCTCTGGGCACCCTGTGCCAGGGCCTCCCCACCCTCCCAGGCAGAATTTCTCCCCAGTATCCCATCTATATTTACCCTCCTTCCCTTCCTAAGGGACACATTCCCACCCCTCCTCCCTCTGCTGTGAGCCAGGGCGTTCCCTGAGATCCAGGCTGGGCCTCACACTCCGAACCCAGCCCAGCTGAGCACGAGGTAACACAAAACCCCCAAAGGTTCTCACATCTCTGCCGTGACTTCAATTCCTCAACGCCAGCAGGCGCATTTATCTGCATTTCCAGGGCTGGAGAGCGGGCACAGCCCAGCCTTGGCACATCCCCTGGGGTGAGGGCACTCCAAGGAGGAAACCTGGGCTGCCCAGGAGCACAGAGCGCATGGATGGCATTCCCTGCAGGACAGGATTCCCTGCAGGACGGCATTCCCTGCAGGACTGCCCGTGCCAGGCAGGGCAGATGTGCTGGGATCGCGCTCCTGCTGTGGATTCTCTGCCTCCAGCAGGCAGCACGGAGCAGCCTGAGGATGCCCCAGTTCCCAGCTGGACACTGGAGATGTGCCCCGTGGGACACCGGAGGGGCAGGATGGCCCAGCCCCTGTCCATGGTGTCCCTGTGCACCCACGGGGGTGTGCACACCGGGCTGGCAGCGGGAGTGGGATAAATCCCACCCTGCTCTCTCCATCCCTGCTGCTTCCACATCTCCATGGCAACCATCCCGCTCAAATTCGCTAATGGCAGCGAGAAACTGGAGAATACTCAGGAAATTCTCCTAAAATCGTTCCTGCTCCTCCAGTTTGCTCCGTTCCACTGTGTGAAAACATCTCCTGCTCGTGCAGCAGCGCCACGGGGACGTGGTGGGCGTGGGGGTGGAGGCTTGGCTGATTTCCCTGTACCGAAGCTGGGTGAGTTCTGAAAAGCCCGAGTGCTCGCAGGCACGAGAAATGGAGGTTTTATTTAGGTCATTACAGAAAGCCTCTATTAACTCACCTGGAGAGGAGCGCACGTTAAAATGGAAATACGGCTCTTAACTGCCTGGGCCCGCTCACGGAACAGCTCAGTGCTCATGCCACACTTTAGTAGAGGAAAATCAGTTGTTGGAAATGTTTCTTATTGTTTCTTGGCTGTTCCTGGGCCTCCAGCACCCTGAACGTGCCCCGGGACTCTCGGGGTGTCCAGCACGGAGACAGAGGCTGGTGCTCGATGGCAGATCCTGGATCATGGAATCACTGGGGCTGGAAAAGCTCTCTGAGAGCACCAGGCCCAGCCACTCCCCAGCACTGCCACGTCTCCAAGTGCCACAACAAGGTGAGATGCCCCTGCAGCCCCTCCTGGCTGGGCAGACCCTTCCCGGCATCAGAGGTCCTGGCACAAGTTCCGAGCTGTTGGAACAGTCCTGGTTTCCATTTTCCAAATATTCCTGCTTGAAACACCAAAGCCACAGAACTTCCCTTCCCTCTCCTTTACCTCCTGGATAATTCAGGCTCCCAGAGGCTGGGGACCTTTCCTGGAAGCACAGGAGGTCCCACGTTGCTGCTGGATGGGCACCAATCCATCCGAGGCTCCGTCTCTCCTGCGTGAAGTGAAACCCAGCAGGCAAATCTGAAATCAATTTCCTGTTTACTGGTGCATGGCTGGGTTTGATCTGGGCCTCGCTGGGGCTATCAGGAATCAGGGTTTTCTCCACGTTTGGATAAATTAGTGGGAAGTGTGGAGCAGGACAGCAGTGGGCAGCACATGGCAGTGCCTCAGCTCTGGACACGGAGCCTTCAGCCAGCGAGGTGGCCACAGGTCCAGCTTCAAAGCTGAACATTTCAAAGACCCTCAAGGCACCTGGAGGCAGAAGGAATTAAACACCTGTTAAAAGCCTGAATTTTGGGCAGGGTGATGAACTGATGGCTCTGAATTCCCCCTGTGGATGGAGAACAAGGCCCAGGTGAGGCTCTCTCAAAGGCCAACTCGGTGCTGCAGATGTGGAAGCAACATCAAAAGAGATAAAATAAATGAAAGCCAGGGGAGGTTGGATATGAGGGGAAAATTCCTTCCTGGAAAGGGCTGTCCAGCCCTGGCACAGCTGCCCAGGGCAGGGGTGGAGTCCCCATCCGTGGAGGGGTTTAAAGCCCTGTGGATGTGGCACTTGGGGACATGGGGGAGTGGTGGCCTGGGCACTGCTGGGGAAGGGTTGGACTGGATGACCTTAAAGGGATTTTCCAACCTAAACAATTCTGTGATTCCATGAATCCCAAGCCCCGTGAGAATAATGGCCGGGGGATGTCCCTGGAGCTTTGCTGAAGGTGACACCTGAGCCCAGGCGTTCCCCAGGGTCCAGCTGCAGCACCCAGAGCCTGAACCACCAAAATCCAGGGTGGGGAACAAACGGGAATGGTCGTGGGCTCAGGGGGAAAGCTGCCAGCAGCAGGTGGGAAGGGTGATTCCGCGGGCAGTGGGAAGCACAGGGCAGCCTCCCTGCTGCACAGCAGCTCCGGAGCTGGAGCGGGAGCTCCAGCAGGGGGAAAGCACTGCTGAGGAGTTTCCCTGCTGTCAGAGCAAGAAGGAACCAGCACTGTTCGTTGCTGCAGCCTGCTGAACTGAAAACAAGGCTTTAAGCCTGAAGAGGTCTTTTTTACACTCTATTTATATTTTTTTTTCCATGGAGTCCCTTCTTAATCCTGTGGCACACAGGCTGGGAACAGGGGGGACCTCGGGGTGTCCACAATGAGCTGCCCTGAGCACATTTCTTAGGAATTTTAGAACTTCTCTGTTTTTAAGCTTCCTTTCAGTGCTTTCAGACACAGGCTCACCTTCCTGCTCAGAAGCTTCCCCATATCCGAGGGGATAAGCCCGGAACAGGAACAGGAGCGTGGCCAGGCTCAGCCACCTGTGGCAAAGAAGTGTGATCAAATGGTTCCCTTGCCTCTCCCTGTGTCCTTCGCTGGTCCTGGAGGTGCAGCTGGTGGCTGGATCAGTGCAGCCTCTGCATCCCGGGCTGTGGGAAGGGAATTGCCTCCTGATCCGGGATGGGAGAGCAGAGCAGAGCACAGGAGGGGTCGGGACAGGGAATCCAGCCTGGGCAAACAGCTCTGATGGAAAAACAGAGCCTTGGCTGACGTTCGTGGTGGACTGCGGAGGATTCCGGCCCCATCCTCTCAGAACCCCAGGATCCCTGAGGCTGGAAAAGCCCTCCCAGCCCATGGAGTCCCAGCTGTGCCCAGTGCCCACCGTGTCCCCAGCCCAGAGCTCTGAGTGCCACCTCCAGGAATTCCCGGGACACCTCCAGGGATGGGGTCCCCACACCTCCCTGAGCCCCTTCAAGCCACCCTTTCCATGGGGAAATTCCTGCTGATGTCCAACCTGAGCCTCCCCTGGCCCAGCTGGAGTGGCAGTTTGAGAGGAATCACAAATATTTGACCAGATTTAGATATTTTTAGTGCAGATGTGAACCCAGAACTGATTTCTCCAGCTGTTCCTCTCACCCTTGGGAGCTGCAGCACCGAGGGGCTCTCAGGGAGGGTTCTTGGGGTTTGCTCCTCCCTGGATAATTTTCTTTGCCTGAGAAGTTGGAATTTGTTACCTACAGCTACCAGAAAAACCAGCAGACAGCAGAGGTATCCAGCACGTGTCCATCACATCTCTTTAAACCCCATTCTCCCCTCATTCCCAGTAAATAACCTGCAAAATTATGTGAAAATAAAACCCCATCATAATAAAAATGACTTTTTAGGCAGTTGGCAAAGCAAATTTCCAAGCAAGAAAAATAGAAGCCTGGGAAATAACTCAATATTCAAGATACCAGACCATCTTCATCAGCCTGTGTTACCAGATTAGGTTGTCAATGGAAAATCTTGATTTAAGGCTTTTTTTCAGAAGTGCTGTGACTTAGATATTGAAATTTCCCAGCAAATAAAGTCGTACACAGGGATAAATCAGCCCCTTCTCTCAAAACATTTGCTCGGGGATTTAATTTGAAAGCTGAATAGCTTATGGCATTTATTATCAGCTCATTGAATGACAAGTTTAAACTTCAGTTAAATATTCAGCCTGCTTTTAATGCGACATTTTCGCTGCTCGTGTGCAGCAAAGTCTATTTATTATTCCCAGAATAAAGTTCAAATATGGGGAAACAAGCCCAGGAAGAAGAAGTGGAATATTGAGGAGTGATGAGTTTATTTTAACTGCTCTGCCAGCTACTTTTAAGAACAATTACTCACTAAAATACTGGGGTTTGGAAAATTTTGCTGAATTGGGGCATAGAGGGTCACTAAGGTGGGTTGGAATTTCCCCAGGCCCCCATGACTGTTGCTGCCCTGTCAATCCCCTGTGAGAAGGCAGAGGATCCATCCAGAATATTTCACGTATTCCCCTGGGATCACATCCTGGGATTGTTTTCATAAACTCCTAAACTTCAAACAAATACATCCTTTTCCCCTTCTTTTCCTGTCGGGAGCTATTCTTTATTTTAATGGATGTCAGAAACTTTCTTCTGCTTTTCAGCCTGAGCTTATCCATGGACATTTTAAATCCTCCTGTCCTTGTGGCAGCGCTGTCCTTCAGGATAAATCCTTCCCTGGGGTGCAGCCCTGTATTTCTGCAATCCCACCCCTCTCAGTTCCTCCCTGGCTCATCCCGTTAATCCCCACTTTCAGCCTCCCCCACAGGAGAAGCTCAGCTTGGGCTTGGTTCAGGCAGCATTAACTTGAGCTGGACACGAGCAGGGCACCGAAGCTGCTGGGCCAGCTCAGCACCCGAGCTCCTCCCACCGCAGGGCTGGGACGGCGCTTTCATGGAATCCTGGAATGGTTTGGGTTGGGAGGGAGCTTAAATCCCGTTTATTCCATCCCCCGCCATGGCAGAGACACCTCCCACTGTCCCGGGCTGCTCCAAGCCCCATCCAGCCTGGCCTTGGGCACTGCCAGGGATCCAGGGGCAGCCACAGCTTCTCCCCGCTCTGTTTTAGCTGTGTTTGATGTGTTCTGCACCCAGCACGTCCCCACACCCACCTGCCATCCTGAAAACAGGGAATAAATCAATAAATCACCGAAGAAGGCCCCAGCTGTCTGCGCCCACCCCCAGCTCAGCATTTCCGAGCTCAGGCTGTGCCTCTCCGAGGCTCCCTCCTCTCCCTCCTAACGAAAGCAGACGAACTCCTGCGTTATCTGCAGAGTACACACGGATGGAAACCAAAACAAGCACCAGGAGCCAGGCTGGGAGCGTTGCAAATAGAAATCTGAAAGCTTTTTACCGAAGCGAGCCCATGAAGAAAACACACTGCACGTCCCGGGGAAGAAGTGTTATCCCTGGAAATGAGCTTCCCTGGCTGACAGCTCCGAGGGGCCCTCGGCATCCGCACAGAGCCCCGGGAAGGGATGCACTCGGAATTACAGGAGCTGTGTCACCTGCCAGCCCTCACGAGGCACTGCAGAGTCATCCAGGCTTGAGTTCCCAGCTGGTGTTGATTCTCTGTGCTGCTGAGAAAGGCTTGGAGCAGTTTGTTTGTCCCAGGCATTGTCACCTGTGCTGTGCCACAGCCAGGGCGCTGCTGGCCCCAGGGCACCCCAGAGGAGAGGCAGTTCCTCTTGGACACAAGGAAAAGCACTTAAAAAATACAAATTATTTGCATTTATCCCATTTAAATGCTGCACTGGAACACAACATTGCACATAATCCCAGGAAACAGCAGGTTTAAATAGAAGGAAAAAAGGCAATGGAATAAAGAGGAAAAGAATGTCACCAGCACTCGATTTTTTGTGTTAAGTATCTGCCTCCAGATAAATTAAATATCCAGATTACAGGAAGAGCCAGAAGTGGTTTACTCTGGTCATCTATAATATAAAAAATCCTGCGGATGGATACAAAAAATACAGGATGGGGCACCCCTGTCCTGCCAGCAGGACACGGCTCTGGGGCAGGGACAGGGACAGGGACGCCTCTCCTAAGGACAGAACCTCTCTGTTCAGAGTCATGGCAAGAACATCTGGGGTGCTCGGGGAGCAGTGCTGGGATGAGGAGCTGATCCCTCTCTCCCACCGGCTTTCATCTGAAGAGCTCCAGAATTAGAAAAGCTCGGAGAAGTTAATTACCCTGCCCAGCCCTGGGAGGCTGATCGGGATCAGCTCCCGTGCCCCGGCCGTGGCTGCAGCTCAGGGACAGCCCAGGAGCCCCAGAGCCAGTGATGATCCTTCAATCATCAGACAACTCATTAAAGCAGGCAATTACTGCCACAAAGTGAGTGAAAATACAGCCTGGACTGGGGCAGCAGCTCGTGGTTTGTGTGGGGAGTCCCCAGGGTTTGCTGGGCTGGAGACCTGTCCTCAATCACAGTCCTCAGTCACTGTCCTCAGTCACTGTCCTCAATCACTGTCCTCAGTCACTGTCCTCAGTCACTGCCCTCAATCACTGTCCTCAGTCACTGTCCTCAGTCACTGCCCTCAGTCACTGCCCTCAGCCACTGCCCTCAGCCACTGCCCCCTGTCCATGGCTCCTGATCCCAGGGTTTGCTGGGCTGGAGAACCTTCCTCAGTCACTGTCCTCAGTCACTGTCCTCAGTCACTGCCCTCAGTCACTGCCCCCTGTCCATGGCTCCTGATCCCAGGGGTGCTGGGCTGGAGAACCTTCCTCAATCACTGTCCTCAGTCGCTGCCCCGTGTCCATGGCTCCTGATCCCAGGGTCTGCTGGCCCTTGGAGCAGCTGGAGCAGCAGGAAGGATCCCAAATTCCAGCACCGAGGTCAACTCTCCCTGAAATGGTCTCTGCTCACCTGACCCTGGTACCCCTCTTCCCTCAGGAAATGCTGCACAAGCAGCAAGGGGATAAAGGAGATTTTCTTTTTCCACCCCAGGGATTCAAAGCAGATGGAACAAGTCCAGAAAAAATGAATCCATATCCTCTGTACAGAGAAGGGGGGCAGAGCTCAGCCCCTGAACAACGATGGATTAAGGATTTCTCAGTTTGTAGGAATCAACCCCCTCCCTAAAATCATCTGTGACAACTCCAGTGCCTGGCACAGCCTGTAACAATCAATAAGGTTAAAACCACGTGGGTTTGGAATGTGAAATAATAATAAAAACCTTCTCCTGCATGTCCTGAGTGCCACAGGAGCCCCGCACTGATCAGACTCCTTTGGGAATAACTTTGCCCAGCCCAGCTGATTTCTTGCCCAGCCAGTTTAATTGGTGCCAGGTCTCTGCCCCGTCCCCGGTGCCTGCAGCTCCCAGCTCCGTCATTCCCGGACACGGAGCCCCCTGGATCCAGCCCATCCCTCCTGCACTTCCCCACAAAAACCTCTTCCCTCACTGGGATGCCAGGAGAAAAACGGCTTTGGCCGCGAATGGAAATTTCCAAGTCTGGTAATTTATATCCCTTAATTACCCCCGAAATGTAAATTAGAGGCAGGCTCATCCTTCAGTGCAGGGCTTGATGAGCTCGGGGTGTTCCCCCCTGAGCTCCCCCAGCCCCTCCCCTCCTGCCCTCCCACCAGTCCCAGAGCGGAGCCGGGAATGATGGAACTGGGGAAAAAGCAGGAATTACAGATTTCTGTGCAATAAGGGGAGTCCCCACGGCAGCTGGGCTCCGTTTGGGGTCCAGTTCCTGTGGGAAGCAGAGTTCCAGCAGCTTTCCTGGGGCACAGCGGGGGCAGCTGCAAAAGGGAATCGTCTCTCACCGGGGCCGTCTCGTTCTTCTGCCAGCTATTGATCTACTGAGGTAAAATCAGATAAAATAAACCAAATAAGGTAAGGTATCATTAAATTAAAAATAAAATAATAGCAAATAAAATAATATAGTATCGAATAAGGTAAAGTAAAATCAGGTAAGATATAATAAAATTCAAGATGAAATATAATATAAAATTAAATAAGAAAATAAAATGAAATAAAGTAAAAAATGTTAAATGAAATTTAAAAAATAAAACAAAAAATAAGATATTAAAAAAACCAAAATAAAAAATAAAATAAATTTCAAAAAATAAATTTAAAAATAATAAAATAGACAAGAAAACAAAATAAATCATAAAATAAAAATAATAAAAACAATAAAATAAAGACAATGAAATAAAGACAATAAAATAATAAAAAATAATAAAAAATAATAAAATTTAAAAGAAATTTAAAAGAAAACAGAAAACGGAAATAAAATAAAAAATAAAATATAATAAAACGAAATAAAAACAATCAATTAAAAATAAATGTGCTAAACTGAAGCTGCCAAATGAGGAATGGGCAGCAGCTCCAAATTCTGATGCTTCAGTATTCCCAAAGCCACATAATGAGAGGTTCAAGCTGAAATCCCTGTACAGGGAGCAAACTCAGGGATGGGGGAGCTGCCCTTGAGAGGCAGAACAGGAACAGCTCCTGCAGCCTCAGCAGTGACACCCAGCTCTGGGCCTGGCACCCACAGACATCCGAGGGCCTCTCCCTGCAGGTGGAAACCTCCCCGGGAGGGATCAGCAACGGCAGGAGAGAGGAACAAAAGATTTCATGGAATGACAGAACTGTTTAACTTGGAAAAGCCCTCCCGGAGTCCCACCCGTGCCAATCCCCGCCTTGTCCCCAGCCCAGAGCTCTGAGCGCCACGTCCAGGCCTTCCTTGGACACCTCCAGGGATGGGCACTCCCCCATAATCATAATTTTGGGGGTTGGAAGGGACCTCAAAGCCGCCCCTGCCATGGCAGGGACACCTCCCGCTGTCCCAGGGTGCTCCCAGCCCGTCCAGCCTGGCCTTGGCTCAGGTGCAGACAAAGACACAAATTTCACCCCAAAAGGACCAAACTGCAGCTTCCTCTCTCCTCATTTTCCTCTGCTGATGCCCAAAAGCGCGACCCAAGCCCTGCCCTCCAGACCAGCACAGGAATTTCGTGGTGCCTGACCAAGGCTGCTTTAGGCCATGGCCCCGTCCTGGTGTGGGGACGAGCAGAGGACAAGGAGGGAGGGAAGGGATGTCCCCTGCCCAGCTGGTGGCAGATCCCTGCAGGGGACTTGTGGCTCTGCTCACCCTCGCTCACTGCAATCACAATCCCACATCTCTTGTATTTCCCAAACAAAAAAAATCCAGCTGCCTATTAAAGCTGAAATGAGGCATTTTGCGAGCTTTTAGATTTATACAGCCAATGCCTCAAAAGAAATGGATGGCTCCATTATAATGAGAAAGAAAGAAAAACCTTTCCCAGAGCCCATTACAAAATAAATAATAAAAAAAAAAAGTCATTGATGTCGCCTGCTCAACAAAAAATCTAATTTAAGGTTTATGACAAACATGACAAAACAAGCACGGGCTGCTCGGGATCATTCACGAAACACAGCAATAGATGAATAAACAGCCATAAGTAATGCAGGGAAAATTTGTTAATTAAACATTTAATGTAACCGAGCTCGTGAGCCGGCTGGGGGTTTAACTGAGCTCTATTTTTAGTGCTCACTGAGCTGAGCAGCTCCTCTACCCACACACAGAAATTACGGCCCCAGAGTTAATTACGGGCTGGGAAGCGCTGCCGGGGAAATGGGGTTGGATGCACAGAAAAAGGTTCCATAGGTGGGCTGGGGTGGGGTTATTCCTTCCCGAAAACTGGGGCTGTGTTTGAGATCTGCATCCCCCGGGGATGTGCCAGGCCCTGCTGAGCAGCACCTGCACAGTGCCGGGGGCTGGGGGGCACCAGGGGCTGGGGGGCACCAGGGGCTGGGGAGACACGGCGGGGACAGCTGACCCCGACTGCCCCGGGGATGTCCCAGCCCACGGGACATTGTGCTCAGCACGTGGAGCTGGGGGAGAGCGATGGGGGCACCTTTGGGGTGCTGGGGTTGGCATTCCCAAGCCTTGTGCTGGAGCCCTGCTGTCCGTGGGGTGGCTGAACACCGCGGGAAGCGGGGAATTAATGCCTTGGTTTGCTCTCCTGCCAAGCTGTCTATCTCAGCCCACGGGCTCTCTCACTTCTACCCTCCCAAATCTCTCCCCATCCCACTGGGAGAGCGAGGGAGAGGCTGGGGGGGATTGTTTGACATAGCCGAGAGAAAATCTCTGCTCCTGCAAAAATCAGCTTCCCTGGAGCCCCACGAGGCCCTGGTCCCTCACGAAGCCCTGGTCCCTCACGAAGCCCTGGGCCCTCACGAAGCCCTGGTCCCTCCCCTCCTCTCGTGCCCCTGAAAAGCACCCCCTGCTATCCGCAATCGCTCTCGTGTCGAGTGGCAGCCCTGGGGAAGAACGACCCAAAGCCTCCCTCTCCCCGTGACCCCTCATTAATTTGGATGTTCCCATGGATCGCCCTGACGAGGCCGGGCTGTCCCAGCAAACTGCTGCCCTGGGCTTTGTGGAAACCTCCAAAAATCACAAGAATTTTTTTTTGGGGAAAAAGAAAAGCCATTAGTTAAACATAAACAGTCACAGAGTAACAGTGAAGGCTGCCCAAACCTGCCTGGGTTTCACCAATACCTGCTGCCCGAAGCACAAGGGGGGATTTAAACGTGCTGCTGTTTTATTGGGAGGCAGGAAAAGCTCCCGGGTCCTGGCAGGGCAGCACGGAGCACCCAGCGCTGGCAGGGCACAGACAGGATCCGTCACAGCTCACACAGGAGTGTCTGAGCCACGCGGAAAATGAGGCAAGGTGAGGAAGGCTCGTCATTCCAAACGCCAGGGACGCTCTGCTTCCCTTGCCCCCCAGCATTCCAGCTGTTGTGGAGACCAGGCTGCAGCTGGATGAGATAAATGGGCATTCCCAGCTGGAAGGGGACAGGGACACCTCCACATGCCCGAGCCCCCGGGAATTTGGGGTCAGAAATGTTAGAGGGATATCTAAAAATAGCTTTCTCCAGCAAACTTTCAGCATTTTTGTTATTTTTGCTGTTAGAAAATCAAGCCTGGGGGAAGGGTGACTCCTCACGGAGGCTCTGGAAGGGCTGGGGAGCAGGGCAGGGTCTGGCTCCAGCAGCTCCAGAGGGAGACTTCAGGGGAATCTCTGCTCTGCCAGGGCTGCAGCTTCCTAGCAAGGAGGTAAATGGGTAGTTATTAGTTAATAATTGAGCATGGTCACAATGACAGTGAGTTATAACCCAGGCAAGCAAAAAAATGCAAAACTCTCCCTTTTCAACTTCAAGAACCATGGAGGAGAGAGACTGAAGTCTCCAATTCCCACCACCTGCACAAGCCCCACATTTTGGGGCTGAGTCCAGCCCCCAGGTGTGTCAATAATAAATTTTATTAAAAAAACCAGCCCTGGCAGCGTGGCTGAGCCACCACCTCATCCCCCTCCCAACAACCAACGAGGCACCTCCTAAAGCCATCACCTGCCTGCAAAGACTTTATTAAAGCTGTAAGACTTTAGTAAGGTCCTTAAGACTTGTAAGATATTGGAGAGGAATTCCTGGCTGGAAGGGTGGGCAGGCCGTGGCACAGGGTGCCCAGAGCAGCTGTGGCTGTCCCTGGACCCCTGGCAGTGTCCCAGGCCAGGCTGGACACTGGGGCTGGGAGCAGCCTGGGACAGTGGGAGGTGTCCCTGCCATGGCAGGGGTGGCACTGGGTGGGATTTAAGGTCTCTTCCCACCCAAACCATTCCATGACTTTATGATTTTAAACGAAAGGTTATCCTGACACCTCAGTAGTTTCACTTCTCTGTGAAAGGTTTTGTTGCAGCACGACAGTTTCTGGGTTTACAGTCCCAGGGTCCAGGAGCCCCTTTTTTCCCAGGCTCTGCAGCCGGTGCCCGTGCCCTGTCCTTGCTCAGCTCTTTCCCCACACCAATCCCTTGCCCTCGCCCATGGCTCATCCCTGGAGCCCAGCCATTCCCAAGGGAAGCAGGAGGAGCAGCAGCACGGGGCTGTGCACCCCGAGAAGGAGCAGGAGGAGCAGCAGCACGGAGCTGTGCACCCCGAGGAGGAGCAGGAGGAGCAGGAGGAGCAGCAGCAGCAGGAGGAGCAGCACGGAGCTGTGCACCCCGAGGAGGAGCAGGAGGAGCAGGAGGAGCAGCAGCACGGAGCTGTGCACCCCGAGAAGGAGCAGCAGGAGGAGCAGCAGCACGGAGCTGTGCACCCCGAGAAGGAGCAGCAGGAGGAGCAGCAGCACGGAGCTGTGCACCCCGAGGAGGCAGAGCTGGCTGGGCAGGAGTGGGGCACAGCAGGACCGTGTTTGTGGGGTGGATCCTTCACCGCTCTGCTCTGGGGCTCCAGGATCACTGGGACAAAGCCCCTGCTCCACCACGGGAGTCTGGGAACCACTTAGGCTGGAAAAGCCCGCCCAGACCATGGAGCCCAACCATTCCCCAGCACTGCCAGGGCCACCCCTGACCCAGCTGAGCATCCCCAGCCCCCGAGGCACACCAGCAATGCCTCGGGCAGCAGCAGAGCCCCGTCCCGCTCTCCAGCAGCTCTCCCGCAGCTCTGGAGCAGGGAATGCTGCTCCTCGCGCAGCAGCACGGAGCACACGGCTCCAGGCAGGAGCAGGACCAGCGCGGGGTCATTGCTGCTCCAGGAGTGGGAATGCTGGCACAGCCAGGGCTCCAGACAGGGAAAAGGAGCCTCTGCCCCTGCTCCTCACCCCGGCAGCAGGCTCAGGCTGCCCTGAAAGCAGCTCTTGCTTTGTGAACACTTCCAGCACCCCCACGGATCCAGCAGCCAAGGGGGAGCACAAGGACTGGGGAGAAATGGGATGGGTGGGCACTGGGGGCACCCCTGAGCGAGGCAGGAACTGTTTCTTTGGCAACACAGGAAATTCACGTATTAAAAACACACTTTGGAAGAGCCAGCGAGGGCTGGGCACCCAGCCTGTGCTTTTTATTAATCCTGCTGCCTTCCAGAGGCAAGGATCAATAGCAGAGCTGGGTGAGCCCCAGCCTTGGAGCAGCCTGGGGGCTTCCTCTGAACCTCCCGGGCTCCAGGAATAACTGTCTGGTCCGTGGTCAGGAACCGAGGCAGGGAGAGGAGAAATCAAGGAAAGATAACGAACCGCAAAAGTGAAATAAATCTGCCTAAATTATTCAGCAGCCTTGATGAGTGCAACACTTGAGAGCACTGCAGAGAGGCTGGGCCACCTTCCCTTAGTGCCTGATGAGGAATCACTGGAGCCTTTAGGCTGGGGAGGAAACTGGCTCCCTGATCCAGGATGGGAGAGCTGAGCACATCAAAGGAGGGGGTCAGGAGAGGGAATCCAGCCTGGAAAACCTGGCTCTGATGGAAAAACAGAGCCTTGTTTGATGTTTGTGGTAATCTGCAGTGGATTCCGGCCCCATCCTCTCAGAATCCCAGGATCACTGAGGTTGGAAAAGCCCTCCCAGCCCGTGGAGCCCAAGCTGTGCCCGATGCCCACCTTGTCCCCAGCCCAGAGCTCCGAGTGCTGCATCCAGGAATTCCTGAACCCCTTCCCAGAGGCACATTTCCATGTCGCTGCTGCTGCCAGGCCCTGCACAGCCTGGCAGAGGAGCTGAGCCCATTCCCTCGGTGCTGTTCCAGGGGCAGTGCTGATTCAGGATTTGCAGGTGCATTCCGGATTTTGCATTTGGGCTGAGTTCAGAAATAGGAAAGGAAAAAAAAACCATTCCCGTCCTCAGTGCCGGGCCACTGTGTGGAATCCTGACAAGCAAGCAAAGCCCCTTCCTCCCGCTCCCAGCCCGCAGTGATTGCTTTCCCAGCTCCGTGGAAGGTTCAGGGGGAGCTAATGAAGGTGCCACGGCTCTCGCTGGCAATCAGCTCCCGGGAGAAAATTGCAGGAGCCCGAGAAATTGGCAAAAGCTCGGAGCCTCTCTGCTGCATCCTCAATTACAACAATCAGCTCCAAGCCCTGCTCTGCAAACAAATGGTTTGTTATTCTGCTGCAGATCTGGAGAGGCTTGATGCGCCGTTGGATGAGCGCTGTGTTCCAAGGAAACGAGGACAGATCATTCCCAGCCCTTTAACTTCCTGCGAAGGTAACAAGGAAAATGCAGCTGCCTCACCAAAACAGAGCTGAATTCCTGGTTTTAATTGAAATAAATGCAGCCGACCAGTAAGTTACCAACTTTAACTTCGTGGCACATCAGGAATTAAGGCCAGAAAATTGTTTACACAAACAAACACCAGACCCACAGACTGAAACAACCCTTTCTTGGCCGTCCCTTTCCACAGGGACCGCAACCCCTCCTCATCCCTGATCCACAGGGCACTCCCACACTCTCTCACACCACAGTCCCGCCCTGTTCCCACTCCCAAACCCGGGGCAGCTCCACAGCTGGAGCCCTGAGGGGAAGGGGATTTCGCTCCTCCGCAGTCCCTCACTCCGGTTTCTCTGGATGCTTCCTCTCCATCACCTGCAGGTTAAACTCCTCTCCTACCACAGAGCTGTCCTGCACATGGATTTATTCCCAGCCCACACCCAGGCCACAGCTGAGGTCCCTTTCCATGGATCCGTGCTCCCAGATGTGTCCATATCCTCCTCATCCTGCCTCTTGTCACTCTGGCTTCACCAAGGCCCCTCCAGAATCATCTCCCTGAGCTCACGGGAGCAGAGGAAGGAACAGAAAATTCCTGCTCTAGCTGTTAACAGGTGATTTGCTTTTTGTTTGGCTTGTTTGGTACAAATTTTTGGCCCTTGTGGCAGATGGATTTAATAAAAGGAGTGACCCTCCAGATTCAGGTACTCTGGGCATTTTTAGAAAAAACATAATTTTTTAAAAGCTGTTCCAGAGGGAAAATATCAAATCCTTCCAAGCATTTAAAATTACATGAACTCCACGCTCACCCCTCAGCTGAGGGGTTGCTGAGGCACAACCCTGAAGCCTGAACAGATATTTCTTTCCATCCACACCACCATGAACACTCAGCCCCTGGCCAGCACCAAACCAGCAGCTCAGACTCACCAGGATGAGCCATTCCTCCTGCACAGAACTCCTGAGGGACATGGATTTGGAATGTGCTGCACGGAGAACCTCTTCTGCTCCATCCGCACAGAGGGATTGGGGCGCTCAGAAAAGCCAGGGAGTTTCCAGAGGGGTTTTATAGGAACAGAAGGGATTCACCATCCTGGGTGTTTTACCCTGGCACAACCCACCCTCCTTTCTCCTGCAAACATCTCCCTTTTCAATCCCATTTCCACTCCAGCTGGAGAGCCTGTGGGACATTTCAGCTCCTCCAGATCACAGGGAATGTGCTTCAGGTGCCAGCTGCCAAGGAAGAATCCCATGGGCACTTGAATTCATCCGTCCTTGTTTGGCTGAGCCTGAATTCCTTCCTTTGAAAGCAAATCACCAGGAAATATCCCAGTCCACAACATCCCATGGAAGATGTGGGAGATTTTTCCAAAGTGCTCAGCTCCCTTTGCTGGTTTGGAGCTGCTTCGTGTATTTTGAGTGTGGCCAATGGACACAGATTTTCTTTGAGGTTTCTCTGCTCCAGAGGTGGCGTGGGGAGGGAAAAAGGGAAGGAAAAGTGTCGGGGAAGTGGTGAGCAGGCTGTGTCACCTTGTCTGTCACCTCCCCCTGCCAGGTGAAGGCATCCAGTGTCCTCATGTGACAGCAGAGTGCTGATACCTGTGAGACTCCAGGAGAGAGGTGAGAACATTGTCAGCAAAGAGGAACTTCAGCTTTAAAGTTTCCCAGTTATTTCCAAAGCAAGCGTTCCTGTTATTCCTAGAGCAGGAGATGCAGTCAGTGCTGGTTTTATCCAAACCTCCACCCTCTGGAGTGTGGGGTGGGTCCCAAACCTGCACCCTCTGGAGTGTGGGGTGGGTCCCAAACCTGCACCCTCTGGAGTGTGGGGTGGGTCCCTCCCGAGTGGGTCCCTCCCTTCCCATCCCCTGGGCACAGCTGGATCTGCTGGGCTGATGTGCTGCCCCCAGGGACACATCCCCATCCAGAGGGGACATCCAGAAGGAGCGGGGGGCAAAGGGAAGATGGGAACACTGGGATGATGCTGCCGTGGGGAAGGGCTGGGCAGATGCAGTTCCATCCCTGAACAGTTTTTGAGCCACACAGAAAAATAAAAATGGGAAAACAGAATCAAGGGATCAATGCCAGTGAATACAGAGCTTGGATTACCACAGAATCCCAGAATGGTTTGGGTGGGAAAGGACCTTAAAGCCCACCCAGTGCCACCCCTGCCATGGCAGGGACACCTCCCACTGTCCCAGGCTCCTCCAAGCCCCATCCAACCTGAACCTCTGGAATTTGGAGCCTTCACCCTTTTGCACCTTTGCAGCTGGAAGAGCCTTCGCCGAGGAGCTGCTGATTTCCTTAAGGCCCTGTGGAGTCTGTGCAGGTGGGCTGGTGCTCCCCACCCCAGATGAAGGGCCAGGAGCACAGGAGAGGCTGGAAAATGGGAGAAGTTCCAGCAGCAAACTGCTTGGATAAACACCAACCCTCTGTACTGTCAGTGTGAAACCCCACCAGACTCTTCTTTGCACCGATATTTGGGGAAGGAATGTCCCAGCGGCTGCTGAGGCACTGCCATTGTTTGGAAAGGAGGTGATTTTCAGGGAGAAGGAGGGAAGCACTGGCTCCCAAACACCTGGGGCCCACAAAGCCTCAGTGACTGGAGCAAATTGCCT
The DNA here is from genome assembly GCA_013397755.1 of Cnemophilus loriae. Classification (NCBI taxonomy): domain Eukaryota; kingdom Metazoa; phylum Chordata; class Aves; order Passeriformes; family Corvidae; genus Cnemophilus; species Cnemophilus loriae. The sequence continues at coordinate 112,010 of VZTF01001757.1, forward strand.
TGGATGAGCTCAGCTGGGAGCTGCGGGATCAGGGGCGGCAGTGGGAGCTCCTGGTGGAGCTGGGAGGTTGGCAGTGACCCAGGGAGATGGGAGGCCTCACTAAGGAATCCTTTTGTCTTTTACTGTGCAATGTTTATTTCAGATTTGTAACTCTTTCCAGTTGCTTTCATGTCCTGCTGCAGGTCTCGAACATTTTGTCTTTTGTAGCACTTCAGAACATCAAATGGACTTGCATTGGAGAGGAGGATGCAGATTTCCAACACAAACCACACTTTTATGCTCGCTTCTCCCTGAATCCCCTGCTTCAAAAAGCAGTGCCTTAGTGCCGCTGTAAATTTCCTTTAAAATCCATAAAAACATAAAACTCCAGGTTCAAGGGAAGGAACCAAAAGCACTGTGTAGCCCTTCAGAAATAAATCAGACAAAAAACCACAACTAAGTGTCTGAAATGAAGTCAAAAGGCTGCCAGTGCTCCTGAAATTGGCTTGAAGTCGTGGGATCTAAAACCCTACTGGAACTCCTGGGACCTCCTGTTTTCTTTCCGGAATGTGAATCCTTAGGATTCGTGTTTTCAAGCGTGATGGGTTGGCTTTGGATCCAGAGCCACCTGTGAAAGGTGGTGCTGCAGGGTGAGAGAGCTCCCAGAACCTTGGGAATTGGGAAGTGGTGCCTTGGGAAAGGAATTAAATCCTGCAGGATCACGGAGAGAGGTGGGAGGAAACCAGAGCAAGGGAAAGGACATTTTATGGAAAAAAGGGTTGATTTAGTTTAGATACAAGGAGGAGGTTTTTACAGTGAGGGTGGGGAGGCCCTGGAATAGAATTCCCAGATTTGCTGTGGCTGCCCCTGGATCCCTGGCAGTGTCCAAGGCCAGGCTGGACACTGGGGCTGGGAGCAGCCTGGGACAGTGGGAGGTGTCCCTGCCATGGCAGGGGTAGGAATGGGAGGGGATTTAAGGTCCCTTCCAACCCAAACCTTTCTGGAATTCTAGATGGGATGGGATGGGATGGGATGGGATGGGATGGGATGGGATGGGATGGGAATATTTTTCATGCCCGGTGCAAGTCTCACTCCACGTTGTTTTTCTGGATGCCCCCAGTGCCCTCCATGCCCAGGGCCCCCATCCCACACATTCCCTGTTCCCCAGCCTTCCCCTCCCTGTTCCCTGCTCCCAGCACACAGCATTCCCAGAACCCCCACTAATAAACCATTGCTTTTTTCTCAGAATTTCGTAATTACAAAATTAATTCAGCACTTCAAAACCTCGCTCTTCGCCCGGCTTTGTTTTGCTCAGCTCATTCCAGCAAAACCTCTTCTCCAGGATTCCAGCAGGGTTGGCTTCTCCCAGCCTGCAGCTGAGGGGGAACTGTAATTCCTGAGCCAGTAACCATCTCACACTCGTACGTGCATAATTTCAAATAAAAATATTGAGCACCCCGTGGCTGCCTACAAAGACGTAGATGAACTGTGAGCCTCATTTGTGCTGTGCGGATGCCCGAAAATCCCTTTTTAATTTGCTCTGTCACAGTTAAATATGATTGCTCAGACAGCACAGAGCATCTTTTACGGTGGGGAGACAAAGAAATCATTTGGATGAAAGAAGTGGGGAAACAAATTTCCAGCCAGATCTCAGCACAAACGAAATCCCACTCCTGGTTCATGGTACATAATCAAGGTTTTATTAGTTCTAAATCAGCTCGTATGAATAGAGGGATAATGCAACCGCTGGGTAAAAATAGATTTTTAGGGAATTAACAGCACAAGAACACGGAGCTGCTGAAAGGAAAAGTGCCCAAGGAAGGAAATGAAATCTAACGGAGGTAAAAGCTGCGGGCTGTGGCTGTTGTGATTTGTACCAAGAGGAGCTGGAGCTCTCCAGGAGCCCTGCCCGGAGCCAAGGGCACGGCCGGGATGGAACACCCTGGAATTCCCAGCAGCAGCATCGTGCACAGGAGGGGCTGCTCTGCCCTCACCCTTCCCAGGGAGCTGCAAAAACAGGGAATGGTTTCAAAGCTCAAGAGGGTCAGGTTAGATGGGATATTGGGAATTAGGAATTCCTGGCTGGGAGGGTGGGCAGGCCCTGGCACAGGGTGCCCAGAGCAGCTGTGGCTGCCCCTGGATCCCTGGCAGTGCCCAAGGCCAGGCTGGACACTGGGGCTGGAGCAGCCTGGGACAGTGGGAGGTGTCCCTGCCCTGGCAGGGGTGGCACTGGGTGGGCTTTAAGTTCCCTTTCACCCAAACCATTCCATAACTCTCTGGTTCTTCCTCTGTCCCTATTTCCATCCAGCTGTGACCATTTTGCTTCAGAGCCATAAATGTCACTGAAATTCAGACCGAGAGCAGCCCAGTTCTCTCTTCTCAGAGTCCCACCAGATCTCAGCCCTTTTCTCTGCCCTTATTTCCCCAGTGACACTTTACCAGATGCCACCGAGGCTGCCGAGCCCCTGACACAGGAACGAATCCCCGTTAGTAAAAAACTGCGGTTTGCCATCAGCATTTTCCTTCCAAACCTCACAAGAATCTTTGGATTTGAAGTTCCTTGTAACAAATGACATTTTTCCCAAGGTTTTAGATTCCAGATGCAATTTGGTTGTGCAGGAGATCGGTGGAGAAACACCCAGACATTGCTCAGATGTGGCACTTGGGGACGTGGGGCAGTGGTGGCCTTGGCCGTGCTGGGGAATGGTTGGATTTGATCTTAGAGAGCTTTTCCAGCTTAAACAATTCCGTGATTCTCTAACCCCCAGCAGCCTTAGATTAGAGTTAGATTTCTGTGTATATACAGATATGTGTAGAACATATATAAAAAATTATGTATATATAAAATGTATAAATATATAAAACATATAAAAGTATTTTATATAAATATATAAATAATAAATATATAAATATATAAATATATAAATATATAAATATATAAATATATAAATATGTATTTATGTAATACATATACATATATAAATATAATATATAAAATATAAAAATCATGTATAGCATATAAACATTACATTTTTATAATGTAAATATATATAAATATCTATCAATCACTCGGAAATGTTGTTCTTGGAAACCAGGCCAACAGTAATACCCATTTTTCTCCTCTCCTCATGAAAAAACTCCAAGGTAAAAGTTCTCCAAACTGCAATAATTCCCTGCCAAGAAAGCCAAATTGCACGTTTGAAGCAGCCCCTTGGGCTTTCACACAGGAGAAATCCATGCCTGCCTGGATTGGACAGGGATTTTTGAGCTGTCTGGATGGCTGGGTTTGGGATTTTTGCTGAAGGTATTTTGTAAAATGATCTGGAAGGGCTGTCAGGTTTGCACATGGAGGATCTGCGGGATGATTAATAAAGATCAGCCTCCACTCTGTTCCGTGGGAGCAGGAGAAGATTCCGATATTTATACTGATAAGAGAGAACAGCCCCACGTCCGTTTGCCTCTCCAGGCCCTTTCCCGTGGGACTGACACACCAGACTTGATCTGTTCCAACCCAGCCACTGCTCGAGGACAAAATCCCCGAATTTTCACCAGGAAATCCCGTTTTTGTATCCCAGAGACATTTCAGTGATGGCCTGGGCAGTGCTGGGCTGGGCTGGAGCTCTGGAAAGCCCAGCCTGGCAAAGAAACCCCCTGGGAATGGGACGTGACAGGGCAGGGACACACGGAGAGCGAGAGCAACTCCTCCTGCCTCAGGTCAGAGGGGATCCTGTGGAATTATCAGGCACTGAGCTGAAAATAAACCTTCAGGGGGAGTTAATCACAAGGTACGTAATTAAGTCGTGGAATTCACTCCTCCACAGAGTACTGGAGAAACCACATCATGAGGAGTTTCCAAAGGTCTGGACAAATGCAGGAAGAACAGATCCGTTGGTGGACGTTAAACGATGCCATTGCCTTTAGATTCCAAGCAGCCGGGACGGAATGCTGGAGGAAGAACCTCCGGGGTTTTTTGTCCTCTTCAAATTTTCCTGGATTTTCTCCCTGCTCTCCGTGTGAGAACAGGGCCTGTGCAGGATCCCTGCTGGAAATGTCCCTCAAGGGTTGTTTTCTCACAGGGAGTTGCTGCTGTGATGATTTCCCACTTGATCCCAGGGTGGGTCATTCCAGCCGTGAGCACAGGGATGGGATCAGCCTCTGAGCAGCACAGGAGCTGCAGGATCCCACAGAAATCAGAGCCAGGGCTCGGTGTTCCCTGTGGAAAACACCGGTGTTGCTCACACAGACTCATCCCTCTGTCTCCTCTGTAAAAAAAACTTGTCCATTTAAAAAATAAAAATTAATTGTTTTCTTTAATTGGTGACTTGGTTCTGTAGCTTTGCTTTTACCTTTGCTTTCCAGTCCAGAGTGAATTTTATTTTTTCTAGCATTAGAAATGGGAGATTTTTGAGGGGAAAATTCCAAATGCAAAAAAAATCAGGTTCAATTAATTATTCCAGCATGTAAACACAGGATCATTAAAGTTCGAAAAGGTCCCCGAGGCCACAGAGTCCGAGCTGTGCCCGATGCCCACCCTGTCCCCAGCCCAGAGCTCTGAGTGCCACCTCCAGGAATTCCTGGGACACCTCCAGGGATGGGGACTCCAAACCTCCCTGGGCAGCCCCTGCCGATGCTGATGAGTCTCCCAAAATTAAGGCGGCTTCTTTTTTTTCAGGCATGTTCATATTTTCAATTAATAAATGGAATTACGTGGGAGCGAAGGCAAATTGCAGCCAGTTCTTAGGGATCCACATCAGTTGGTGATGGACAATTCACTTCTTCCCCCTGAAGGAAGGCAGCGCCTGAATTTTTAGGAGCAGATGGAGCACAAATAACATTAAGAACAGGGAATTTTCCTAACCCAGAATGATTGTTCAGTACAAAAGGAAATCCTTTGACAAGCCAGGCCCGGCTCAAACAAGTGGAAATCAGGTGGAGATGCAGAACTTTGATTTCCACCTCCGTGTTGGAATGTGCTAATTGTGCCCTCTGGGAGCTGAGCCCTTTGAAAGCAGCATTTCTTCATCCATACATGAAATAATTCCTGGCTGTTTCAAACACAGCCTTTATGTCTGAAGTAAACATATGTTGATCAGTTATTTCTAGAATAATGCACCATCTGCTATTTGACAACATGTTCCTCTGAGTGTGGTGATTAGTGAGGGGTGAAAGGGAATGAACATTTTCTGTGAGATTTTCCTCACTCGCAGACATCTCGGGAAAGCTGGAATCTGGAAACACAAATCTTCCAAAAGGTTCAAGAGAGTGTTTAATCCCACCCGTGGCACTGAGGAAAGAACACTCTGACAGATGGTTTTAACCTTCTCTTGCAGACACACCCAGGAGGACACAGCACAGCCCCCAGCACCCTCCTGGCCCCAAAATCTGAGAAGCTTTATTTGTTCTGGACAATTTATGTTGAAAAATAAATTGGGATTTTTTTCCCGGATTATTTTATCAAAATATTACTGCAGTGAACATCAGCTGGGAGATGAAAAGTCATTTTCTTGCTCCTCCTCAAGCCCTGCCCTGAGACCCCGCCAGGGCTTGGACACACCACAAAGTCCTCTTCACTCTCCTGGTGTATGGGACATGTTCCTAAAACAAAATCCCTTTAAATGGGGTTTTTAGCCTGACATAATTGCATCCAGCAGTGTTAACCAGAGCAGCTGTGGCTGCCCCTGGATCCCTGGCAGTGCCCAAGGCCAGGCTGGACACTGGGGCTGGGAGCAGCCTGGGACAGTGGGAGGGGTCCCTGCCATGGCAGGGGTGGCACTGGGTGGGATTTAAGGTCCCTTCCAACCCAAATTATTCCATGATTCCATGATTTTGTGCAAAGTCCACAGTGGCTGGAAAAATTCTCCCTGCTGGGAACTCGAGGGACTCCCCAAACCACCCTTCCATCTCTCTGGCAGTTGTGATGGAAAAGGCTGCTCCAGGAGGGACACTGGAAGAGCTGCCAGGGTTTTTTTTTTTCCAAGTCAAGCTGTTTGAACATTATTTCAGATTAATCTGATGCCTGATTTGGGCAAAATCGAATCATTCTGTGAAAGGAAAGAGAGATTAAATTATAACTGCAAGAAGTGTTCCAACAAAATCCCGTTCAAACTGAAAAGAATCTGTGATTTAATTCCACAAACACGGGAGCCCAGGGTCACCAGCATCTGTCTGGAAAGCAAAGGACGGTTTTGAAAGCATTAGGTAAATAATCACTTCAGTTTTCACTGGAACAGGTCACAGACAACTCTTCCCCAGCAAGAAATGCCTGAGTTTTCAGAGCAGAGTGAGAAAACGGGAGATAAAACACCCCAAATCTCCACAAAGACACAGCCCAGCATGTTGGAAGATCATGAAAAGTGGGGTGAAAGCCTCCACCAGACCTGCTGGGGAACACTCTCCTCATTTTTCAACTACAAAACCGCCTGAGCAGCGCCTCAAACCCCCTCTCCTCCCGTCATCCTCGGGCAGATCAGGAACAAAGCGGGAAGGGCCGTGACCCCTGAGCACAGCACAGAAATCCGGGGATAAAAAGGCTTCTCTGTGCCCAGCTCGGGGCTTTCGGCACGGGGAAGATGAATTAAAAGTGTCGGGAGCACGAGCCAGCGCCGCTGCTCTCCCGAGGATGGAGCGCGGGCAGCTGCTCCCCGTTCCCGGCCGGAGCTGTGGGAATCCGGGGCAGATCCCATCTTTCCATCACCCCCTCCACGGAAGTGGGGCCGGGTCAGAGCCTGCAAATCCCCAACGTGCTACAAAAGCTTTTTGTGCCGCACGGGGCTGGGTGGGAGCTGGGGGAGGTGAAAGGGGCAGCAGAGGGACAGACCATGAGCAGGGGCTGAGGCCCAGCTCGTGCTCCCCATCAGGAGACTGGGATTGCTCACGGCTCTGCCCAGTTCCAGCTGGGACGGGTCTGGGGACGGGTTTGGGGACGGGTCTGGGGACGGGTTTGGGGCCTGGTGCCTGCAGGACCCGCTGGCACGCTGGCTGTGAGTGGAGAGCAGAGACAGCACAGACGGTGGAGCTGAGGTTCCCCTTCCCCTCATCCCTGCCCTCTTTCCCAGTCTTTTTCCACGTCCCTCACCCTGCAGTGACCCTGGGCCCCTCTCCAGGACGATGCTGTCTGTCCCTCACCTCTGCAGAGGGACACACTGACCACTCTGAATATGCAGTGCTCAAAGGCTTTTATTTCACGTATTTCACCTTTTTTATATAAAGGGATATTCATCGATGGCCTCATCCTTAAATTTCCTGCCTCACGTGTACTGGGAACACCACCCTGCACCGTCCTAACTCGCTTTTCCCTGGAAGCACCGCTGTGTATCTATGGAAATGCTGCACTGCCTTACCCTGGTAATTATCAATCTTTCCAGGACTGATTATTCCTTTCCAAGGTTTCGTTTTGTGCCCAACACCTGGAGCTGGCAGTGGCATAAAGCACTGCCCCTGTGCTTGCCAGTGCTCCCTCCCCTCACCCTTCCCCTTGCCATCAGTGAGAATTATTTATTATATTTGAGGCACTGCCCTCTCTCCCTGGATCATTTTCCTCCATATTAACACATTTTGGAAAATACCCTAACAAATATCTCGGGTCCATTAATCCATTAATCTGCAACAAATTTCTTTAAGCAGAATTAAGTAATTTAAATAAGCAAATGTTCTTCACAGAACAGGTGGGGTTGAAGGGATATTTGAAGGGATTTTTTCTTGCCCCTCACTTCCCTCTCAGTGCCCCCTCAGCACCCATCCTTCCAGCAGGGATTTACCACCCTTCCCAGCTGGGATTTACCATCCTTCCAGCTGGGATTTACCACCCTTCCCAGCTGGGATTTACCATCCTTCCAGCTGGGATTTACCACCCTCCCAGCTGGGATTTACCATCCTTCCAGCTGGGATTTACCACCCTTCCCAGCTGGGATTTACCACCCTTCCCAGCTGGGATTTACCACCGTCCCCTCTGGGATTTACCACCCTTCCCAGCTGGAACTTACCACCCTCCCATCTGGGATTTACCACCCTCCCAGCTGGGATTTACCACCCTCCCAGCTGGGATTTACCACCCTTCCCATCTGGGATTTACCTCCCCACTCCCAAGGAACTCGCTGGGAGTTTTCCTGTGAATGAAAGCAGAGCGTGCAGGGATTGGGAAAAGCAGCAAAGCAGAAAAAAAGGTATTTTCTGGTTGTTTTTCCAGCTGGTTACACACAGACCTGCGGAGAGCGTTGATCCAGGAGGGTTCAGCCGAGAGGCTGAAGGTGAAAGGAACACTTCCAGGGATAATGGCCCTTTCCCTCTCGGATGGCTGGGAGGGTTTCCTGTATTCACTCAGTGCTCTCCTCAATCCCACAGCTTCCTTTTACACTAAAATGGGAAATACTGCATAAAATGAGATAAATAATTTTAGTGGGTGCACTGGCATTCGGCCAGCACTCAACCCACTACAGGATCCCCACTGGATAAGTTGTACATAGTCCCAGTTTGTGCAGGTAAAATCAGGATGTGCTGGATGCACATTTTACACAGACTGGGATGGAAAAACAGACAACTACCCCAAATATACATCATATGTTGTGTATATATTAATAGCTTTAATTTATTTTTATAAATGTGTTTTATATTTAATGTATTTCATATTTAATAGAACATTTCACTTGGAAGGGACCTACAAGTCCCTGGCCAGGCTGGACACTGGGGCTTGGAGCAGCCTGGGACAGTGGGAGGTGTCCCTGCCCATGGAGGGGGTGGCACTGGGTGGGATTTAAGGTTCCTTCCATCCCAAACCTTTCCAGGATTCTGGGATTCTGCACTGATCTGCTCCAAACTCTCTGATCCCCTCAGGGCTGCCCAAAAGCTGTTCTGGGCCCATGATGGGATTTTTGGGATGTGCTGTGCAGGGTAGGAGCTGGACTGGACCATCCTCGTGGGTCCCTTCCAGCTCAGGATATTCCAGGATTCCGTGGTTATCCCAATGTTCCTTCAACGCTGCCGGGCTTGGGGCACCATCCCCTCTCCAGGAGCTGTTCCACCCTCTCCCAGCCTAAAATCTGAGGAGGAGGGAGAAAAATCTCCACTCGCCAGAGGGTGGGAGCTGCAGTTCCTGGGTGTGCCAAGGACAGCAGCAGTGGTTCAGAGTACCCAACCCCTGTACTGGTACTGGGAGTCTGCAGGGAGTCAGGAGGCCATGGAATCACGGAGGCATTTCAGTTGGAATGGGCCATAAACTACCCAGGAATCAAGGAGCCCTTTTGGTTGGAACAGGCCATAAACCACCCAGGAAAAGAACAAAGCTGGAGGAGTGTGTCATGGCAAAATCAGGAGCAAAGTGTATCAAGGCTTTATCTATTCCAAAAGCGGGCAGAGCATCCATTAATTAATCCCAAAAGGTTCTGGGAGTCACTAAGATGACTGTGTAAAATGTTAGTAACTCCTCAGTTATTATTTTCCTCGGTTTATTTGTTTCCACGACGCATAAATGTTCTGATTGAACACTTAATGACCACAAAATACCTGAGCAGCACTCTTCCCCCAGTAATGACACTTCCCATGTTCCTTATGGCCATCATCTTGGAGCTGAAAAAGGCTGGAATAATCCCATTATCTATTGCAGCCATTTAGTCGTAGAAATGGAGCATGAAATAAACACTTTAGATCATTAGCCCTGGCACAGCAGCACAGCGGGAGCTGTAATCACCCCTAATCCGCCTTAACCCGGGACACACCTCATAACAAACCCCTGGGGCAGCTGGGATTCATCCTGGGAATGCAACAGGTACCTCTGGAAAAGGCCTTGGGAAAAAAGAGGCTGAATTTTACCCCGTGTGCACCGCCCTGTTTCCCCTCTGCTGCCCTTCCCCAGGGCACAGGGACAGGAGGAGAGGGAACGGCCTCAGGCTGGGCCAGGGGAGGCTCAGGGGGGACACCAGCAGGAATTTCCCCATGGAAAGGGTGGTCAGGCCTTGGCAGGGGCTGCCCAGGGAGGTTTGGAGTCTCCATCCCTGGAGGGGTCCCAGGAATTCCTGGAGGTGGCACTCAGGACTCTGGGCTGGGGACAAGGTGGGCATTGGGCACAGCTGGGACTCGGTGGTCCTGGAGGGCTTTTCCAACCTCAGCTGGGATTCTTTCCCCTGTTTTTATTGGCATATTCCCCCAGCTCACAGCAGGGTCCTTCCCTGGGAGAAGGTGATGCCAGCACCGTCAGGGAAAGTCGAATTTATTGATGGAACGGGCACGACACAGCCTCAGTTCATTAAAGCAAATGGAGGAAAATCAACACGTGGCAAAGCAACCGATTCCCTCCGGGAGCTGCTCCTCCCTGGCTCCCTCCTCCCCCTCACTCCGGTGGCTTCAGATTTCGGGAGGCGGCACAGAGCGTGGCCGTGCCCAGCCCCTGTGGCTGCCCGGGCTGTGCTCGGTGTCCCTGGCAGAGAGCAGTTCCCGACTGTTTCATACCCAGCTTTGCTTCTCCTCTTTCTCCTTTTCCCATCCCTGCGTGTCCATGGTGGCCGTCAGGGCCCCACACTCCCCACATCCCCCGTGGGAGAGGAGGGGACAAAACACCCACAGCAGCCTGGAGCAGGGGCTAATCCAGCCTGGAAGCTTTGTCTTCCTTTTTTGTCATCACTTTTTAACAATAACCTGGCAATAATGAGAAAATTAAATTTGCCACAGAGGCTGTTGCAGGCATTCCAGGACGAGAGAATATTTCAAAGTGTGTTCAGTAAAATATATGCAAATGAGCTGCAGATAAAACTCGAATTGTTCTGTCTTGTTGGGTGGAAAATGTGACAGCTTCCACTGAGGATGGCAGGGATGCACTTGGGAGAGGGAAGTCGGGATGTGCTCACGGACAGGCTGGTCAGGCTGCAGAAGAGGGGCTCAGGGGGACCCTGTGGCTCTGCACAATCCCTGACAGGAGCAGGGATCCTTCTCCCGGGGAGCAGGGACAGGATGACAGGGAACGGCCTGAGGTTGCACCAGGGCAGGTTTAGGTTGGATATTGGGGAAAATTTCTTCCCAAAAGGGGCTGTCCAGCCCTCCACAGCTGCCCAGGGTGGGGGTGGAGTCCCCATCCCTGGGGGGATTTCAAAGCCCCGTGGATGTGGCACTTGGGGACACGGGGCAGTGGTGGCCTTGGCAGTGCTGGGAATGGTTGGACCCGAGGATCTTACAGGGATTTTCCAGCCTAAACAGTTCCCTGAATCTATGATTCCATAAAGTTGTGATTTTCTCCCAAACCTGGCTGGAGTCAGACCTTCCCCAGCACTGTGGTTGAGGTGAGAGCACGGATTTGGTTGCTCAGATCAGCCCTTGGCTCCCCTAGATCCTGAGCTGGGTTCAGCCCTCACCACCAGACACATCCATCACAGCCAGTGGTGGATATGAGGAACAAAGGCCAGTTTGGGAGGAATGCTCTGTCCCAGGCAGGGGCTCCATCTCCTGTCACAATTCCATGCCAAACCATGGAAAATGCAACTCCTGCTCCGGTGTTCCTTCCAACCCTGTCCCCGCTAGGGCAGCAAATGACCAAAAAAAGGTGTTTAGACCTCATTTTCGTGCCCTGCAGGGTTGATGTGTCCCATGCCAAATTAAATGGCAGCAATGGAAAGGCAGCATTCCATGGAAATTCCCCCTCTGGGGTGGAAGGGACCAGGGTTTATCAGCTGTGCAGAAACGGCCGTGTCAGGGTAACTGCAAGGGGAGCTTTTCTCCCTCAGTGCTGAAGTGTCTCACTGGCAGCAAGGCACTGGCTCGAGATTTGCATAATTTATTGCCTGGATACTTCATTTCAATTAAAAATTCCTCTAACGAAATTAATAATTACTCTTAAAACGGGCAGGAAGCATCTCCTGAGGGAGGGGACGGAGCAGGGTGGGATCCCTGCAGCAGCAACCCCAAAGACACTCCAAGATGATCCCAGACACTGCATGGAGAGGCCTCAGCTAAAATTGCCATAACCCTCGGAGCTTTTGCTTCCCAGCGCAGAGTAAAGGATCTTCCAGGTCTGCCCGTGGTATCCAGCCTATTTCCATGGATTCCCTGGCTACTGGCGAGCTGCAAACGAGAGCAGGAGCTCGTTACCAATGTGCTTCACCCAGTGAGCACCCATGGGAGGGCAGAGGAAAGCAGAGCCCAGGCCAGGGGCAGCAGGGACTAAATGCAGTTTTTTGGGGTGAATCCCACCGGGCTCGGTGTGATTCCATCCCAGTCTATCCCTGCACAGCTCCAGTCCCTCCCCCCTCAGAGCAAAAGGCAAGGAAGGAAAGGGTAAATGATATTTTACTGCATTTTTGCGGTGAAACTGTGCACAAGGAAGCAGAAAAAGGAGCAGAACCCAGCTCCTGGCAAACCACAGTAAAGCTGTGGAGGACATTTAGTGGTGATTTCCCTTCTGAAGAGAAAACAATATTAGAGATCTGCGAGGCCTGAAAAATTTGCATCTTTCCCTTCCTCATCTCCATTCCCCCTAAATCTTTTATGGGGATCATTACAGCACGTTGTGCTCCACCAGCGTCATCACAAATAAACCTCTGCCCATTACCCAGCGCCTGGGGCACTGCAGGGAATCAGAGAGATCCATCAGAGCCCTGGTGCTCCAGGGAGGGCAGGGCTGTGAGCACAGCCCGGGCTGGAGGACGAATTCAGCCTTTCCCTCCGAAAATCCAACCTTCTCCCTGCTGTGCTCCCTGCTACCCCCGGGCCTGGGGCTCAGCCCCATCAGCTCCTCCTCAATTACTGCATAAAAACTAATTATAGCTCAGTGCCCGGTGCAGGTGGGAGGAAGCACGGAGTCCTGGAATGGGTTGGCTGGGAAGGGACCTTAAATCCCACCCAGTGCCAGCCCTGCCACGGCAGGGACACCTCCCACTGTCCCAGGCTGCTCCAAGCCCATCCAGCCTGGCTCTCCTGACCGTGGGCTGCACTTGGAGCATGGGCTCCTTCCAGGAGGAGTTTAGGGCCACCACAGGTTGCTGTAGTGCAGTTTGCTCTGTTGGATCCTCCCAGAGCCAAGCAGGGGCTTTGTGCTGGGTTTGATGAGCTCTGCCCCAGCCGAGGGGGGGAAGCACCGCCAGGATTTATTCGAGTCCTTGTAAACAAATCTTCATTAACCACAAGAACTTGCAAGAGGAAAATCCTGTTCTGTCAAGTGCTGGGTGCTGTTTAATGAAGAAAAATGAGGCAGCCAGCACAGGCAGGGCAGACAGGGCTGGGGCTGAGTGACTTCCTTCCCTGGGCCGTCGTTCCCTCCTCCCACCTCACGATCAGTGTTTGCAGACTCCTGCAAGCCATGGCCAGTGTCATGGAATCCTGGAATATTCTGAGTGGGAAGGGACCCACAGGGATCATCCAGTGCAGCCCCTGTCCCTGCCCAGACCCCCCAACGACCCCACCCTGGGCACCCCTGGCAGCGCTGTCCAAACGCTCCTGGAGCTCTGGCAGCCTCGGGGCCGTGCCCATTCCCTGGGGAGCCCGGGCAGTGCCCAGCACCCTCTGGGGGAAGAACCTTCTCCCAGTAAAAGATCCTCTCAGGATGCTCTCCAAAGCTTGTCCAGGCGATCCCCACCAGCCCCAGGGGCTTTGTGCTGCTCCCATAAATCCTCCCCGCGCCTGGGCTGTGCCCAGACAGCGCTCGGGGCAGTTTGGACCCCTGGCTCAGCTCCTGAGGACATGGAAACCACAAGTTTGCAGCCAGCTTAGCATCCATCATCCAGCATAAAGAAAAAAATCATGGCATTATCTTTGCCTCATTTTCAATGCAGCCGACAAGAGCGATTTCTCTGCTCCAGGCCAAGCAAATTACACACGATACAGGATTGCAGATAAAATATTGGGCTGCATTCAAAATTCACTTTCAATTTTAATGCATTTGAGTTTGAGCTGGCAATTCATGGGGAAAGAAATAATAGAGCCGAGCACCACGGCTGGATGTGCTCAGTGCAGAGCCTGAAGGGCAAACGGCTCCGCTTGGAGCTGCTCCTGCTCCCTTGGCTTCCCATGGAGCACAGGAAAGCTCCAGGGATGGAGCCCCTCTGCTCCGGAGCCAGGCTGGGAGAGCTGGGAATGTTCACCTGGAGAGGAGAAGGCTCCAGGGAGAGCTCAGAGCCCCTTGCAGGGCCTGAAGGGGCTCCAGGAGAGCTGGAGAGNGTGATGATTCTGTGATGCTGACCCTGTGTGGGCAGCGGGGTACAAGAACCCCACCCTGATGGAGATGCAGTAAGAAGTAGAATTTTTGGTTTAAAATGTTCAGGTTATTGGAGCTCAGGCCAGTTTGGGATGTTTCCTCATGGAGGAGGTGAACTGGTTCCTCCCGAAATGATTTGGATTGGAAGGAACCTTAAATCCCATCTACCTCCAGCCCTGCCATGGCAGGGACACCTCCCACTGTCCCAGGCTGCTCCCAGCCCCAGTGTCCAGCCTGGCCTTGGGCACTGCCAGGGCTGGAATGATGCCGGAATGATGGGACACCAGTGGCATCACCACAGCTGGGGGGATCTTCCAGGCTGTCCCCAGCAGCTCTGAGCCGGGATCCGAGCAGCCTCCCCTCCCTGCACACAGCCAGCCCCGTGCCAGCCCTTTGATGAAGCTTTCCATTTTTTTAAATTGAAATATTTCTCATGCCTGCTCACACACCTCTTCCAGAGCCCTGATATTTATCTAACATATTGAAAAATTATTTTAATTTTCAGGTTTTTTTTTTTCTCCCTCCCTCCCTCCTTGGGAACCTGGCAGAGATAACAAAGCCATGAACAAGCCTCATTCATTTCATGCATTTCTGAACATCATGGCAACCACTGTCAGAAAATTTAATCATGCTGCTTTCATAACATTTCTTTTGCATATTTCCGCCATCGCTCCGTGGAGCGTGGCCGTGGCAAACATCACTTGCCTGAAGTCGTGTGCAAGGGAGAGTCCAGCACCTCATCCCGGTGTGGTACTGGGAGGGAGAGCAGGGATGGGAGCTGAGGGTGTGGACGGGAAGCGTTCACTGCACCCTCCTCCTGCTCCGCCCTGCCCTGCGTTTAGAGCTTCCTGCTGGTGCATCAGTCAGAGTCTGCTTTTCCTGCCGGTGTGGGGAAAGGGGAGTGAATCTCAAAAGTATCATGGAATTATGGAATGGTTTGGGTTAAAGGGACCTTAAATCCCATCCCATCCCACCCCTTTTCCATGGGCAGGGACACCTCCCGCTGTCCCAGGCTGCTCCCAGCCCCAGTGTCCAGCCTGGCCTTGGGCACTGCCAGGGATCCAGGGGCAGCCACAGCTGCTCCGGGCACCCTGTGCCAGGGCCTGCCCACCCTCCCAGCCAGGAATTCCTTCCCAATATCCCATCCATCCCTGCCCTCTGGAAGCCATTCCCTGGGTCCTGTCTCCCCAGGCCCTCGGGAACAGTCTCTCTCTGCTCTCCATGAGATGAAGCTCCTGGAGCTGCTGGCTCTGATCTGAGATGTGAAACTGCCTCGGGTTCACAATCAGCTTCACTTACCTGCAGTGTGCAGATAATCATAAAGGAAATACCCCGTGCCTGCAGCACCATCTGTGCGCTTCCCCTGCTCAGCACCACCAATTAATTCCATCTTGAAGAGCCTTCTGGACCAGCCACGAGGACGTGCAGGTACCAGTCAGAACTCCCAGGCCGCTTTTCCTTCGAGGCAATTCATCTGCATTTGACATTTCCAAGTTCTCCAGCTCCATAAAATTTATTTCTGACTGGTTTCATGTAAATCAAATTGCTTGAGACTTCTGCCTTCAGATTATAAGTGATCACATTAAAGCACAAGATGCTCTTGGCCACGGCGAGACTGGAAATGAGATTTTGTACAGTTGTTCTTTTTCGTTAAATTCTTTTTTTTTTTTGTGAACATACAACTTTGTCATTCCCAAATCATTTGTCCACACGGTGTTCTGGTGACATCCAGCTTAGAATATGGCATCCAGCTCTGGAGAAACCAACATCAAAAGGACGTGGAGCTGCTGGAATGATCCAGAGGAATCCACAGAGCTGCTCCCAGGGCTGGAGCCCCTCTGCTCTGGAGCCAGGCTGGGAGAGCTGGGAATGTTCATCTGGAGAGGAGAAGGATCCAGGGAGAGCTCAGAGCCCCTTGCAGGGCCTAAAGGGGCTCCAGGAGAGCTGGAGAGGGACTGGGGACAAGGGATGGAGAGACAGGACACAGGGAATGGCTTCCCACTGCCAGAGGGCAGGGATGGATGGGATATTGGGAAGGAATTCCTGGCTGGGAGNTTGTGTGCCACAGGATCGGGGGCAGCGGTGGAGCCTTCCGAGGGACATGGACTTGATCCGTTGTTTCCCAGACCTCCCCACAGACGAGCTCCAGTTTTCTGGGAATGGCTTCCCCCTGCCAGAGGGCAGGGACAGATGGGATATTGGGAAGGAATTCCTGGCTGGGAGGGGGGGGAGGGGCTGGGCTGGAATTCCCAGAGCAGCTCTGGCTGCCCCTGGATCCCTGGCAGTGCCCAAGGCCAGGCTGGACACTGGGGCTTGGAGCAGCCTGGGACAGTAGGAGGTGTCCCTGCCATGGCGGGGGTGGGATGGGATTATTTTAAAGCTCCTTCCCACCCGAACCATTCCATGCTTCTCTCCTGGAGTTTGGCACAGGGTTGGCTCCCCCTGCCCTGCCAGTGCTGAGGCTGCTGCAGCCCCAGCGATGTTCCAGTGCCTGGGAAGGGCTTGGGGAGCTGCAGCTGTGGGGACAAGGCAGCCCTGAGGTCACACCCTGGGGGGAACCTCCTTTGATCAGGCCCAGGAACACCTGGGTCCTTTCCCATGATCCAGGTGGGATCACCCAGTGCCTGCACCTGGAGAGGGTCCCCAGGCCCAGTGACACCAGTGCAGCCCCTGGATGCCCCAGTTCCCCTCACGCTGCTCCAGTCCAGGCTGCCTGAGGCTGCTTTGGTGTTGTTGTTTCCTTTAATTCCGCAGGAAAACATCTCCCCGAGCTGCAGGTAATTGGAGGAGCAGCCTGGGCACTCGGGAACTTGGGGAAGATAAATGCAGGAGGCTAAATTAGTTCCAGCATTTTTAAGTTGCAGAAGTGCAAAGGCAAAAAAAAAACCCAACCCAACAGCAGCAGCAACAAATATTCCCAGAGAGCCCTGTTTGCTGGAGGCAGAGGAGGGAGGAGGGGAGCTGCAGGAGGACCAGGAATTCTGGATCCACAGCTTGCAGCCGGGTCAGAGCCAGCACAGAGCCGCATCCCGAAATCCGGGATCTCCAGTGCCTGTGGGCATCCACAGCCACGGCTCCAGGCCCTCCTGCCCTCTGGGCACACCCAGTGGTGGCCTGAGCCACCTTTGGGCATCAAAGCCATCGCTTGGATGGGGTTGGGTCCGAGGAACGCCTGGATGTGGCACTGGGGGCCGGGGACAAGGTGGGCATCGGGCGCAGCTGGGACTCGGTGACCCTGGAGGGCTTTTCCAGCCTCAGGGATTCTGGGATTCTGTGATTGACCCTCGGGCAGGGGGCTCCAGGGGGCTCGGGGGGGTCAGAGGGTTCTGGGAGGGCTTTCCCAGCCTCAGGGATCCCAGGATTCTGCCTTGGTGCCTCCTCTCCATCAGCTCCTGGGGAGGATTCCCAGCAGATGCTGCTCCTGTGGGTTTGCCGTGGAAAACTGGGGATTCCAGGGGGATGTTGGAGTGTCTCCCCCGGGGCAGCAGGAGCAGTGGGACACTGAGGCCACCGGATCCATCCCTGGGGGAGACGGAGCTGTGCCAGCCTCTGCTCAGCCCCCGGCAAATCCCAAACCTGAACCAGGGGGGAGCAGCCAGCCCAGGGTGAGATTCCAGCAGCCCTGCCCTTCCCAGGGCAATTCCAGCCAGGAGGAGCAGGGCAATGGGAAACAGGGACCGGCTGGAACCTTCTGCAGAGGAGCAGCAGAGCTGAGCAACCAGAGCTGAGCAACCAGAGCTGGATAGACGTGCATGGATGGATTATATAACATTATAATCACGCACAAAGCGTATTTTTACTTTCTCTTATTAGCATTTTGGGGAAAAAACACTGAAGACAGACTCTGACTATTAAATCTCAGTCCTGCAGGGCTGGGACCCCCCCTGGGGCAGAGCATCCCCTGGTGGGGGGGCTCAGGGGGCAGAGTCCCCTCCCTGCCACACAGGGACACCCCCAAACCACGTGGGTCTGTCGGGGGGCACAGGGCACAGAGGAGCTGCTGGCTCTCGTTTGAACCATTTAATTGTGCTTTCAATGAGGCTGAACTAAAAGAGTCCAGGCTGAGTCCATTTGTCAAAGATCACAATGGGTTTTTTCCCCTTAATGAGGCTCTTGCAGCAGCACTGTTTAATTATTCCCATGGCTGCTTTCCCCTGCAGGCAAAGAGAATCCCAGAATCCCAGAGTGGTTTGGGTTGGAGGGACCTTAAATCCCACCCAGTGCCACCCCTGCCATGGCAGGGACACCTCCCACTGTCCCAGGCTGCTCCAAGCCCCAGTGTCCAGCCTGGCCTGGGACACTGCCAGGGATCCAGGGGCAGCCACAGCTGCTCTGGGCACCCTGTGCCAGGGCCTGCCCACCCTCCCAGCCAGGAATTCCCAATTCTCAATATCCCAACTAAATCTCCCCTCTTTCAACTCAAACCCACTCTCCCTGTGCTGTCACTGCTGGCCCTCACAGAAATTCCCTCTCCAGCCATGGCAAGACGCTCTCAAGGCTCACCAAAGCCACCAAGAACCTTTGATTGCCGAGCTGAGCCACAAAGAACCATCAAACCGAGCAGGCAGATTGCTTTTGTTCTCCTTTCCTGCAGATTTCCCCCAGAACAGACAGAAACAGTGACACTGATTACTCGTTACATCATTAATATTTAACAGCTTGCCATAATAAAATATTTAAACTCAAATATATTGATTTTTAGCATGTTAATACAGTTGCAGCACAAACAGGATTAGCAAGGTCTCATATGCAGAACTTTAATTAAATCCATAAACCACACTTTTTTAATAAGCTCTCACACAAAACTTAACTTTAAATAAATGCTTTGTAATAGGCAGGGAGGCTCTGCAGGACCTGGAGAGGATTTTTGGACCTGAGCATGTCCCACACTTCCTGATGGGAATTCCTGGGGACCTCAGCTGACATTCTAACCTGCTCCAAGCAACCTCAATGTTGTCTCCAAGAAAGAAATAAGAGTTTTATCAATAAATAATAACAGTTTGGCAAGGAGATGAGCTTTAAGGTGCTTCCAACCCAAGCCAGTCTGGGCTTTTGTGGTTCTCCAGCGCAAGGAATGGCGCTGGAGAGCTGGGAACGCACTCAGGGATCACCTTCCATGGCCCAGGCCATTGCAGGGTCACCTGCCAGGACCTCTGGGTGATTCATCCTCCCCACCTCCAGGGACAACCCAGCTCCCATCCCACCATTGCTCTGGCAGTGAAAATCCCCATTTTCTGCCTTTCTTGGAGGTTTTTCCTGTGCTGCCGCCACCAGTGGAGGCTCAGCTATAAAGGCAGGAGGCAGGTGGTGGCTGCAGCCACACTCAGGTTAAACCATGAAGCTCTTTGGGGCAAAAAGGCAATTTTAGCACCCTGCGTTTCCCTGTGGCAGCGGCTGAGGCCTGCTGGACACCCAGAGGTCACAGCAGCTGCCAAGGGACTTTTCCAAGAAGTTTTCCATCAAACCTCATCTCTGAAATCCTTGGCTCTTACCAGTGCCTGTGCTGGGAGAACGTCAAATTATCCTGCAGGAACGGAATCCCGACCACGGGGCCGTGATCACGCTGTGAGAGCGCCGAGTTAACGAATTCCCATCATCCTGGAAACCCGCGGAGCAGCCGGGAGGGAGCCCGTCTGTCTGCCACCACATCCCGGTTCCAGAGCCAGCCAGCCTCCCTCGCTGTCCTGCCCCCTCGCAGGCAGCACCTGGGGAGGGCATTCCTGCCCGGGACGGGGGTGGGTGCTGATGTTCCCAGAGCTCTGGGAGAAGGAACAGCCCAGCCCGTCCCCACCGCCCTGCGGAGCCCTTCCCGCTGTTATCCCTGTTTGTACAAAGTCCATCCTGAGCTTTCCCACAGCTCTGTACAGAAGGGTGGGTCCAGGTGGGGGTCGGGCTCTGCTCCCGGGGAACGAGGGACAGGACAAGAGGGAAAAGCCCCAGGGGATGGTTAGGTGGGATACTGGGAAATTCTATTAATGGAATCGTTGTCCAGCCCATGGTGGGTGAGGTGAGCACCACCCTCAAATCCCCAAATTCCTGCCTCCCTTCTCACCAGCGCTATTCCAGAAATATTATTTCTACATTTCAGTTTGTGTTTTCCGGGGCTTTTTTTTTTCTAATGAAACAAAACAGTGGGGGGAAATGACCTTTTCAGGTTTTAGATGTTCTGGAAAGGGAAAAATACCCAACTAAGTGATTCTGCTTTAAAAGCCATTAAAATGTTCCAATGGAGGAAGCTCGGGGATCCGTAATTATTACCAGTGGCAGGGGTTATTTTTCCTGCTCTTGTTAGAACCTTCTCCACAACTAACGGCCTCCTTCCTGCCAAATGAGATCCTCTGCCACTGCCTTCAGGATGTGCTGTGAGGAGAATCAAATCCTTGCAGTTGAAATGGGAGCCAAACCCCAAATTCCTGAGGGACACAGGCACCCCCTCAACTCCGGGTGCAGTCTGGAGGGACCCAAATCTCCCAGCACCACCCAGGGGGGAATTTCAGGGTTTTTCCCATAGTTTTCGTGGTTTTCCCCATAGTTTTTCCATAGTTTTCCCCAGTTTTCCTCCAGGATAGCAGGAATACCCGCTCGACCCTGAGCCAGCAGCTCCACGTGGGAGCATTGCCGGGAAAGCCCCGCCTGGCTGAGCCTGCTGGTGACCACTGCAGATGCTAATCCCTGCTGCAGCCAGCCCTGTGCAGCTCCTGCCAGCACTGGGACAGCAAATCCCGAATAACCTCTTCCCTAGAGCTGTTTAAAACAGACAGGGACAGCCAGGTGCTGCTGAAAAGGCCTTTTCATCTCCCAGCACTTCTGGCTGTGGAAATCTCTTCCCAGTGCTCGGCTGTGAAATTGCAAATCTGCTTGGGCTGGGTTTAAGGGGATCAGGATTGTTACTGAAACCCCCGGAGCGACCCCTCCAGGTAAATCCCGGCTCCTCGTTAGCAGCCGGTGCCATCGGTTCGGGATCCCAGCTGTGGATCTGCTCCATCAGTCCAGGATCCCAGCCGTGGATCTATTCTGTCAGTCTGGGATCCCAGCTGTGGATCTGTTCTGTCAGTCTGGGATCCCAGCTGTGGATCTGCTCCATCAGTCCAGAGTCTCAGCTGTGGATCTGCTCCATCGGTCCGGGATCCCAGCTGTGGATCTGCTCCATCAATCTGAGATCTCAGCTGTGGATCTGCTCCATCAGTCCGAGATCTCAGCTGTGGATCTGCTCCATCAACTCAGGGTACAGGCCATGGATCTCCTTCCTTGGTCCCACTCCATCAGTCCAGGACCCATGGTCATGGAACTCCTTCCCTGGTCCCACTCCACCAACCCAGGGTCCGTGCCGTGGATCTCCCTCCTCATTTCCCCTCCACCAGCGCCAGGTCCATCCCATGGATCTCCTTCCTCATTTCCCCTCCATCAATCTGGGTCCATCCCATGGATCTCCTTCCTCATTTCCCCTCCATCAATCTGGGTCCATCCCATGGATCTCCTTCCTCATTTCCCCTCCATCAATCTGGGTCCATCCCATGGACCTCCCTCCTCATTTCCCCTCCAGCAGCCCCAGCCCATCCCACGGATCCCATTCCCGGCCCCTCTCGCGCGTGCAGCGTGGCCGAGCTCTCACTCCGCGGCGAGAGCGAGCAAAGGCTCCTTTTCCCTTCTGGAAAGAAGTGCGGGAAGCACTTTTGTGAGCAGTGGAACTGCGGGCCCTGGCAGCGCTGGCTGCAGTGGAGCTCTGCCACCACCTGCAGGGCTCCTGCCGGGCTGCTCTGCTTCCCTGCGCCTGGAAGCGCTGGGAAAGGCGGGCGAAGTTTTGGTTATCCCTCGATTCAGTTCCCGAAGGTTGTCCAGCCGCTCTCCCAGCAGAGGCTCGCACACATCCCGGGCAGCTCCCACATCCCTCTGGCCTGGTTTGAACAAGACACAGGCACCAGGAATCCCAGGAAATGCTTTATGGATGCCCGAGAAAGCAAACACCGATGCCAACACACAGCATGGCACAGAATAAACCCTTCCCTGGCCCTGACCCTGGCAGGGGGCACCTGCCTGCTCCAGGCCCCTCCAGGAGCCCCAGCTCCCGCATCCATCCCACATCCATCCCACATCCCTCATCCATCCCGCATCCATCCCACATCCATCCCACACCCCACACCCGTCCCGCATCCATCCCACCT
>VZTF01001757.1:140482-154685 GCA_013397755.1 Cnemophilus loriae
CCGACAGTGACATCCAGCGCCCGCCCGGCCCCGCCGCAGCCCCGCCGCGGCCGCTCCGCCTCCAGCCGGCGATTCTCAGGAAAAAGCGGCTTTTCCTCTTCCCGAGAGCAGCCCGGGACAGCCGGCTCCTTGGGAATGCTCGCGCCGGCTCCGCTCTTCCCGAATTCCCGGCATTAACGCGGACAGGGCGGCTCGGAGGAGCCTCAGCCCAGCCCGAATCATCCCCGGCACCGGCACCGGCACCGGCACCGGCACCGGCACGACCCCCCCCGGGGCACGGTGTCACGGGGCTGTCACGGAGCCGCAGAGCTCGGGCTCCCAGCCGTCCCTGTGCGCCCTCACCGGCGTNACCCGCACCGCCCGAATCATCCCCAGTATCGGCACCACCCGGATCGTCCTCAGTACCGACACCGCCCGAATCATCCCCGGCACCGGCAGCACCTTGAAAGATCCGCGGTACCGGCACCGCCCGGATCATCCCTGGTTACCGGCACAATCGTCATCCCTCCGGCACCGGCACCGCCCGAATCGTCCCCCTGGTACCGGCACCATCCTCATTCCCCCGGCACCGGCACCATCCGAATCATCTCCCGGGGACCACCCAAATCCTCCCGGTATCGGCACCATCGCATCTTCCCCCCGGCACCGGTACCACCCAAATCATCCCCGGCACCGGCACCATCCTCATCCCCCCGGTACCGGCGCCGCCCGCATCCCTCCCGCACCGCCCGGGGCAGGGTCCAGCCCCTGTTCCTGCCGAGCAGCTCGGGCTGGGTAGGACACGGGGGCAGCTCCGGGCTCTGCTCGGATGGAGGAGCTGAAATCCCTTCTGCTGCGGGGAAAGGCTGGGAGAGCTGGGAATGTTCACCTGGAGAAGGGAAGAGAGAGCTCAGAGCTAAAGGGGCTCCAGGAGAGCTGGAGAGGGACTGGGGACAAGGCATGGAGGGACAGGACACAGGGAATGGCTTCCCACTGCCAGAGGGCAGGGATGGGTGGGATATTGGGAATTGGGAATTCCTGGCTGGGAGGGTGGGGAGGGGCTGGGCTGGAATTCCCAGAGCAGCTGTGGCTGCCCCTGGATCCCTGGCAGTGTCCAAGGCCAGGCTGGACACTGGGGCTGGGAGCAGCCTGGGACAGTGGAAGGTCCCTCTGAGGTCTTCCTGGAGCCTTCTCTTCTCCAGGCTGAACAATCCCAACTCTCCCAGCCTTTCCATGGATATGTCCCATTTTCCACAGCAATAATCAGTGTTTAGCTCCCAGTGCTCTGATCCTGTGTGTGCTGGAGCTTGTCCAAGTGCATCCATAATAAATTAAAGCAGTGTGGGGGTAAAAGCCAGGATTTGATCGTAAACAGCCTGGAAAAGTGGGGGGGAGAAGGGGCAGCAGCCACGGAACGAGGACAGAGGTGGGAGCAGCTCCAGAGGCTCTGAGCACCAGATAAACCAGGATTTCCCAGGTTTATGTCACCAAACGGCTTCACATCCAATGAAACCATCACAACAACGCTCAGGGAGCACAGGAGCAACACCCTGGGAACGGCCAGAGAATCCCAACACGGCCCAGCTCGTGTCCTGTGGAACTCTAAAGCCTCTTCTGTAAACAAAACAAAACCAGCATGCTGCTGCTAAAGAAAAAAAATAAATAAAAGATGTACAGATAAAACCGCAAAACTACAGGGATCAGTTTTTACCCCCAAGCAAAGCACTCTGGCCAAGCACGAGGACAAAATTCCCTGTACAGTTATTAAATCCTGCTAAAATCCCAGTTTTCCTTGGATTTAAGACACAGCACACCACATAAGGAAAAAAAAAAAAAAAAAAGAGATAGGAATTAACATCCAGTTCTTCGTGTTTCAGGTCAATGGGAAGAATTCAAGGCAATTCTGGCTGTTTTGCATTGTGTCATACAGTGAATGGGGACTCACAGATGGGAAGGTCACTGAAGCAATGTTATCTCCCAGAAAAAAATGTTTCTAACATGGACAAAAATTCCAACAGTTCCTGAAAGGAAAGCATTCCTAGGAGGAGAGACTGGCAAGCAGCTTGTAGATGAATATCTTTTAAAAAGCAGAAATTCTGAGCAGTACGGACACAAACAAACTCATTTAAACCCACTGTAAAGCGCAATTTGAGAGATAAGGAACTGGGACTGGATGATAACTGGGAGCTGTGACACCTCAGCTGCAGGTCCT
The DNA here is from genome assembly GCA_013397755.1 of Cnemophilus loriae. Classification (NCBI taxonomy): domain Eukaryota; kingdom Metazoa; phylum Chordata; class Aves; order Passeriformes; family Corvidae; genus Cnemophilus; species Cnemophilus loriae. The sequence continues at coordinate 142,674 of VZTF01001757.1, forward strand.
TGGTTTCGCAGCTCCCAGCCAGACATTCCCAAGGGATCACTGAGTTTGAGCACAGCTTTACCCTGATTGTTGTGTCTGGTGTCCCTCTGCCCAAGCAGCGAAGGGACAGGACAGGAGCACCCGCTCAGGGACGGGGATGGAGTGAATTTAAGGGATGTGATCCCTAAGCTGATCCATCTCCAGGGAAGGGGTTCACCCCACAACAGCAGGAAAATCCATTGGGCATTTCTCCTGCAGAGCAGAAAAGTTTCTGCTGCTCTCTCCAGTGTGGCAATGTCACACCCACAGCACAGGGTCAGTCTGGGACATCGTTCACCTCAGCACCTCCTCTGGCCTCACTCCCCTGGGACAATTCCCCCTGGAAAGGGGTGGAACAAGGTGGTCTTCAAAGCCCCTCTCACCCCGAGCCATTCTGGGGTTTATCATTCCCACTGCCTGGGGAAAGGGAATAAAACATTTTGCAATTTTCAGTGCTTTGACTTTCATAAATGAAAGACGTTGCTATAAATAATCACCATAATATGGATTTTTTTTTTATTATGATTTACAATTTTTTAAATGATTTTTTGTTCTGTTTATGGATTTTTTGTTGTGATTCATCCCTGGCAGTGTCCAAAGCCAGGTTGGACAGGGCTTGGAGCAGCCTGGGACAGTGGGAGGTGTCCCTGCCATGGCAGGGGTGGCACTGGATGGGTTTAAGGTCCCTTCCAATTCAAACCATCCTGGGATTCTGGGATTCCTTCTCCTCCCTGCACACAAACCTGCACACACAGCCACGGAGCCCCTCCTGTCCTGCCAACAGATGCCCTGGAAGAATTAAATCAGGCTTTTAATTGCTGTCACTGGAATCCCTGGGGGTCAAATTAACAATTCCAGCGTTTTCAATGCAGTTTCTCTTATTTACATTTAAAGTCCTGCTCAGTTCCACCAGATCTGAAGGAGACGTGCAGGATTTTATGGTCTGTGCAGCCCCTGGGATCTCTGAATGATGTTTGATGGTGACAACGCCCTCCTGGACTGGTGAAATCCCAGGGTCTGGGATGGAAAACCTGGAGCAGCCCTGGCTGCAACCAGCTCTGCAGGAATTCAGGAAAAATCCAGAGCACTCAACCCTCCCCATTCAGCAAAATCATAAAGAAATGGCTTTTAAAGCAACTATTTCAAATATTATTGCACCTTTCAAAATTACACCGTGTGGGCTTGGAAAACAAACACTGAACATGTTAAAATAAAGGGAAAGGAAGCTCTGGAGCCAAAAAAATTCCTCAGTACCAGGCCTGGAAATGGGCAGACAGACACCACACAAATTCAAGGTAACTGAGATCAGAAGACAACCCAAAATGTGCTAAATTAGTTAAATTCCATTTTAAATGATGGTTATAACCCACGGCATCACTTTCTCTCTCTCTGGCCCAGTTTTCAGGGAGTTCAGGGCTGTCACCCAGCGGGACTGTGGTTAATCCCAGATCTGCCCCTCAGCAGGACACACATTTGGGATCAGCCCTAACTCCCTGCACTGCAGTGAACGGCAGAGCTGCCTGAGGAACCCGAGCTGGGTGTGTTTCTCACCCTGTTTGTGAGAATGGGAACAAAAAACATGAATCTGAAAAACCCCACTAGAACACCCAAGAGGGAGCTCATTCCATGGGGGGTGAGACTGCGGAGCTGCAGGGGCACGAGGGGATGGAGCAAAGAAGAAACCAAACCAGTGGAACAATCCAAACATGCTTTATGCACTGAAATCAGGAACAGCCCGGGGGCACCCCTACATTTAGCACCATTGTGAGATGGGAACACTCAGAGGAAGCAATCATACAATCCTTGAAAAAAAGGGGGAACACGGACACGAGCGCGCTCGGGAGAAGGATGGGACGGGCTGGCTTGGAGGATTTGTTGGATATCATGCTAGGAGTGCTGCTGCTGTGATTCCTCCCCGCATTCCAACTGAAAGCACGCAGCAGGATCAAGTCAGTTCATCTAGCACTCGCTTCTCCGCAAGAAGGAAACAGAAGGGGAAAGTTAAAAATGCAAATTCTCTTCATCAGATCCAAAAATGTCCCGAGGAGGCAACAAATTTGCCTTGTAAATGTCTCCAAGGATCATCCCAGCCCTCCTACCAGGAAGCAGGTGACAAAGGAGAGTACAGGCAACATCCTATGGCATTTATTATTTACAAACCTTGAGATACAGAAACAAGGCAGCCCTTGAGTTACTGGTCATAAAAAACCCCGTGAAGCACTGGCGCTTCGCCCGCGTGCAGACACAGCCAGGGGTCAGCAGCCCTGCGCTCACCCCACACGCTCACCCAGCCTCCCCCCAGCACAGGGAGCTCCGCGTTCCAGAGGAGGAAGAGACAAAAGCTCTCGAAAGGGTCGGATGGACAAACTTCCAACTGGATGCCAGCTCCCTCCCGAATCCACCGCCGTGCGCAGGGTGCCAGCCGAACCCAGCCGGACGCTCGGCTTCCCGCCCTCTGCTGCTGCAGTACCAGAGGGTAACTCCGGGAAGGAGCGCGTCCCTCCCCGTCTCCGTGCCCAGCCGAGCTGCAGCGCCGGAGCCGCCGCTCCCGCAGGGATGGCCGTGCAGCGGGGTCGGCTCCGGCCGCGCCACGTCCGAGCGGTCAGCGGCCTCAGAGGGCCGTGAGGCCGAAGTTGCAGCGGCAGTACATCATCCCCGCCGAGTCCAGCCACGAGTCCGAGATGGGCTCGTACCTCTGCACCGTGTTCAGGTAGGACGAGCCCGAGTGCCCCCCTACCACGTACAGGTGGTTATCGATCACCGCCGCCCCCACGCCTGCGGATGAGAGGATTGACATCAGCACCCGTGTGAATCACTGGGGTTTCTGTTCCCAGCTGCAACCGCCCCCCTCCGCCCACAGGCTGAGCCCAGAGCCCTCGCTGGCTAAAGAAATGGGTGTAAACGAGGAGCCCTCTCTGCTCTGGTCTGACACTCCTTTTACAGCGTTCTCATCCCCTTTCCTGCGATAAAACAACCTCCCTCTGTCCCAGTGCCCCTTGTCAGGGAGACTGTGGGATAGAATCCTGGAATATCCTGAGCTGGAGGGACTCACCAGGATCATCCAGTGCAGCCCCTGGCCCTGCCCAGACCCCCCAACAACCCCACCCTGGGCACCCCTGGCAGCGCCGTCCAAACGCTCCTGGAGCTCTGGCAGCCTCGGGGCCGTGCCCATTCCCTGGGGAGCCTGGGCAGTGCCCAGCACCCTCTGGGGGAAGAACCTTTCCCTGATCTGCAGCCTGAGCCTCCCTGGCCCAGCTCCAGCCCTTCCCTGGGTCCTGTCCCTGTCCCAGGGAGCAGAGATCGGAGCTGCTCTCGGGGAGGAGCTGCAGGCTCAGCCCTGCAGCCCTGAGCCTCCACACCCAACAAAATACAACAGAACAGTGACCAAGAACTGCTGAAACTCACCACTGCTGAAATCACTGAAAAAACAGGAGGTAAAATAGAATCACTACTTCCTATTATTGTTGTTACAGCTCAGCATTAATAAACTGAGCTCGGAGAAATCAAGATCCTTTCACAGAGCTGGTGAAGTCACCTTCACCCACAGATGGAGTCCCTGCCACTCTCCCTGCAGGTTCTGCCAGCTCAGAGGTTCATTTCTGCCATGTCCCACCTGTCCTGGGCTCCTTCATGGGCCGGCACACCGTCCACTGGTTCTGGTGGGGGTCGTACCTCTCGATGCTGGACAGGTGGGACACCCCGTTGTGTCCCCCCACCACGAAGATGAAGCCCAGCATGACCCCCACCCCAAAGTTTATCCGTTTGTCAGCCATGGAGGCCACGGTCTCCCAGGAGTTCTTGCTCGGATCGTAGCGCTCCATGCTGCAAAGCAAACACAGCCGTGAGCCCGGGGTGCCGGGGACGGGGATTCACCCCGGGGATGGGGATTCACCCCAGGGATCCCAGAGATGGGGATTCACCCCGGGGATGGGGATTCACCCCGGGGTCCCGGGGATGGGGATTCACCCCGGGGATGGGGATTCACCCCGGGGGTCCCGGGGATGGGGATTCACCCCGGGGATCCCGGGGATGGGGATTCACTCCAGGAGCGTCACAGCTCCAGCTGGCTCTGTCAGGCAGAATTACCACACAGGAATAATGGAATACAGAGGGAAGGGCTGGAGCTGATGGAAAATTCCATGGTGCAGTTGCTTGGTACAACCCAACAGCAGCACCCAGAAACTGTTATCACCTGAGAAGCATCAATCATATCCCAGGGCACTTCCACAACCAAAGCAGCCCCACAGTGTTGCCAAAAATCAGTTTTAACCTAATTTTATAATATATTCAGTCAAAGGTCAGACTCAATGATCTGAGAAGACTTTTCCAACCTTAATGGTTCTGTGATATTTCCCCCTGACACAGTGACTGGGGTTCAGCCTCTCCCACGTCCTCCCTGTGCCCCTGTCCTGGATCTCCAGGTCACACCCTGAAACCAAGAGAGGTTCCTCAGAGCTGAAAGCTCTTTCAGGATGCCTGGTGCAATTTTTTAAAATAAAGATTTAAAATGTATGTAATATAAATAATAATCTATTAAAAGAATGTAATAATCTATTAAAATAATATAATAACCTATTAAAATAAAAATTTCATGGGAAACTGAACACAACGCAGAGCTGAAGTGCATTTCTCTGGGTAACACAGCAAATTCAAAGCTGCCTTGAGGTTTGCCTGAAAATAACATCCAGAGAGAAAAGCCATGTGGAGAGTGTATTTATATTCCTCAGGAAAAGCAGCAAAGAGGCTGCTGATCAAAACACTGAGGGCAGGAGAGGCTTCAGGATCAAAAGGAAATGCATTATCATCGTTATTTATATTTTTGATCACTGGACAGATGGTCAGTCATTAACACACTTATGGCTCAGAGCTGTTCCTGCCCAAGTGCAGCTGCAGGAGCACAGAGGGGCTGAAAAAAGGGGAAAAAAAGATCAGCAGCAGCCAAGAGTTGGGGAGAAGGGGGTTCATTACCCAGGGTGAGCTTGATTTGATGCTAGAGCTTGGAGGAGCCTGGTGCTGCATGGCATGGCTTAGTACTTACCCCTCCAAAAATTAATAAAACTAAAATTATTCACAGAATCACAGGATCAAGGAGTCCAAGGACCCTCTTCCTAATAGAAAGAAGAACCTTTTCCTGAACAAAGAACCTAAAAGAAGAACCTTTTCCTAATATCCAACCTGACCCTCCCCTGACTCAGCCTCAAGTACAAAAGTCAGTACAATTCATGACTACAACGTCTGGTACCACCCTGCTGAACATCCCTGTGTCCCTTCCCAGGAGCAAGGGTTTCATTCCTTATTCAGCTCTTACACTTGTAGTTTGTTGTTTTGCTTCCTGGAGGGACATTCAGCTGATTTGTTCCCATTTTAATGATGGAAAATTATTCCTCTGGAGAACTGGATGTCCCTGGACATCCACAGGGAACAGAGGAGTTAAAGAACGTGGTGGTACCAGGAAAACTCCTTGGGAATGCCAGGTCTGGAACAACTCCTGGAGCCAGACCAGCAATCCCCACCCTGAATTCTCCTATTAGCAGTAACACTAATTTAAGATCCCATCAGAGTTAGGTATTTAATTTGTGTGTATTAATCATGTGAAAACTCCTATTCACCTCAGATCAGTGCTTTCAGGGTAAAACTCACCAGCCACCCTCAGATTTTGCTACAAGGCTCAGTAATCTGCAGGCATGTCTTTGTTTTTACCTTTTTGGTACCATCACCTTCTTGGTGGTTTCAAAAAGAGCCCAAACAAGGTGGAACACGCAAAGTGAAGCAAAAATAAAGATTTCCCATTGAATGATGGGCCTGATCGAGCAGAACAAGGATTAATGAGGCCCAGAATCTATCACAGACTATTTAATTGGCTGCCAAGGGGGGTTTTGCTGGTGCCCAGGTGGGGCCAGGCCCAGCACATACTGTGGGCAGGGCTGTGCCCCTGATGGGTACAGCAGGACAGCGATTAGTGAGGCTGCCCAAGGAGTTTTGCTGGTGCCCAGGTGGGCACAGGGTCACTCCCAGCACGTACCCGTTCATGTGGGCAGGGGAAGGACTAACGAGGCTGCCCAGGGTTCTGCTGGTGCCCAGGCAGGCACAGGAACCCCCAGCACGTACCTGTTCATGTGGGCGGGCCCGTACCCCCCGATGGCATAGATCATCCCGTCCAGCACGGCGGCAGCGAAGCAGCTCCTCGTCCTGCTCATGGGGGCCACCAGCTGCCACTCCTTGACCTTGGGGATGTACTTCTCCACGCTCCTCAGGTAGGACTGGCCGTCGTAGCCGCCCAGGGCGTAGAGCTCTCCGGCCAGCACGGCCACGCCCAGCGTGCTGCGGCTCTCGAACATCCTGTCCAGGGAGCTCCACGTGTTGGTGTCGGGGTCCCAGCACTCCACCGAGCTCTCGTGCTTCCTGTAGCTGATGCCCTGGCACACGTGCGTGGCGATGCCCCCCACCACGTAGATCTTCTGCTCCAGCACGCAGATGCCGAACTCGTAGCGGGGGATGCTCAGAGGGGCCAGCCCGATCCACGAGTCGTTCTGGGGGAAGTACATCTCCATGCTGCAAGGGGGGAACGAGGAGCACGTGAGCGAAACGCGGACCGAAATATGCTGACAGTGTGACCCAAATATGAAAATACTACCCAGGAAGAGTAAACGTGAAAAAAACCAAACCCAGCCGCAGAAACGGGAGAGAGAAAAGCAAATTAGAGAGAGGGAAGCACATGTCTGTATTTACAAATATGCATTTAGAAACTCCAGCTTGCAGTTTATAAATACGTATTTTACGTGCACTCTGTAATTTAAACAGAATGTCAACGTAGCACAAGCTAACCTGAAAAATCCGTCTTTAAAACAGCTCATTTCTTTTAAACAGCATTTTAAATCTTCCATTTAAATCTTCCATTTAGATCTTAAAATAGCACTTTCTTTTAATTATACTCAGTGTGAGAACATGCTGGGTCTAGCTTGCCCCATATAAAGTCTAGCCAATCTACCTGAATAGTTTAATTAATAAATGACCTAAATAATTAAGAGGCTATCTGGTACAGAGGAAACACGATCTGTTCAAAAAGCATACAGGAGCATGAGGCCCCTGGAGGGCTGACAGGCACTAAGAGCCCAGAAACAGGAGCTGCTGAAACACCAGAGAACAGAGATTAAATATATTCTAAGTAATTTTGTTATTATGAAGCACCAAAAATTTGAAAATAATCCAAATTATACTGGTAGGCTACATTTTCATAATCATTGAAGAAAGTGGGAAAGAAGCAGAGCTGAAGAATATCAGAGAATGACTTTATTCACTCAAACATTTTTTATGAAGCACAGAACCCCCTTTATTTTTTAAGTCTATAAACCCAGCGATTCCCAGCCCTGACATCTGGTTTAATATCAGTGACTATGACTGGGAAAATTAACTTTAAATGACTTTGACATCTCTGAACGCAGGGAAAAGAACACACAGCTCTTCCCAGGCTTTTACATGTGTTTCTCTCTGCAAGCACAGAACTGTCACAGAAAAGAGCATCCCAGAATATTATCCAGAATCCAGCTGTGGAACCAGTTCAGGCAGTCTGCCTGGGCACAGGGAACACTCCTGGGGCTGATAAGGGCACACAGCATCAAAGCTCTTTCTGTGTATGTATAAATGGATACATGGATAAATGTATATTTGTATATATGAATATAAACAGCCCACACAGAGTTTAACCACCAGCTCTGGGAATGTTAATCCCACGTCCTGAGCAAACCCAGCCACACCAGCTTGGGGCACAATGTTGTTTTTGTCTCTCTTTGGTTCCTTCTGCTGCCAGGATGAGCCCGGGGGATGCTCTCCAGGAACTGGAGGTTCATTCTGGAACGCAGGTACAGGAGGAGGGGCACTCACCTGGTCCTGCCAGCACAGACACGGACACCTGATCACATCATGATCCAGAACTCCTTCCCGGAATCCCAGGATCCCTCAGCTTGGAAAAGCCCTCCCAGCCCATGGAGTCCAGGCTGTGCCCGATGCCCACCTTGTCCCCAGCCCAGAGCTCTGAGTGCCACCTCCAGGAATTCCTGGGACACCTCCAGGGATAGGGACTCCAAACCTCCCTGGGCAGCCCCTGCCAAGGCCTGAGCACCCTTTCCATGGGGAAATTCCTGCTGGTGTCCACCCTGAGCCTCCCCTGGCCCAGCCTGAGGCCGTTCCCTCTCCTCCTGTCCCTGTGCCCTGGGAGCAGAGCCCGACCCCCCCCGGCTGCCCCCTCCTGTCAGGGAGTTGGAGTTAAAAGTCCCCCTTGAGTCTCCTTTCTTCTCCTTCACTCTACTTGATTAAGTCTGCTTTAATTCCAAGGATTTTTGAATTATCAGGAGGTGCATTTGTCATATATTGAGTTAATTTTTACGATTTGTTTAAAATAATAACAAATCAGGGGGTAAATTAAGCAAAATGAAAATACCTGGAAGGAAAAATAAGAACGGTACAAACTTTAATTAACCATGTTATTAACTCAATCAACAGAATGAAAACGATTTCAGAGCTTTTTTGTCTGCACAAACAGAACCTGTAACGTTGCAAATTACTCACGAAATAAAAGAGCACTTTGAACTTGGGGCTCATCCTTGTTAAAAAAAACCTAGTGAAGAGTTTTTATGGAGGAAAGCACTAACTACACCCTGCAAACTCTGCTGGGACTCCCAGATCTCTTCAGCCCCAGTGGCTGGGGGGATCCCAGCCCCCAGTGCCTGCGTCCCCTGCCCCGGGGCCGCTCCTCACCTCTCCAGGCAGGCGAAGAGCCCGGCCTTGCCCCCCACGGCACAGAGCACCTTGGGCGCGCAGCGCGGCCGCGTCAGCAGCATGGTCTGGTGGGACAGTCTGTGCTCGGGCATGAAGTGGTACTTGAGGGCCTCGTTGAGCAGGTGCTTGCAGGTGTGGTCGTCCCGGATCAGGTGGTTGGCCTCGTAGAGCCGCGTGAGGAACTTGACGCTGAGCAGGGGCAGGCGCACGCAGTGCAGCAGCTGCGCCAGGTACTTCTGCCGCTCCTGCACGTCGTACTTGATCCAGGACTCCAGGGCGTAGAACACCGTCTCCTCCGTCACCACGTTCAGGCAGTCGTTGGACACGATCTCGTCCAGCTCCGAGTGCGTCAGCTCCAAGAACTCCTCGGTCTGGCACACGTCCTCGAAGTTCTGGCAGATGAACTTGTTGGCCGCCAGGTACAGCTCGTGGCAGCCGTAGGTCTCGGCGAAGCGCGAGATGCCGATGCAGTTGCCGGGGTCCAGCTGGCTCTCCAGGAAGGCGCAGCACTCCTTGACCACCAGCTTGACCTGCAGCAGGTTGGCGGCGGGCAGCAGCGACTCCACGGTGTCCTGCGAGATGAACACGGTGCCGGTGTAGGCGTACTCCACGATGGCCTGCAGCGCCGCCTCGTCCACGCACTGGAACTCCACCTCGGCGTTCTCCTTCTCCGACAGGTTCCCCGTGAACATGGCCTTGAAGTAGGGGCTGATGCTGGCCAGCACCACCTTGTGCGCGTGGATCTTGGCCTCGCCCACGCGCAGCACGATGTCGCACAGCTCCTGGTGCTGCCGCAGGAGGTTGAGGCCCTGCAGGAGCTGCTCCGAGTGCAGGGGGGTCAGCTTGGCCAGCAGGAACGGCGGGGACGACGGGTCCATCTGGGACAAACACAGTTTGGGACGGGTCACTTCACGTTTTGTAACTGAGGCATGCCACACGTAACAGTTAAAACGTATTTTTCCATTTTAGCTTTTAACTTTATAAGGTTTTCTACTTCCCAATTCCCTTTTCGACCCTTACATGCTACGCTTTTTCATGCAAGTTAAATCCAGGACCCTCAAATGTTCATTAACAGTCTATGCTAGATTCAACTCTGAATTAAAAAAAAACCCACAAGCATCACTTCGTTTTGTTCTGGAGTAAAATATCTCTGATCTGATTGCTGGGGTGTCTGTGCAGGGCCAGGAGCTGGATCGGTCATTCCTGTGGATCCCTTCCCACTCAGGATATTCTGTGATTCTACATCAGGGATTCACGAGAACTGAACAGTGACTGAAATAAAAATAAACACAGAGAACTAAAGAATACAACCGGCTCATTCGAGACAAAGTTTTAAAAGTTCTTACACTCCTTTTGTGCAGTTCAATTCCTGCCTGCTGAGTGCTCCTGGGGAGCAGCCCAGTCCTGCTGTGCCTTTCTCTGGCCAGGCTCTGGCAGGGAGCAGCTTCCCATTCCTGTTCCTGTTCCCATTCCCGTTCCCGTTCCTGTTCCCTGCCTTCCCTCTGCCAACCACCCCCACAGAGCCAGCGGGGCTGGAGCAGATTCCTGTGCTGGGGGTGCCCAGAGGAGCACAGGAGAAACGGGAGATCCTCACCTGCCCTCCCCCTGGGGCTCCCAGGAAATCCCTGCTGGTCTCAGCCTCAGGAGAGCTCCGAGCTCCCCAGGTGAGCAGGGGCGCAGGCTGAGCACCCCGGAATTCTCAGCACTCCCACACCCCCAGCGCTGGGAGCTGCCCACGCCCCCCGGGAACACCGGGAGTGCGGAGGGGAGGATCCTCACTCCTCCACAGCTGCACACAGCTCCTCGTCCCCAAAGCGCCCGTGTGCCTCGTGACACCGGAGTGACACCGGAGTGACACCGGAGCACGCGGATACCGGCTCTAATTTCAGCTCCACGGACACTCCCAGGGCGCAGCAGCTCTTTGCTCAGCCCCCAGCACCGCACCGGTGGGAGGTGGAGGGTAGGAACGTGTCAGGATCCGGGGCCGCGCACAGAGAATCCCATTGTTCTGCAGGGAACGCTGCAAGCACCCCGCTCCCGAGCCGAGCAGCTTCTGACTTGCTAAATGAGCGTCAAGATCTCGCTCCTTTTATCTTAATAATAAGTTCATCATTTGCACGGCTCCTTAACTGACACCTCGCTTGCAGGGCAGCCCACTTAAAAGTGCTTAATTTGAAATAATCAAAGGGGTTGCCAAGGCTTAGATGCAGAACACAATAGCAGTGACAGGGAAGGGAAGGCTCACAGCTAGGGCTGGAAAACCTCTTACCCACGAAGAGATAAATAAGCTCTCCCACTGTCACTCTATACTGAAAAAAATAACTGAGAGGAACTAATTTAAGCGCATCTGCAAAAGGCAAGATCACGGACAGCAATATTTTCCCTATCACAATTTTGCAGCACAAATTATACGTGCAAGAATTAAAAAAATAAAATAATCAAAGCCTGTCCAGTAACTGAAACCCTTTATTCCCGTTTTGTGTTTGTGCTCAGTTCCATTCAAACGCACAGAAATCAGGGAAGACAGGGCAGCACCACATGGAAAAAGGGATGGTCACAGCTCAGCTGCAAAACCCGCCAAAACGCCTATAAATAACTATATTTAAGGTATTCTGCAGCAATAAATCTCCGCGTAGCACCCCGGCAGAACCTCTCACCCCCCTGCACGGCCAGGCGCGCCCGCACCGTGGATCTGCTGTAATTTATTTCACTGTTTAGCAAGAAACCAGCGGCTGGAACACGAAGCAGCCCTGGAACTGTATCGCAGCTCTGTGCTCACGACACCCATCAAACGCTCGCCCCCGGGCTATCAGATCCGTCCAGCCCGTGGCTCGAACTTATCTCGAACAGCAACTCTGACTGGAAATAAAGAGGTTAACCAGCGAACACCTGAGCTGAGCGATGTTGGCGCGCTGAGGAGCGGCGTGAGCCGCCGGGCACGGCGGGTCCTGCGCGGGGAGGCGGCAGAGGCGCTGCGGGCACCGCCGTGCCCCGAGCAGGCACCGAGAGCTGATTCGGGACGGGGCGGGGGAGCGGCCGGGCTGGTTCCGGGACTGCCCGGGCAGCCCCAGCCCCGACAGCCGGGAAGAAGGAAACGCAAAGCAGAAACTGCCCCGCTCGTGCGGCTTCTGCTCTCGCCGCGTTTGTGCGGAACCCCCGCGCCCGAGCGCCGGTACCCGCCGGGGGCAGGGGCAGGTCCCGGTCCCGGCCGGGGGACGG
>VZTF01001758.1:6259-18953 GCA_013397755.1 Cnemophilus loriae
CTGCCGTGCGGCCTCCGGCCACCGGGCGCCGCCGTCGCACGGCCGGGGCAGGACAGGGCGGGCCGGGGCTGGACAGGGCGGGCCGGGGCTGGATAGGGCGGGCCGGGGCGGGCCCCGGCAGCGGTGGCGGTGCGGGAGCGGCGGCAGGTCCGTGGGGACGGGGGGTTCCGCGGGGTCCCGGTTACCGGCGCTGTGCGGGAGGGGATCCGGTCCGCGGTCGGTGCGNTTTCAGGGACCACGTCATCCCACAGCCCCTCCATGCCCAGCCCCAGAGGGACCCTGGGGACACATCCAGGACGGGGACACCCAGGACAGGGACAGGGGGTTGACATCCCCCTCGGTGCCCGCCCTGACCCAGTTTAGGATGGCGGGGCAGGCTCCTGTGCCCTCGTCCTGCGACTGCTTCGTGGCCCTGCCACCGCACACGGCGTCCCCCGCCGTCATCTTCGGCAAGAACGCCGACCGTCCCCGAGACGAGGTCCAGGAGATCGTCTACGTCCCCGCCGCCACCCACCGTCCTGGGGACAAAGTCCAGGTGAGACCGTGCTGGGGCCAAAGTGGCTGTAGGGGTCAGTGCATCAGGTGCCAGGCCACACGTGTGTCCCTCCCAGAGCACAGCCGTGTGCCAGGGTGGCTGCAGGGCACAGTGCACTGAGCGTGCCAGGTGTCACCCCCCGTGTCCCCGCCGTGTCCCCGCAGTGCACATACCTGGAGATCGAGCAGGTGGAGCGCACGCACGCGGTGGTGCTGAGCCGCCCCGCCTGGCTCTGGGGCGCCGAGATGGGCGCCAACGACTGCGGCGTCTGCGTGGGCAACGAGGGCGTGTGGACCCGCGAGCCGGTGGGCGAGGCTGAGGCGCTGCTGGGCATGGACTTGGTGAGGTGAGGATGGTGAAGGTGGTGAGGGTGGTGAGGGTGGTGAGGACAGCACCGTGTCCCCCCGGTCCCGGCCCCCCGCGCTGTCTGACGGGCGCTGCGGGCGCAGGCTGGGTTTGGAGCGGGGTGGCTCGGCCCGGGAGGCCCTGGAGGTGATCACGGCACTGCTGGAGCGCTACGGCCAAGGCGGGAGCTGCAAGGAGGAGCCGGTGCCCTTCGTGTACCACAACACCTTCCTGCTGGCCGACCGCACCGAGGCCTGGGTGCTGGAGACGGCCGGGCGCTACTGGGCGGCGCAGCGGATCCGCGGTGAGCGGGACTGGGCGGACTGGGAGCACGAGGAGCCGCGCGTCCCGGTGTGCCCCAAGTGACCCCTCCGCCCTGGCTGGCACAGAGGGCAGCCGCAACATCTCCAACCAGCTGAGCATTGGCAGCGACATCACGGCCGAGCACCCGGGGCTGCGGGAGCAGGCGCGGAGCCAGGGCTGGTGGAGCGGGGCCGGCGAGTTCAGCTTCGCCCAGGTTTTCTCCCTGGAGAAGCAGCCCCCGCGCATGGAGGCTGCCAAGGCGCGGTTCCACGCCGGGAAGGAGCTGCTGCGGCAGCACGCAGGTGGGGACAGGGATGGGGACAGGGATGGGGACAGGGATGGGATAGGGACAGGACAGGGACAGGGATAGCACAGGGATGGGGACAGGGATGGGATAGGGACAGGACAGGGGTGGGATAGGGCAGGGATGGGGACAGGGATGGGATAGGGACAGGACAGGGATGGGAGAGGGACAGGACAGGGACAGGGATAGGACAGGGATGCGGATAGCCGTCCACGGCTCCCCAAGGGCTGCTTCCACACTGGCAAGGAGCTCTTGTGGCAGCACTCAGGTGGGGACAGAGATGGGGGTGGGGACTGGGACAGGACAGGAATGGGGACAGGGATGGCCACTCATGGCTCACCAAGGGCTGCTACCCTTCTTGCACATCCCCAGTTCCTGGGGACAGGGCCTGGGATGGGGATGGCCACCCACACCTCGCCCCAGTGCGTCCCCACTCCCCACGGCCGAGCTGGCAGTGCTGAGGTGGCTCTGCCTGTCCCTCCAGGCCACATCACGGCGGAGATGTTGATGTCCATCCTGCGGGACAAGGACAGCGGGATCTGCGTGGACGCGGAGGGGTTCCGCACGGCCGGCAGCATGGTGTCCGTGCTGCCCCGTGACCCTGCCCTGCCCTGCGTCCACTTCTTCACCGCCACCCCTGACCCCTCCAGGTGAGGCCCACGGTGGGGACAGGGATGTGGCGTTCCCAGGAATTCTGCTCTCTCATCCCAGCCGCTCCTGCAGGTCTGTCTTCAAGCCCTTTGTGTTCGTGGCTGGCATCAAGCCAGCGCCGCAGGTGAGGTCTCCGACCTTCCTGCAGGATCCCGCCAAGCAGATCCCGCGATTCCAGAGCTCCGTGGATCGGCAGCACGAGCTGTACCGCCGGCATCAGGCGGCGCTGGAGCTCATGGAGCAGGACCGGGTACCGCAGACCCCGCAGAGCCCACAGAGCCCACAGAGCCCACAGAGCCCGCAGACCCTTCCCCACCCTGGCATGGGATCAAACTCCCTGAGCTCTCTGATCCCACACTGGGACTGGATCAGACTCTCTGAGCTCTCTGATCCCACCCTGATCCCCCCAGGAGCTGGGCCAGAAGCTCCTGGAGACGCTGCAGGAGCTGGAGAAGCAGGGCCTGGAGGGGATGAAGGAGCTGCTGGAGGGCACCGTGAGCCCCTGCCCGGAGGAACTGGCCGACCTCTTCTTCGACTGCGTGGAGGCCGAGATGAAGTTTTACACATAAACCCCACACAGGTGGGTGGGCTCGGCTTCCCCCACGGCATTTTTCATGGATAGAGAATCACAGCACGTTCCCAGAGTCCGACCCTGACTCTTCCTGACTCCCTCCCTGGGTCCCAGTCTCCAGTTTACCCTGGAGAAAGCACCGAGAGGTGGCCAAGGCCCGGAATGAGGTGCAAGGGGAAGGACAGAGATATGGGATGGGATTGGGAGTCCTGCCCACAGCCCCACGTGTGCTTTCCCCCAATTTCCAGCCCCTCAGGATGGCTGTGGGGTGGCATGCAGCTGGACTGGGGTGGGAATAAATACTTTATTCCCGGCTGCGTGGCACCGCACTGCTGCTGCTGCGGGATATTTGGGATAACTGTCCACTCCCTGCTCCTTTGGCACGAGTCTCCCTCTCCAGAGCCTTGGCTGGGGGCTGGATGATGCCAGGAGCTCGCTGGGACCCGCCGGATGCCGGCAGAGGTGCCAGCTGTGCCCCTGGTTTCCCTTGGGGACGGAGCTGGCAGCGCCGGGGCGTCGCGGTGCTGGCGGCTCCGTCCCGGCCCGGGCCCAGCAGCAGCGCCCGGCGCTCCCGCAGCTCCTCCAGCCGCGCCCGGTGCTCCTCCAGCGTCCGCCTCCGCCTCCGCCGCGCCCTCCCGGCCAGCTCCCGGTGCAGACCCACCAGGAAATCTGCCAGGGATGCACGGAGGGACAGGAATTACGGGAGACGTGGCACTGCCATCCCGGAGCCCGAGAGTGCCGCATGTCCTGTCGCTGCCCGGGCACCTTTGTCCACGGTGAAGGGAATCCTCAGCTCAGGGAGCAGCTCCTCATCCTCCTCCTCGCTGCTGGGAGAGCCTCCTCCCGCCTCTCCCTCAGCCGCGTTTCCATGGACGGGCTGGGAATCCAGCTGCAGGAGGTGGGGCAGGGCTGCCACCACTAGATCCCTGGGGAAAAAAATGAAGGAAAAGCCAAATTTTCCGCAGCCGTGAGACTGGGAGTCTCACGTGAGGATGGGTGTCCCATCCTCCCTCAGCCCACCAGAGCCTGGCCTGGGTGGGGAGCAGGGATTCACATCCCTGGGGCTTGGAGGGCCCGGCTGCGTTTGATATTTCATGGAATGGTTTGGTTGGGAAGGGACCTTAAAGCCCCTCCAGTGTCACCTCTGCCATGTCCAGGGACACCTCCCACTATCCCAGCGTGCTCCAGCCTGGCCTTGGACACTTCCAGGGATCCAGGGGCAGTCACAGCTTCTCTGGGAATTCCATTCCATCCCCTCCCCACCCTCCCAGCCAGGAATTCCTTCCCAAAATCCCCTCTGGCAATGTGAATCCGTTCCCCCTCGTCCTGTCACTCCATCCCTTGTCCCAAGTCCCTTTCCCAGCTCCCTTGGAGGTACTGAAAGGCCGCAGTTAGGTCACCCCGTGGCTTCTCCCGATTTCTGGGGGGTTGTTCTCCCTCTCCTGCCTCTCCTGCCCCACCTGTATCCATCCTGCTGCGTGCACTCGTTCCCTGTCAGGTCGAGGATCTGGAGGCTGCGGGGCAGCTCCTCTGCTGGGATTAAGGGAAGCACAGAGGGGCTGAGGTGGCAGCTGAGCCCCTCCAGCCGAAATTCCTGATCCCCCAAACTCCCACAGCTCTTCCCCCACTCCTGAGGCGATTCCCAAAGCAGCCTGTTCCCCCTCACATCCAGGGAAACTGAGGCAGGGAGGGTGGGAATGTGAATTCCACACACCCTGGCAGCCCCTTGGAGCCGTTCCTGCTTCCCACCTGCGTCCAGCACCCGGATCTGGTTGTGGGACAGGTCCAGGGCGCTCAGGTGGGGCAGGGCCTGCAGGTTTTCCACCCTCTGGATGCGGTTTCCAGCCAGGCAGAGGAACCTGCAGGGCGCAGGGAGGGTGAGGGGGGGGCACGTCACAGCCCCCTGGGAAAAGCTGGAATTTGACCCCCCTTCCCCAGCCAAGGGGACCCACGGAAATCCTTGGGAGCAGGAGCTGCTGTACCTCAGGTTAGGAAAAGAGTCCAAATTCTCGATCTTCTCAATTTGGTTCTGGAAAATAAAATAGAAAAACCGCAACGTTTTTGCCTACTGCGTGAAAAATCCCATGTTGGGAACGCTCTGGGATTGCTCCAGCCAATCCCGGGGGCAACACGATGTCCCAGAGGAGATTATGGAGAGGGAAAGGGGTGGGGGGACATGGAGAGACCCCAAAATTCAGGAGGATCCTCATGTGGGTTTGGAAACACTGGAATTCCAGTGGGGTTGGCATTGGATGGGAGGGAACAGGGGGCTCAGAGGCCCCTGTGGTGGGTCTGGAGGGGTCACTGGGACAAGACCCTCCAGGGTGGGGGGCTCAGAGACCCCTGTGGTGGGTCTGGGGAGGTCACTGGGACAAGACTCTCCAGGGTGGGGGGCTCAGAGACCCCTGTGGTGGGTCTGGGGAGGTCACTGGGACAAGACTCTCCAGGGTGGGGGGCTCAGAGACCCCTGTGGTGGGTCTGGGGAGGTCACTGGGACAAGACTCTCCAGGGTGGGGGGCTCAGAGACCCCTGTGGTGGGTCTGGGGAGGTCACTGGGACAGGATCCTTCTGGACGCAGGGAAACTGTTCCCATCTGGGTATCAGGGAGGGAAAACAGGAGCAGAACTGGGGGTGTCTGTGGCCCCCCAGGAGCAGACCTGGGGGTGTCTGTGGCCCCCCAGGAGCAGGGCCGGTCCCACAGCTCCGTACCTGCTGCAGGTAGAGGCTGTGGATCTCTCCCAGCCTCCGGAGCTTCCCGATGGAGGAGATGTTCTCCCGATCCAAGCGGACGGTGGAGGCGGGCAGCGGCCCCGTGGATCTAAAGGAACACGGGGGGGTCTTTGGGGTGCCCAGAGCCCCCTCCCTGCCAGCCCGGGCTCCGTGGGATCCTCACCGGATCCGGGTGCTGACGAGGCTGTCGCTGAGGGTCACTCCTGGGGACGTCTCCTCAGGGGCTGTGGGAACCCAGAGTGAGGGTCCAGGCCGGGGGTGCAGCCCCCATCCCCTCCCTGCCCCCCCGGCGTCTCACTCACCCCCGCAGAGGGTCTCCCCTTGCTCAGCCATGGCGGGGGTGGCCTGGGGGTCCTTGTCCCCTGCTCGGACCCTCGGGTGGGGGTTTGAGGGGGCTGCTGGAAGGGGAAGCCTCTGAGGGAAGAGAAGGGAAGAAACCTGTGGAAAGGGGAAGTCGGTGGGGACAGGATTGCTGGGATGGGGGTCAGTGCTGGGACCCCACGGTGGGACAGAGGGACTCTGTACCCAGGGGATTATGGCACTGGAACTGGGGGGGTCACTGGGACCAGGACCCCCGGTCTGGGGATCTCAGAGACCCCCGGGATGGGGCGGGGGGGGGGTCACTGGGACCAGGCCCCCCTGGATGGGGGGCTCTCAGACACCTCTGAGGTCGAGCCATGGGAGCTCAGCGGGATCGGGTACCACGGGTTTGGGGCTCAGCGACCCCCGGGGTTGGGCCGGGGGGGCTCACCGGGACCGGCTTCCCGGGTTTGGGGCTCAGACTCCCTCCCTTTGGGGGGGCTCAGCGACCCCCGGGGTTGGGCCGGGGGGGCTCACCGGGACCGGCTTCCCGGGTTTGGGGCTCAGACTCCCTCCCTTTCGGGGGGCTCAGCGACCCCCGCTCCGCGCTCCGAGGCGCCCAGGCCGCGCCGCGCCGTTGCCATGGAGACGGGCGCACCGGAAGTGGCGGGTCCTCCTCCTTCCCGCGGTCGCGGCCAAGATGGCGGCGCTGGGGGGCGGCGGGACGGGATGGCTGCGGGGTGAGAGATCGGGAACGGGAACGGGAACGGGAACGGGACAGGGGCCTGGAATGGGAACGGGACTGGGAGCGGGAACGGGACTGGGAGCGGGAACGGGACTGGAACAGGGGCTTGGAATGGGAACGAGACAGGGAACGGGAGCGGGAACGGGACTGGGAGAGGGATCTGGAATGGGAATGGGAACGAGAACGGGAGTGGGAGAGGGAACGAGAGTGGGCAGAGGCCGGGAACGGGACCGGGTCCGGGGCAGGGTCAAGAACCGAGGCAAGGACTGGCACCGGGCCCGAGGCGGGGCCGGACCCCGGGCTCCCGCAGCCCTGGGGAGGGCCCGGTGCCGGTGCCGGTGCCGGTGCTGAGCGCTGCCCCCGCAGCCTGGCTGCCCGCCCTGCAGCTCCTGCGGCGCGGCTCCAAGGCCGTGACGCGGCACTGGAAGGCGATGCACTTCCAGCGGCAGAAGCTGCTGGCCGTGACCGAGTACCTGCCCCCGCGGCCGGCCGCGCCGCCGCGCTGCCTCCCCCGCCCCGCCACCAGCGGACACGAGGTGAGGCACGGCCCGGTCCGGGCTCTGCAGGGGCCGGGGAGTGTTTTCCTCCGGGACTGGGCACGGGTGTGGGACGGAGCCTGGCTGGAGCCTGTGGGACACCTTCCCGGGGTGTGTAACCCCCTGGGTTAGGATGTGGTGGGTGGCTGGGAGAGCCTCGGCAGGTGCTGGAAACCCCGTGAGTATCTCGAGATCCGTGGGGGCACCTCGAGATCCATGGGAACAGCTCAAAATCCATGGCATCACCTCACCATCCACGGGACCATCTCCCCCAGCACCTCCAGCCGCGGGGTCACGGCGAGGATCCCACCCTGTCCCCCTTTCCCGATACCCCACCTTTCCCATCCCCAGGAGGACGGCTACGCGCGGGTGCTGCGGCGCCAGGTGGAGGAGACGCTGCGGAGCAGCCGCATGGTGGCCGTGTGCCAGTACAACTCCATGCCGGACGAGGACGTGGTCACACTCCGGCACTACCTGCGCAAGCACAACATCCACGTCAAGTTTGTGCTCAACGAGGTGGGGGCCGATGCCTGGGAGGGGCGTTCAGGTGTATCCCGGGGGTTCCAGGTGTATCCCGGGGGTTCCAGGTGTGTCCCGGCGGTTCCGTGCCTCATCCCGAGCTGTCTCCCAGGTCGTCCGGCCGGTGCTGGCGCAGTCCAAGTACCGGAATCTCCTGCCGCTGTTCGTGTGCCGGAACATCCTGCTGGTGAGCCCGGAGACGCGCGCCAGGGAGATGCTGCGCGTGCTCAAGGGAGTGCCACAGGTCAACCTGCTGGGTGAGAGAGAGCCTTCCCTGCTCCCCACATCCCAGAGCCGGGCTCATCCAGGGATAGGAGTGCGGGCCCAGGGCTCGGGAGGCTCATCCAGGGCTGGGATTGAGGGCCCAGGGCTGGGAATGAGAGCCCCCTGACAGAGCTGCATCCAGGAAAACGAGGGGTGGGGAGGCTGCAGGAGCGAGCAGTCCCTTCCCGAGGGGCTCTGGTATTCCATGTCCATCCCGAGCTCTGGTTTTCCAGGCGCCTGCATCGACGACACGATCCTGAGCCGGCAGGGCGTGGAGAACTTTGCCCAGCTGCCGTCCCTGGAGGTGTCCCAGGGGCAGACGGTGGCAGCCCTGTCCCTGCTGCCCTCCCAGACCTCCTCCCTGCTCCAGCGGGGTCCCACTCACCTCACGGCACTCCTGGATGAGCACATCCGACGGCTGCGGGGCACGGGGGGAGCCACGGAGCCTCCCCCGGGCCAGAGCACTGGGAATCACTGACGCTGGAAACTGGGAAATGACTCCTTCCCCGGCTGTGGGACACGGGGAGCCCACAGGATAAGGGAGTGGGGGATCACGGACACAATTCCCATGGAATCAACTCCAGCTCCAGAGAGAGGGGGTCAGGGACTGGAGGTTTGACACTGAGGGTCTCATGGCCCCCCCAGCCCTGGCAGGGAGCCCTGGCCATTCCCTTGTGCTCCCTTGGGAACATCCCAGCTGTGATCAGGGATCCCTGGGATCAGCCAGAGGAGGAGGAGGAGCACGGGATGGACCCTCCAGGGGGATTTTGGGCACTCCAAGCCGCGTGCCTTCGGAATGGGGGTGTGCTGTAACACTGATCCCACCCGTGGGATCGCTGCCGTGTCCAATAAAGTCTCTGTGTGGAGATGCTGAGGCCTCGTCTGGGATTTTGGGGGGTGCGTGGGGGGTGTTCCTGCCCCCCGAGGGTGGGGGGAGAGGCCAGGGCTGCTCGGGGGGTCCGAGGGAGCAGAGCTGAGGGTGGGAGAGGGAAATCGCAGGGTGAGAATGCCCCGGGACCACCGTGGAGGGGAGATCCCTGACACCGCTGGGGGTCGGTGATTCCCGAGACCCCCGTGGGGTCGGTGATTCCCGAGACCCCCGTGGGGTGGTGATTCCCGGGATCCACACGGGATGGTGAGCCCAGAGACCCCCGTGGGTCAATGATCCCTGAGACCCCCGTGGGATGACCGACCCCAGGACCCGCGTGCGGTGCTGCCTCTCCCGGGGGTCCCCCCCCCGTTTCCCCGGGGCTGCTCTCGGGTGGGCTCCGGGGCTGCGCGGCCGGAGCTGCCCCGGTACCGTGCGGGCGCTCCGGTTCCGCCCGCGCTCGGTACCCCGGCGGCCGCCGGCGCTGGCGGCTCCGGTCCTCCACGGAGCAGGGGGCAGAGCCGAGCGGCTCCGGACCGCCCTCCGTGTTCCGCTTCCTGCCGCCGCCGGCGGGCAGGATGNGGGGAACGTCCGGCCCCGCGACCCCCGGCCCCCGCTGCCCCGAGGGGTGACACCGGCGCGGGGACGCGGGGATGGGCTTTGCCCCGCGCGGGGGATGGAGACCCCCGGGGGTACCGGCACAGCCCCGCTCCGGTGCGAGGGGTCGGTGCCGATCCCCAGCAGCACCTGCAGGAGAGAGCCAGGAGACTCCCGGTGTCCTCCCCTCGGAGCTGCGGGGCGCGGAGCCGCCGTTAGCGGTGCCGGGCTTCTCTGTGGCAGCGTGCATATCTGCCGGTGCCGTAGTTACCGGCGCCGTGGCCGTCGGTACGGCGGTGACCGGTGGCGCGGTTACCGGCACGGCGGCCACCGCTGCCGGGGCTTGGCCGCCGTCCCGGGGTTATCCCAGCATCCGTGCTGCAGCAGCGGCCGGGACACATGGATACCGTGTCAGGGACAGCGCCAGGGGGGATGGCAAGGCCAGGAGAAGCCTCCCCGTGCCTCGGTTTCCACCTCTGGGGTCGTGAAGGGCGAAGGGAACGAACGCCCTGCCGGGAAGGCGCGCGGCCGCGCCGCGGTTTGGAGGGGTCATGTCTTGGCTTGGGGTTGCCAGGTGGGGCAGGAGTTGATCCCGGTCTTTGTACCGGTGCCACCCTCCTGGCGGTGCCACCGTTGCCCCGCGGTACCCGGTCCGTGGGGCGGCGGGGCCGGACTCTGGACCCGGACCGGGCGGCGCAGCCGAGATAACGCTGGGAGGGTCAAAGGCTCCGGCTCACGCAGAAGTTTCCGGGTGCCAGCGGCGGTGCCATGCAGGGTCCCCCGAGGGCTGGGGACAGGGGAATCCCTGCCACCCCCTGTCCCAGCGAGGCTGCAGATGCCGTCCCTGAGCTCCCTGACCTGCCGTCCCCTCCCCGCAGCAGCTCCCGCCGTGACGGCCGAACTCGGACCCCCGGCCCCGCAGCCCGGACGGGACGGGGGGCTCGGCTCGGTGCCCCCGGCCCCCTCTACTTGCCGGCCATGGGCAGCCACGAGAAGGACCCGTCCTCTCCGAAAAGGGCCCTGTCCCGCTCCAACAGCACCGTGTCTTCCAAGCACAGCAGCGTCCAGCAGGTTGGAGGATTTGGATTTGGGGGGCTCAGAAGGACTGTAGGATGGCAGGGAGGCTTTGGGGGCTTCCCCCTGCTTTAGGTTGATGCCCCTGTGGGTTCCAAATGTCCCTGCCTGGGGACAAGGTGGGGAGCAGCCTCTGGTTCTCAGGGCCCCCCACGCTGACCCCCGTCCCCGCAGGGCTCAGAGAGCTGGGAGGTGGTGGAGGAGCCCCGTGCGCGGGGCAGCCCCGGGCAGCAGCCGCAGCGGCACGAGGGGTACCTGCTCAAGAAGAGGAAATGGCCCCTGAAGGGCTGGCACAAGGTAACAGGCAGAGCTGGCACCAGGAGCCGTGGTCCTGGCTGGTCCTGGCACGATTTGGGAAGGGGGGGCTGGCTGCAGGGGCTGTTCTCTGCTCCCCAAATAAAACCTTCCCCCTCCATCCCCAGCGGTACTTCGTGCTGGAAAATGGGATCCTGAAATACTCCACCACATGCCAGGACGTGAGTGTGTGCCCAGGCTGTGGCCACGCAGCCTCCCCGGGGGCTCAGGGCTGGGGACACCCCCGTGGCCCCCTGAGAAAGGGGGGACTTCCCCCTGACAGGCGTCCCTGGGCTCCCCCAGGTCCTCAAGGGCAAACTGCACGGTGCCATCGATGTCCGGCAGTCCGTCATGTCCGTCAACAAGAAGGCGCAGAGGGTTGACCTGGACACGGAGGACAACATTTATCACCTCAAGGTGCCACTGGAGGGCTGGAGCTGGGATGAGACAGGGTTGAGGCGTCAGGTCTTGTGCCCCACAACTCACCCCTGTCCCCCAGATCAAGTCCCCGGAGCTGTTCTCCAGCTGGGTGAGCAGCCTCTGCACCCACCACCACGGCGAGCGGGCGGAGCCGTGTCCCCCAGGGGGTCCCATGGGGACCAACACGCAGGTGGGTGACAGCTTGGGGTGACAGCGCCAGGCAGGGTCCAGGCGAGGGGCTCCTGATCGATGCCCTCTGTCCCCTGCTGCAGGGCCAGTGGACGCGGATCCTGCCCTCGGGCAGTGCCCCTGCCCTGTCCACGCTGGCCAGCTCGCGGGACAAGGTGAACGCCTGGCTGAAGGACAGCGAGGGGCTGGAGCGCTGCTCGGCCGGTGAGCGGGGCCCGAGGGGGTGTGCGGGGCCGGGCGGGTGCCCCGTGCCCCCTCCCTGACCGGGCTCGCTCTGTGCCCCTGGCAGAGCTGTCGGAGTGCCAGGCCAAGCTGCAGGAGCTGACGGGAATGCTCCAGCACCTGGAGGCCCTGCACCGCATCCCCTCGGCCCCGCTCATCTCCGGCAGCCAGGTGAGAGGGACAGCCAGGTGAGGGGGTCCCGTGCCCCCCTCCCTGGGGAGGGTCCGGCTGCAGCCCCCTCCTCTCCCTCACAGCCCTCGGCCGCCACGGAGAGGCCGAAGAAGGGCCGGAGGACCACCAAGATCTGGTGCACGCAGAGCTTTGCCAAGGACGACACCATCGGCAGGGTGAGGGTGAGCTGGAAGCCCCCCGAGCTCTGCCGCTGCCTGAGCACGGAGCCCCCCAGGTGACCCCGCTGACCCCCGTGTCCCCCCAGGTGGGCCGCCTGCACGGCTCTGTCCCCAACCTGTCCCGCTACCTGGAGTCATCGCAGAGCCAGCTGCCCTTCAGCCTCCCCCCGGAGTACAGCCAGCTGCAGCGCAGCTTCTGGGTCCTGGCCCAGAAAGGTGGGCTGTGGCCGGGGCTGAGCCTTGACGGGGCTGCCGGGGGGGGTTTTGGGGTGCTGACCCTCAGCCTGACTCCCACCCGTGTCCCTCGGCAGTGCACGGCTCGCTCAGCAGCGTGGTGGCCGCGCTGGTGGCCGAGAGGGCCCGTCTGGAGGAGATACGGCAAGCGTTGGACCGGCAGTGCCCAGCCCCGCGTCCCGGCAGTGCTGGCACCGCCGGGGTGAGGGACCGCAGGGGACCGGGGGGTGCTGCTGCTGGGGGCTCAGCAGGGTGCTGGGTGACCCCCTGTCCCTGTCAGCCCTGTCCTGGCCGGAGGGGACCGTCCGGGGGGGCTCGGCTCAGCCTCCCCCTTTCCACAGCCAGCGCTGCGCCGCTTCCACTCCCTCTCCGTCTCCTCCGACACCACCCTGGACTCCTTTGCCTCGCTGCACCCGGACGAGGTCAGGGGGGTGGGATGGGGTGCGGTGGGGTGCGGTGGCCCCCCCGGGGCGGGGGCTGAGGCCGTGGCTGTCCCCGCAGCCGGACGCGCTGCCCGCCAAGGGCCGGGAGCAGCAGCTCTCCAACCGCAGCATCGTCTCGCTGGCCGACTCCCACACCGAGTTCTTCGACGCCTGCGAGGTTTTCCTCTCTGCCAGCTCCTCTGAGAATGAGGTGAGGGGGC
>VZTF01001758.1:59855-76001 GCA_013397755.1 Cnemophilus loriae
AAAAAAGGAAAATATTGGGGAATGTTTGACACCATTTTATTCATCTTCAACTGCAGTGGAAAAATAGAAACCTTTTACAAGCGCCGGCGTTGTCAGCTCAACTCAAGTTATATATTTATATCTTTTATATAAATTTCTTTTTTTTTTCCTTTTTTTTTCTTTTTTTTCCTCTTTTTATTTTTTTCCTGTGTTTTCCAAGTGCAGCAAGAGACCAAAAACCACATCGAGCCTGATCCGAATCGAGCCCCGAAAAAGCAAAAAAATCCCAAATAATTCCAAATAAACAGCTTTTAATCCCATTTTTTTGTGTTTTTCACATCCAATTCCCTCTCAAAACATCACCTGAATTTTTAAAATTTTTCCTTCTTTGTGTGCATATTTTTATTTCTATTTTTTTCATTTTTTTTCACCTATTTCTGAACTCTTTGGCACAATTTTGATTCTGCTACAGTCCGAGTCAGGAGATCTCTTTGCCCAATTCGCAGCACTTTTTTAAAAAAAAATCTGATTTTTTTCCCGACTGTTTTTTTGATTTTTTTGAAGTTTTTGAAGCCTGAAACTCGCTGGACAAGTGGATTTTTCTATTCCCTGCAACCCAAAAATTGTGTTTTTTCCCCCATTTGTACATTCACAGTTGAGTATTTAAGGAAGGAAAGGCGCTTTTGTCGCTGAGCAGGACAAGCCAAGAGCTCCGAACATTCAGCATTCCCTAAAAATAAAATCCCTAAAAAGCGACTTTCCTTAAATTTCTTTTTTTTTTCTTTTTTTTTTTCCTCTTTTCTGCTTTTTTTCCCCATCTCTTACTGCCTGAACCTCTGTTAGTTATGAAATGCAACAGCTGAACCCTTAATTTGAATTTTTCTACATTTTTGATTTTTTTTTGTCTTTTTTTTGTCTTTTTTTTTTTTTTTCCCCAGAATTTTTTTTTGTGGTTTTGGGAAAAAAAAAGAGAGAAACTGCAATGAAATTTTGTTTTCTTTTTGGGGGGAAGTTGAGAATGTGGACATGACCTCACTCACACACACTCACTCCTCTGAAACTCCTCCTCTCTCCTTTGGGATTTGCCTCATCCCGGAGATTCCCAAATCCCTGAGAAATTCCCAAATCCCTGGGAATTCCCAGTTTTCCACCTCTCTCTCTCTCCAGCAGCCAAGACCTCACAGAGCACCACTTTAATCCCAATTTTCCCCGTTTTCCCCTCGTTTTCTCCTCGAGCTCAGCCGCTCCTGGGCCGGTGGGAATTTTGGTTTCCCCCCCTCTTTTTTTTTTTGATTTTTCCTTGGAATTTTCGGGGCACAGAATTCCCCTCCTGGGTGCCGGGGGCGGGTCACCAAAGGTGGTGTTGGGATTTTTGTTCCGAGCCTCACTCACTCATCCTCAGCATCCTCTCACTCCCAGACATTCCGCACTCGTCCTCCCTCGCTCCCGGGGTTTTTGGGGGGTTTTGTAGGAGATTGGAGATTTTTCCTTGTTATTCTTGGTGTTGTCATCGTTGTTGGTTTTTTTTTCCAGTGGGGGTCCTCAGGCGTCGTCCCAATGGTAACGGATCTGGAAAAGGGGAAAAAAGGCATTTAGGGGATTCAGGGGAAAAAAGAGAATTCAGGAAAAAAAAGGGAATTAACAAGAAAAATGGGACTTCAGAGATTTAAGGGGAAAAAACGGGATTCAGGGAATTAAAAGCCCTGGAAAGTGTATAAAAATGTGAGGATGTGGTGCTTGGGTTGGGCTCCATCTTGAAGACTTTTCCAGTCTTAACAATTCCAGGATTACACAAAAACCAAAATAACATTAACACCCCGAATTCCAGGAGAACAAAAAGTGAGAA
The DNA here is from genome assembly GCA_013397755.1 of Cnemophilus loriae. Lineage (NCBI taxonomy): Eukaryota > Metazoa > Chordata > Aves > Passeriformes > Corvidae > Cnemophilus > Cnemophilus loriae. Next base: position 61,681 of record VZTF01001758.1, read on the forward strand.
AAAAATTGAATTTGTAGGATCAAAAGAGAAAGAAAAACCCCCAAATGGGGCTTTCTTCCACCAAAAACCAGGGAAACAACCCCGTGGGAAACAGAACTTCGGGACTGTGTGCTGAGCCAATTCCCTGATTTTCCAGATGGGAAAAAAATCGGGAAGAGCCCTCACCAAGCTTGGTTCTTGAGTTTCCTCAGCTCTTTCGTGGCCCAGGTGGCGAGGGTTTTCGTTTTGTTCGTCTTGGATCTCCTCCCTTCCGTGAGCAGCTCGTGGATCATGGGTCTGGCTTCTACTAATTTCAGGACATCCTTCCCAAAAGCTGTACACAAATCCCTGGAAGCAGAGGAAAGTTGGGGGAAAAAAGGATGTGAGTGGCTCAAAATGCTGCTCAGGGGTGCTGATTTGGGGAAAACTGTGAGTAAAAATGCTCAAATCCTTGTGCAAAGGTTGATTTCTCCGTAATTCTCCCTAAATTCAGCATGAAAAAGGAAAATACCTCAAGCTGGCTTCCTCTTTCTTCAACTTTCCCTAAGGATGAGGGTTTTTTTTGGTTCTAAATTCTTGGAAAAGTCTTATATCTGGGATTTTTGTGATGATTTTCTCACCTTGTCACTCACCTGCAGAATCGCTTCACACCTGGAGCCAAACACCAAAACCCAACCCCAAAACTGACACAAAAAGCTTCAGACAGCCAGGAAAAAGTGCAGATTCCAGGATTTTTCCAGGGAAAAACGGCTGGGGAGGCCTCACCCTATGAGTCCTGCGGCGCAGGCCACCACCCCGTCCGTGTGATCCTCGTCCCCGGCGATGTGGTCGATGTAGGACAGGATGAATTCCACCCTGGGCTGCACCAGCATCACGTCAGCTGCAGGGGAAAGGCTTGGTCAGAGCTCTGGGAAGTTTGGGATGCTCCCAAAGAGAGCCTGGATCCCACCCGGAGCGGCTCCTCCGGGAGGGAAGGGGAAACGATCCCGGATTATTCGAGATTTTTGGTGTTCCCTGCTCTGTGTTTGCTGTCACCGGGGAGGGACGGAGCAGGGACGGGACAACCCCCAGAGGAGGCTCGGGGGAATTCCTGGATGCCTGGAAATGTCCCAGATATGTGTGGATGTGGCACTGGGAATTAACGTGAAAAACGGCGATTAAGGGGAAAAAAGGGGATTCAGGGAAAAAAGGCAAAAAAAGGGGACGTGGTTTGGAGGTGACACCGGATGATTCCAAGGGAAGGGAAGGGAAGGAGCAGGGATGTGTCCATGGATGTGACAACACCCAAAAAAGGCTCAGGGAGACCTCCTGGCTCCCTGGAAATGCCCAGAGGACGGGTGCATGTGGCACTGGGGGAGATGGTTTGGAGGTGACACCGCCTGGCTGATTTTCAGGATTTTTTCCAAGCTTGTTTTATTCCAAGCTTACCCTGTGACCCCACCAAGATCCCGCCCCGGGGAACTCACGGTGCACGTTCTCCTGGTCTCCCTTCAGCCCCTGGATGATCCCTGTGTAGGCCTCCAGGCAGCCCTCCCGCAGCTCGTTCAGGTAATCCACCATGTCGTAGTCGGACTGGGGACGGACACGGGCACGGGGATGAGACCCCAGGAATGTCCCCTGGGAATGTCCCCCGGCCTTGGGGACAGCTCACCTTGTCCACCTGGGCCTGGGACGCCTGCTGGAGGGTGTTGAGCACCACATCCAGGTACTTCTTGAACTCGCCGCCGATGGCCAGCGCGATGTCCCCGAACACGGACAGGATCTGCGGCTTCACCGACCTGTGCACGTTCTCGTTCTGCAGAAGGAATCCCAAAAGGGCCCCGGGTCGGCGTGGGAAGGCAGGGAGGGAAAGGGGCAACGGCCTCGAGCTGCACCAGGGAGGGTTGTGTGGGGTAGCCGGGAGTTGTTTCTCCAGTGGAAGGGTTGTAAAATATTGGAACAAGCACCCAGGGGCTGGAAAATGCCTGGAAGTGTCAGAACTGTGGGAGGGAGGGAAGGGAAGGAGGGAGGAATTTGGAAGGAATTCAGAAGGAATTTGGAATCAGGAAGGAAGGAAGGGAGGGAGGAAGAGAGGAAGGAATTCAGAAGGAAGGAATTCAGGAAGGAATTCAGGAAGCAAGGAAAGAAAGAAGCAAGGAAAGAAAGAAGGAATTCGGAAGGAATTCAGGAACTCAGGAGGGAATTCGGGAAGTCGCTAACCGAGCAGCCATTCCCTCAGAACCCAAATCCCTTGCCCCCAGTAACTCCTGGCCGCCGTTCAAACCGCGCGGAGCTGCCAAACACGAGCCATTCCCAGCAAATTCCTCCCACTTTTCCCACGCTTCTCCCACCTCCCACTCCCCTGGGAAGAGTGTGCATCCAACTGTTACTCGGGAGCCGGGAATCCCCCACTCACCCCCAGGTTCTCCAGGAGCAGCTGCATCACCTCGTCGCAGAAGGGGAGGATGTTGGACTGCAGGGCTCGGCACAGGTCCCCCACCAGCCCCACCGCCGACAGGCAGACCTGCAGGGAGCGGGGGTCAGCTCCGGGGTTTGGGACCATCCCGGCGCTCCGGAGGGGTGCGAGGGTCAGTAAACCCCAGGGATAACGAGCTGGCTGACAGCACGGAGGGGAGGCACAAGGGCAGCAGATGCAGGTGACAACGGAATGGATTCGGGCTGGAAAAACAACTCCAAATTCCCCACGGAGGCCGCCAGGATTTGGGCTGGAAAAACAACTCCAAATTCCACAGTTTTCACCCCATGGAGGCCACCATGATTCGATATTCCAAGGGGAATTTGCTGCCTTGTCCACACTTTTCCTTGGAAGTAATTAAGAAAACACAAGGAACCAAAATTCCACGCTCCAAAGTGGTTTGGATTTTAGAATCTTGGGATTGTTCGGGTTGGAAGTGACCCATTGGATGGGCAGGGACACCTCTCACTATCCCAAAACTCATCCAACCCGGCCCTGGGAAATTCCAGGGATGGGGCACCACCATTTCCCTGGATAAAGGGAGAGGTCTGATCCATACCTGGTACTCGGCGTAGTTTTTCAGCCCAATCCCAAGGAAAGGTTTGAAGGCATCCATGTACTTCAGGAATTCTCCACCCAGGACTGTGCAGGGAAAATATTTCAGTGAGAAGGAAAACCCCACTTTTTGGCATCTGCCATCAACAACAAATCAAGAACCTCTCAAATTCAACCCAAACCCAGTGAAAACCAATTCTCCTCTCGACAGCGGAGTGACTGAAATTATCCAGGTCTTCCTGGACTGGACAAATTCCCAAATTCTTATTGGAAGTAACAACAAAATCACAATTCCATGCTCCAAGGTGGTTTGGATTTTAGAATCCCAGGATTGTTTGGGTTGAAAGGGACCTTAAAGCGACACCTTCCACTACGCCAGGCTGCTCCCGCCTCGGACACTTCCAGGGATGGAGCACCTCCACCTCCCCTGCACCACCCAGCCACAAACCACGTTTTTTTACCACGTTGCCCAAAATCCCCGGATCCAACCCCATCCCTGGCTGTTCCCAGCCCATTCCTGACCTTCCACCAGGGTGCTGACGGCCATCAGGGCGTCCTCCTGCACGCCCCCGGAGCCGGCCGTGCTCTGGAACATTCTGAGCAGCGACGCCATCACCACGTCCGAGATCTGCAGCGCGTCCTGGCGCTGCACCTTCCGCAGCACGTTCTGAGGGAAAAATCACAGAAAACGGGCAAAAATCCCTGCTCAACCCACAGGTAAAGCACTCCTGCACCCCTGGGTGCTGCACCTTCCACAGCACGTTCTGAGGGAAAAATCACAGAAAACGGGCAAAAATCCCTGCTCAACCCACAGGTAAAGCACTCCCGCACCCCTGGGAGCTGCGGGAAGGATGAAAGAGAGCTGCTGTTTGAACCCTGCCAAAAAAATCTGCTTTTGTGGCTGCAAAGTCCCGTTCATTTGGCTGCATTCAGATTTTCCAGCTGAATTTCCCTTTCCTGCTGCATGGGCTGTTCTCAAAGCTTTGCCATTTGTAAGCTGGAATTAAATGCGACCAGCCCAAATTTAGCCTATTTAAAAAAAAAAAAAAATTAAATCATTAAATCCTTTTTTTTTTCCTGTCGCAGCTGAGCTCGTAGGGGTTGAACCCGAGTTTTGCTTCTGAATTAAACTTCACAATACTTAAAGTGGTTAAAATACAACATTTCCCAGGAACAGAAAAAAATTCCTGAATCTCCAAAGTAAAATGATCATTTTAAGTCTAATTCTTCACTCCACAAAGATGGACTTTGGCTTTTTATATAATTAAGACTTGATTTATGGAATTACAGAGTGGTTGGGGTGGGAAGAGACTTTAAAAATCCCCAAATTCCATGGACAAGGGCACCTTCCACTAAACCAAGTTGTTCCTCTCAGGGACAGGATTTTCTCATTTAATTTTAAATATTAACAATTTTTTTTCCTCTGCTGGATGTTCATAATAGTATTTCCAGCAAAACAACAAAAAAATTTAGGTAAAAAACCAATACATTTGATTTTTTAACACTGAAAAAAGCCCCTCTGCTAAGTTTTACTCCGTGGTTTTTAAGTATTTGCTGCAACTGGGTAAAAAATTCAGGTTCAGGTTTTGGGATAATAAAAAGACACATTCAGAAATTAAAACTGGCAGTTTAATTCCACCTGGACGACATTCCCCTGGAAGAGATCAGTGCCCACCCTGTGAGATTCCAGGGTGAAAATTCCTCATTAAAACCCTTTTTTAAGGACAGATTATTCCCATCTCCCATTATTTTCAAAAATTACCCTAAAACTGGAGAGTGAAAACAACAACAAAGCTTTCGAGGATGAAATTCAGGATTTATCAAATCAACCTGAAGACAACCCGGGCTGCTCTGAGCTGATTGTTGGGGGAAAAAACCCCTTTTTTGAGTGGAGTTTGCAGCAGGAATCACTGCACTCCTGCTCATTAGCAGATGTTTAATTGGGAATTCTGAGGACGCTCAGAACATTTTAATTGGTGCCACTTGGATCAGGAGCATCAAGCACGAGACGCAGATGAAGGAATCAAAACCATGAGGGAATTTTTTTTTTTTTTGTCTGTGGGATTGTTGAGGCTGTAGCCAACCCAAGAACCAATCTGACAGCACAGACAATCTTTTATAAAATCCCCAACAGCGTTCTTTGAGTCAAACTGCCCTAAATTTTGTCACTAGAGCACAACTTCGAGACTTCTGAACCTTGCATCACCTCCCACGTGTCAGCTGGGACACAAAATCCACTTTTTTCACTCAAATCTCAGCACCAGGAGCTGAGGTTGGAGCCTCAGGGACACAAAAATGCCTCAAAAATCACTTTATTCCCACAACAAATGCAGGAGAGAGGGATTTACCTGGAGGGTAGCACAGAGAAGGGACTGGAGATCGTTGAACTGGATTCTGTCGGAGGTGCTCTGGATGTGAGACTGAAACAAGAACAAAACCCCGCGTGTGTGAAGAGGCTGCCTGGGATCCTGGCAGCTCCAGGGAGAGCCAGATTGTACTTTAAATATTTGTTCTTTCCAGATTTCAGAGCAGAGGGGCTGTGAAGAAGCTGAATATAGAATCCCCGAGTGGTTTGGGACCTTAAATCCCATCCATTCCCACGGGCAGGGACACTTCCCACCACCCCAGGTCGCTCCGACCTGGATTTAGGCACTCCCAGGGATGGAGCAGCCACAATTCCCCTGTTTTAAATCAGGATTTACCCACCTCCATCTGCAGCACTTGCTGGAGCCTCTCCATGATGACCAGGGTGGTTTTTTGGACAGCAGGATAACAGTCCTTGGCACTGTTTTTCACTATTTCCATCAGGGATTCATAGGCAGAACTCCTCAAGTTATTCTGGTGTCCATCAGGTCTGCAACAGAAGGAGGAAGATTTGCAGCTCCAAGTGCTTGGAAACAGACTTTTTTTTTTAATTTTAGTAAACCAGCAACAGCTCCATTTGAGTGCTGTGACAAGCAGGAATCACTTGAAAAGGCTTGAAATAAAGGGAATTTGTGAAGCCACTTCTGGCACATTTTTTTTTAATGATTTTCAGTTTTTAAAATGGTTTTCAGTATCTCTGGCAACAAGGAGAGGGACAGAAGGAGCCTCAGAGTTGGTGTCAGGTGAGCAGCACTTCAGAGCCCCTCCCCAGACACCTCTGAGAGTGTGAAATTTGAAATTAAGGCACCTGAAATGATTGATGGGCTCCAGAGCCTTGAGCCAGACACTCCACTCCTGGCTGGGTGTAAAGTAAGACAGGGAAAGAGTTTAAATTTTGAACTGGGACAAGGTTTTTAAGGAGAATCAGCAGCAAAAAGGCTCCATCAGTCCATGGAGCTGATCCAGGGATTGAACCTGGAGCTGTCAGATTTATGTGACCTTCAAGCCACCACAAAATTTGAGTTTTAGCCTTTTTTTCCTGCATCTGAGAGCAAAATTTTGCCTCGCCTATTTTCTGTTTCAGCTGGGATGGGAACGGGAGCTTAAGTAGGTCCCTAGCTCTTCTGGGAGCACCTGAAGCCGATGGGAAGGGACGGAGCCCACACGAAACACTCGGGAAAAGGAACAAACACAGATTTCCTGCTGCAACTCCTGATATCCCGCGGCCTTACAGCCACCGTGACTGCACCAAAAGGGCAGAGCCTTAAAACTGCGGAGTTGAACTCGGAGACGTGAGGGGAGAACGGGGGAGGGCCATTCCTGGATTCCTAAAACCAGATATGGACAAAATACTGAGAAATTATTCAGTGGGGAGAGCTGTTTCCCTGAGATTTGCATCTCTGTTCCTCTGGTTTTTCGACACCAAATAAAGCCACCTTTCAATCCAACACCAGATCTCAGCTGCCAAGAAAGGCCCGAGAGCCTGGAGTGGGAAAAAAATGAAAAAAGGCTTTTGGGAGAGGTTGTTTTACCTGTCTGCAGTCTCCAGCAGTTTCTGCACTATCAGCTCAAAGGAGGAGGATAAGCAGTAGGTTGCTGGTTCTTCCTGATCATCAGCCACATCTGCAGCTTCATAGGCAGCTTCAGCAAGGCTGGAGAAGGCCTGGAACACAAAATACCCATTGGTTTTCCACCCTCACAGCTCCAGAAATTCAGATTCCATCAGTTTTCGTTCCAAAATGCAAAAAAAAATCCAACAAAAAAAACCCCCAAACTAAAAAAATGTGCAGGATGAACAACTCCAGAGCAGTTTGACTGGGCTGGGATGGGTGGGTGAGAGGAGCTGGAAGCTTCCTGATATTTCATTTTACTCTAAAAACACCCAGGAATCATCACCAGGAGACAAAAGCCACCTGGATTTTTGCCAGGATAACACAGCAGGGAAAACCCCTCTGTGCTGATGAGTCTTGAAACCTCTGGAATTCTAAAAAGGAGGGATTTTGTCATTCCTGGAAGTTGTTTTGACAGGAAAATCCTCCTCCCCAGCTCAGTCTGAGGGAGCAGCTCCTGGAAGGCAGGGGGACACGGAGATCAGACTAAGCAGCAGGAGAAAAAATCTCCTGCTTCCCAAATCATTTCTGGGATCTCTGCAGAAGCGGGTTTGGGTGATGGGGAATGAGGTGTTGCAACCCTTCCTCGAGGTAATCCAATAAAAAGCTTAATCCCAGAATCCCTTTTCCCAACCCCACGACGGCAGGGACAGTTCCCACAGCGCTCCCAAACTGAAGGCAACTTCTACACTCAGTGAATATCAGCATTTTTCTCCTAAAATTCCACTTTTTTCCTTTATTTTTCCCTGCCAGAGGCACAAAATAGTCAGGAAAATTTAAGTGTCAACCAGTGTTTGCTGGGGGAGCAAGCCACGGATTAATTCTGGAATTCACTTAAGTGTGTGTGGATAAATACATAAAATCGAAAACCATTTGAAAATATAGAATTATATAAATACAGAAAACAATATAAATACAGAAAATTATATAAATATATAAACCATATTAAGATATAAAACCATATAAAGACATAAATGCCTCTGTTTTTATACATTAATTTGCATTTATGTATTTCAATTCATATCCAATAAAGCTCCTGACAGGAGGGTGGAGCCAGGTGGGAGCCGGGCTCTGCTCCTGATTTACCAGACAAGATCAAACAACCTCAAGGGATGTCCGGGCTGGATATTAAGGAAAATGCCTTCCTGGAAAGAGTCCCAGGCATCTGACCAAGCTGCCTGGGCGGGGCTGGACTCCCAACCCCTGGAATTGCCCACCAAATTCACGGCTGAGCACAGAAGAGCCAACACGACTTAGCGCTGGTGCTGGCGGAACGCTCGGACTCGGTGAGGGGAAAAGCCTTGCAGATCCCACCAGGAGCTGCCTCTCCCCGTGGATCGGAACTCCTGGCGGGGTTTGGGGGGTTCCTCACCCAGCAGACGTTGGTGGCCACCCTGGGCTCGGCGCTCAGCCCCTCCATCAGGCACTGCAGCAGCGGCGCCAGGTAGATGTCGTTGATGGCGGCCTCGGGCAGCATCTCGCAGATCCTGCCCACGGTCCAGGCCGTCGTGTCCCTGACCACCACGCTGGGATCCTTCATCAGCTCTATCAACGTTGGCATGGCCTGGGAAGGAGCCAGGAAAAAACCAGGTAAGGAAAAAATCCTGCGTTTGTCCCAGTCCTGTCGTTTATTTAGGATGTATTTCATATTTTATTTCGTATTTCCCGGTTCTGTTCCCTAAGGCGAGCCCTTTTCCGAACACCTTCACCAAGGATGGTTTTACTCAGCACTCCCAAAGTGAAGGCAGCTTCTACATTCAGAAATACTATCATTTTTTCTCCTGAAAATGTATTTCTTCCCATATTCTTTCCTACCAGAGTCCCAAAGCAGATTTGAGGTAACTTAACATAAGTGCCAGGTTATGGATCAAATCCAGGATCTGGATTTGAGATGCTCTCTTCCAATTAACCCAGGGATTTTGGGCTCTAAAAGCCTCCAAAACAGGTGATGTCCTTCTGATTTCCGTTAAATTAAGAGCACACGCAAATCAGATATTCTCCTCCAGATAACCCAGGGACTTTTAGTTCTAAAAGCCTCTACACAAGAGATTTTTAGCTCCAAAAGTCTCCAAAACCAGGTAATATCCTTCTGACTTTCCTTAAAATAAGAGGATGTGCAAATCAGACATTCCCCTCCAAACAACCCAAGGATTTTGGGCTCTGAAACCCTCCAAAACCAGATCACACCCTTTCTATTTCCCTTAAATGAAAATCCCATGCAAACCAACCCCCCTTCCTCCAAAGAACCACGGCATTTTTACCCCCAACCCCGCTCCCCAAGCCCCCCAAACACTCACCTGTATTACTAAAGGTTTGAGCTGGTTGGGCTCGGGCCCTTCCAGGATGCAGCCGAAGGCCATGACGGCGGCGTCCCGGTACCTCCAGTCGGGATTCTTGATGTGCTCCTTGATGAAGGGCAGCACGTGGGGGACGATGTCGTCCTCGCAGCACGTGGCCAGCAGCATCAGGCACACCCCCGCCGCCTTGCAGGGGTTCCAGTCGTCGTCGTCGTCGTTCTCGTCCTGCAAAAAACACCCCGGCATCGACGGGATTACCTGGAATTACCCCCTGCGTGGCTGGGTTTAAGTAAAAGCCTGTTTTTGGAGGAGAACTAACAGGAGCCACTCACACCTTCAGTGTCTTTCTTGAGGGGCCTCATCCACCTCCCCAAAGCGCTTTTTCCTCTCATCCAGGTGGAATTTTATCCCTTTGATCCATGAAATCCCTCCCAGAGTGGCCTCATCCACCTCCCCATGTGCTTTTCCCCTCTCATCCAAGCGGGAATTTCATCCCTTTGATCCCTTCCAGAGGGTCCCTGCACCATTAAAAATCTCCTTTCCCAACTCTCAAACCCTTCCAAAGCTGCACCCTGTGATTCCCTCCCCGGTTTCATCCCCGGGAACCTCCAGCAATTCCACTCTGCTCATCCAAGACCAAAAACAAACCAGGGAAACAATTCCCTGGATTCACTCCGAGCATTTTCCCAGCCAAACGAACCCTGTTCTGTTAATTAACAGTTTTATTTTATAATTAGGCAAGTGATTCCATTAATTTTGATCAGCCTGGGAAGCACAGCCCCAACAAATCCTTGGGAAGTGTTTAATAGGGACTAAACGAACCCAGGCCCCAAAAATCCCAGGGACTGGGAGCTCACATGAGGCAGGGGCTGTGGAATATCGGGTTTAATATCCCAAATATTCTGTCAGGAATGCAGGGAATCACCAAACCTCTCCAGAAACCACAAATCCAGGGATGTGATCCAGGAAAATGGAGGCAAGTCCCAGTCTCAGCCCAAAAACTGCTGCATCACTGGCTCAGAGTGGTGCATGAAACCTCATCACAGACCAGGGACCGCCACCTCCTGAGGCATTTCTGGGATCAGAGGAAGCCAGAACCCAATTCCCAAAGGAGCCAGGGGGGCAGGAAGAGCTCCCGAGTTGCAATTCCATCAGGGAATGTGGCACTCACCTGTTTGGTTAAGGTCTGGGTCAGAATAGGGACCAAATATTGCAGTGCCCCCTTGGCATAGAACTTGCTGGTGTGCTCTGGGGGCCGTCCTTGTTCTGCTGCCTGGAGAGTAAAGAAAGAGGTGAAAAGTTTATTTTTAGAAATATTTTTACCTATTTTTATATAATTTTTTTTTCAACATTAAGAGGCTGAATGATCAACTCCAGGAGGCACAAATTCCCTTTTTTTCCCCCCCTCCTTCCCAACAGGAACTCAGAGTTGCCTCAAGGGCACTTTGCACTGAGTTAAATATTCTAAAATCCACTTTAAATATTCCAAAATCCACATTAATTCCCCATTCCTCTTCACAGGGCACAATTATCCCCATTTTCACTTGGCTGTCAGGTGTAATTACCAAGTGACCCCGAGGTGAAGGAGCAAAAGGTTTGGAGCAAATAAACCTCACCCCACTGCTGCTGCCTGTCCTTTCATCCTTGATTTTTTCTATTTTTTGAGAATCCAACCATAAATTTAGATTTAGCTGCTTTTAAAAAGATGGATGTGATTCATGCAGAGCCCTTCAAAGTTTCAGCTGTTATTGATCTCCACAGATAATTTCTGCAAACAGCATCTGGAGGCAGAAAAAATTCCCAAATTCCTCTCCAGCCCCAGCCATTCCATGGGATAATTACTTTTATTCCATCCAGAATTCCAGATTTAACTCATAAATCATGGATTTTAGGGAATGTGAGCCATCTTTTTTCACAAAGTCCCTCACGGTTGTGACAGACCCCAAAATTCCAGAGTGCCCCCAAAACCAGCAGGGAATTAAATATTTGCCCTTAATTCCATGGGATATAAAAATATAACAACTCCAGACACTCCTACAGAGCAACATGGGCACAATTTTGGTCATTATTTCATTAATCCCATGGGTTATTTCCAGGAAAAATATGGGAGAACCCTGTGATAGGAGCTGCACCTGGATTTAGGTGGAAACAGGGAGTAAGAATGGTAAAATTGGGTTATCTGAACAAAAACCATTTTGTCTGAATAAAAACAAAAACCATGGGTGGTGGGAGGTGCCCATGGCCGGGAACAGATGGGATTTAGGGCCCTTCCAACCCAAACCATTCCAGGATTTCGGGATTAACAGGAATTCCAAAGGCAGCCTCAGCTAAAAAGCCCCAGTTTACCTGGGGGAGCAGAACCTGGGGCAGCACCCAAAGGAGGAGCCAAAAACACCCAGAGGAGGAGCCAAAAACACCCAGAGGAGGAGCCAAAAACCGCCAAAAGGAGGAGCCAAAAACCGCCAAAAGGAGGAGCCAAAAACCCCCAAAAGGAGGAGCCAAAAACCCCCAAAAGGAGGAGCCAAAAACCCCCAAAAGGAGGAGCCAAAACCTCTTCTGGGAGTTCTGATTTGGTGCTGGTGACCCCAAAGCCAGGCCGGGCATCGTCCCCTCCCCCTGGACCGGCAGCAGGAGCTCCCGGCGTGCCAAAGCCAGGGATCCAGCATTCCCAAAGGGATTTTCCAGGACCTGCAGCCCTTTCCCAGCCCCACCTCCGAGGCCTCGATGGCCAGGTCCATCTCCTCGTCGCACACGTTGGACCAGAACTCGATGCCCTGCAGAGCCACCTCGTCTATGTCGCTCTTCATCGCTTCAATTGTGATCTGCAAGATCAAATACGGGGAGAAAAAGAGAATTTTAGTGATTTATCCCTCCTGAAATACATCCTGGTTTGTGGGCGGTCGGGAGGAGATTTTGGATTGTGGAAAATTCAAGTTATTGCGCTCAAAAATTCCAAATAATCTGATTTTATCCTATTTTGTCACCTCAAACCCTCAGGAGGGCTGCGGTTTTTTGTCCCATTTGGAATCCCAAGACTGGAAAAGCTGATGGGGTTTTTAGGGATTTTGCTGAGATTGGGATTCCCAGGGAAAAGAAGGAAAATCAGGAATGGAAAGGAAGTTTTTAAAGAGGTAGGGACAAAAGAGGACGGGGCCATCAGATAAATAATAATGAAAAATATAAATAAAAATTAAGGGAGATTAGGGCAATAAATGTGAAAAATATCAATATAAATAGAGAAAAGTCAGAGAAATAAATGTGAGAAATATAAATACAAATAGATAGATATCAGAAAAATAAATATCGATACAAACACAGGGAGATCAGCCAAAAATATGAGAAATATAAATACAAATGGTGAAAAATCAGAGAAATAAATGTGAGAAATATGAATATAAATAGAGAGAAATCAGAAAAAATAAGTATCAATACAAAGTGAGGGAGATCAGACAAAAATATGAGAAACATAAATACAAACAAAGGAAAATCAGAGAAATAAATGTCAGAAATATAAATACAAACGGGGAGAAATCAGAGAAATAAACCTGAAAAAATATAAATACAAAGGAAAACCAGAGAAATAAACGTGAGAAATATAAATATAAATAAAGGGATCTCAGTAAAATAAACATCAACACAAACACAGGGAGATCAGCCAAAAATATGAGGAATATAAACACAGATGGGGAGAAATCAGAGAAATCAAGGTGAGAACGATAAATCCAAGGAAATATAAAGCACCCAGCACTCACAGCGAAGAGGGCGGGCCCCATGTACGTCTCCATGTACTGGTAATAAAGGGACATTATCTTCACCAGGTTCTGTAAGGCAGCCACTCGTACCTGGGGCACAGCAAAACGCACAGTTTCACACAATCCTCTTCATTTTTAACATTTCTGGGAGGCAGAGGTGCCCCAGCAAGGGAGTTCTGAGCTCACTCACCCTCGTGTCTGGACACTGTGTTGCTTCACAGACTACTTGCATAATAAAGTGCCTTTCAGACTGAAGAAAAGGAGAAATAAAAGAACATTAAAAGGGGCTGAAAGGAGAATTCGGAGCCTTTAAGTCTTCCCAGGGAGGGTGGGGTTGGGTCTGGACCAGCACAGGCACGGGGCACCACTCCCTGCTCTATTTTAAACCATTTTTTCCCCACAAAGGGAATTTTTTCTTCCCCAAAATGGGAATCCCAAGCTTCTCTTTCAAGGCTGTCCAAAATAAAGACACAGCAGAACTCCAGAAATAAAAAGTCCTGCTGGTCCCTGAATTATTCCAGCAATTTCTTCAAAAACCTCAAGTCAGGACGTGGATTTTTTAAGGCAACACCTGGATATTCCTGTTTTGGTAGGAAGGGATAGATCTGTGCTCCTGGATTTATTGAATACGGATGGATCCAGCAGGAATGGGGCCTGGAGGGATCAGGCACCTCCCATTCCTGATTTTGGGATCCTCAGGAGATCCCCACGGGGGATTTCGGGAGAGTTTCCATTAAAAACCCTCCTAAGCTGAAAATTCAACATTAATTCCACACTGTCCCTGGGAGAGAAGCAAAGGATAAACTTAATCCAAGAAGGAAAAATGAAATAAAGTAAAATAAAACTCCANGAATTCCAAAGAGTTCAGGAGTGCGTTGGTAGCTGCAAGCTTCACATTGTTGCTGGGCTCCTCCTTTCTCATTCCCTGGATAATGGCAGTCAGGATTTCATTGGATTTGTCCTGGAGCTGCTCTGGGTCCTGAAAAAAAAAAAAGAAAATTAAANTCCATGGATTTGGCTGTTGTCTCATCCTCTTGCTGGGAAGGTTTTTCCTCCCCCACAGATTTTCAGAGGCAAAGTTGAAATCTGGGCTGGGGCCAGGGCGGCTGAAAGGGAAGTGCTGATCCCAGCTGGGATCATGGCCCTGTCACAGGGCAGGATCAGGATCGGGATCAGGAGCATCCAACGGGATCAGCTCTGGGGTCAGGGACGAGTTATAGGGAAAAACGGGGGAGAGGGAAAAAGGAGAAGAAAGGGAGGGAAAAGAGAAGAGAAAGGGGGAAAAAAGGGTGGAAAAAGAAGGGGGTGA
>VZTF01001758.1:93954-122832 GCA_013397755.1 Cnemophilus loriae
CCAAACCTGAGGGATCCTGCCCCAAGCCCCAGTTCCAGCCCCAGTCCCGGGGGATTTTGCCCCAAGCCCCAGTTCCAGCCCCAAGCCCCAGTTCCTGCCCCAAGCCCCAGTTCCAGCCCCAGCCCCGGGGGCTCACCAGGGAGAAGAGGTCGTTCTGCAGCCCCAGCCTGTCCACGGGGGGCAGGGACAGGTCCCTGATGGCCGGGATGAGGCTCTCCAGCATGGCCGGGCTGTACTGGGTGCGGTAAAACCCCACCGTGCCCAGGTTCAGCTGCGAGCACGAAAAACAGCAAAAAGTTGTAAGTTAGGAGCAAATAATGTAATACTTTCTATGTATTTTTATCTAAAATATATCCTATATTTATGTGTATTTAAATAAAATTTATTTTATGTTTATATATGTAAATAAAATGTCATTTTTAGTTATGTATAATCTATAAAATGTAATTTATGTTTATATATAGTTGTATAAAATATATTTAGCTAAAATATATCCTCATATTTATACATTTTTAACTAAAATACATCTTTGTATTTGTACTTATTTATCTAAAATTTATCTTTGCATTTATATTTATTTATCTAAAATATCTTTGTATTAATATGCATTTATCTAAAATACATCTTCATACTTATCTAAAATATACCTTTACATTTATGCATATTTATCTAAAATGTATCTTTGTTTTTATACATACTTATCTAATCTTTATCTGTTTATTTATACATATTTATCTAAAATATATCTTTGTTTTTATACACATTTATCTGAAAGACATTTTCATATTTATCTAGAATATACCTTTATATTTATGGATATTTATCTAAAGTATATCTCTCTATATATGTATTTTATATATATATAAAACACATGTAGAAACACTATATACATAAAAGCCATATATTAAATTATATATTAACATATAAAAATGTACAAAATATAAAATAAATTATAGACATATAGTATATGTTTATATTAAATAAAAATAATATAATGTATAGACACTTAATAACATATATAGAGGTAAGAATTTAAATATGGATATATTATGATAAGAGATAATCTATTTAATACATGGTATAAAATACATAATAGTAATAACTGTAATAGTGATAATGGTAATGAAATAATAAAATAACGACAGTAACCATGATAACAATCATGACAGTAATAATTATATCAATGACTAAAAAAGCCACCGCATCTCAACTCAAATCCTGCCTTTAATTTCACACAGTTTTTTCCAGGCTTGAATTCCCAAAAAATTCCAGTCGCCATTGCAGGAAAATGGGAATGAAAGGGGAGGAACGGGAGCCAAAACTCCGCAGCAGCACAGGGAGGCCCCCCCGGAGGAACCCCAAAATTCCAACGGGAAAGAGAAATAAAAAAGGGAAGAGGAAAATGAATTTTTCAGGACTCACCTTGACCCACTGCTCTGGTTTGGTGTCCTTCAACACCATGGTGAGCTCGGGTTTGTCCATCAAAACCTGCACTTTGGCACAGGTGGGGTCCTCGCTCGTGCAAATACTGATGGGCACCATCCACATGGGGAAATCCTCCCCTGGGAGAGAGGGAAAACAAGGAATCAGGGGGAAAAAATTGACAAAGAGGTGCTCAAATGGGTTCCAGGTGCACTGAAAATGAAACTGGAAAAAGAAGGCCCAAATCTGAAGGGAAATGTCAGCTTTTGGAGGTGAAAATCTGAGGGAAAATGTCCATTTTAGAGGTGAAAATCTGAGGGAAAATATCCGTTTTGGAGTTTTAATCTGAAGAAAAATGTCAGTTTTAGAGTCAAAAATCGGAGCGAAAACGTTAGTTTTAAAGGTAAAAATCTGAGGGAAAATGGCAGTTTTAGAGTCAAAAATCTGACGGAAAATGTCAGTTTTAATCTGAGGGAAAGTGTTAGTTTCAGAGCTAAAAATCTGAGGGAAAGTGTAATTTCTAGAGTTAAAAATCTGAGGGGAAACATCAGGTTTAGAGTTAAAAAGTTGAAGGAAAATGACAGTTTTTAACCTGAAGGAAAATGTTCGTTTTAGAGTTTAAAGTCTGAAGGAAAATGAGAGTTTTAGATTTAAAGCCCCCAAAATCTTTAAATCTCCTCCAAGCCAAACATTTTAATTTAGATAAGCACGGAAGGTGAGCGGAGTCAGTGCTGGATCAGAGGTGGCTCCCACCTGAGGCATTTTTATTTCATTTATTTCAGCCTCACCACAAACCCGCTGCTCCCCAGCTCCTCAGAGGGCCCTAAAATGGACATTTCTGAGGGAATTCTGAGCCAAGGGACGCTGCTCTCCATGCCAGGATGGGGAAACCATGGGAGAGTCCCAACCTTGGATTTCCTCAGGTTTGCCCACCTGGATCCAGGCAGAGCACAGGCCAGGGGGCTGTTTCAGCTCCCAAAATTTTGGGTGCTTTTGGATGAAAAGCAACAAAACCCAACAATATCCCTCCAAAACCGGGATGTTTGGTGGTTCTGTGCCCATGCCATTCCTGCTTCCAGCTCTCCTCTTACCAGTATACGGTCCACTGGCACAGAATTTCTTCTGGACCAACTTCAACACTTTGTCATCTTCTTGCTGAGGGGAAAAAAAAATTTTAAAAAAAGGAAAAAAAGAGCAAGAAAAAGAGAAAAGGGGATGATTAGCACGTTTAATTCCAGTCCCTGCGTGTCACTGCCCTCTGTTTCATGGAGTAACGTGAGTTTTTCCCCTCAGAAACAGGCGCAGCCTCAGGAATTACTCCAGAGCGCAGATCCCTGTCCCTGCTGGAACCGCCGCGGCCGGGATTTGCTGCCTGACTCCCGCTCCCGGGCCGTGATCCCCCCTCACCCTGCAGTCTTGTGGAACAAGCGTAACTGGAGTGCAATGGGAGCGGAGCCTCCCTCCCCTACAAACATTTCCCACACTGAGCAAAGTCAGCAAACTCCAGGGATCCAGGGAGTTTTGGGATGAATCCGCAGGGATTTGGAGCTCCCTCCCTTCAGAACCAGAGCTGTCCCCACATAGAGCCACCCCTGAGCCAAGGGAATGCTTGGAACCAGGGAATATTGTTAAATTTGGTCCGAAATTAAGGCACAATTCTATTTTTCACCTGTTCAGCCTCCACGTAAATGAGTGGAAATCCCATTTGTTTGGTCCACGTGTTCATCACAGCAGCAATGGGTTTGCCGCTGGCTTTTTCCAGGCTTTCCCAGAGATCCTCTGCAGGAGAAAAGGATCTGACTCAGGACTGCCAGTCTTGATGTGTCAGGTTTTATTAAGGACAGGGTAGGGGAGGTTGGGTTCTTACTCCACTTCTTACACTCTCGTGTTTTTATTGAAATTTAACAGGTGACAGGCAAAAAAAGAAATGGAAATAGTTTAAACCTCCTCAGGGAGGAGAGAAGGGAGAACCAGCTTCTTTACTACTAAAAAACCCCAATCAATGCACACTATGATACAAAAATTAACATTAAATATTCAAAGAGAACGACCTTTCCCTTTAGTTTTTTATGTGTTATGTCAAAAACCGCTGACCAAACACCACGGACTGGATTTGGCCAATTGAGCTTTGATGTCCTCACTTCCACATCTGTGCCTGATACACAAAAATAAAATATTTAAGCAAAAAAAAATGCTGTGGGATATCAGATTTTGACCTGTTTAATCACCGGATCAATACTGCAAAAGGCTCACTCGGCAAACCCAAGAATATTCCTAAATTATAGACGAGGTCAGCGGTAACTCAGCCCTTCCACACCACCTCCACACTCCTGGGACAGAAAATCCCCAAGGATGCTGAATCCTGCCTGTGCAGGGCATGAAACTGGGAACAAGCCAGGAATTTCCTGGAATTTCAATTATTTCCTGGCATTTCAGTTATCTCAGGTGGACAACCGGCAGTTTTGAGTGCAGAAACGACTTTTGTGCCCATCCCAGCGACACAGTTACCTGTGGCAGCATTCCTCTGCTGGAACTTGGTCAGGTACAGGTTCATTCCTTTCCGGAAATCCTGGAGAAACACAAGTGGAGACGTCAGAGGGTTTTCCTATCCTCCCTCTGCTCTGCATTCATCCCCAGGAATCAGGCAAGGAATCTTTGAAATCAGTAATTCCTTCCGTATTTCCCATTATCTTACTTTTCCCAGGGTAAGTTCAAACAGAGCTCGAAGCTGAGAAAGTTTCAAAACACAGAACAAACTTCTTTTTTTCTTTTTTTTTTAAATCCCAGTAATTCTAGCTGTAAAAAATGCCCTGAAAGTCTCCAGCTGGCTTTTCCAGCCCCATCCCTTTACCTCATCCCCAATGTAGTCGTGCAGCATCCGGATCACAGAGGCTCCCTTGCTGTAGGAAATGGCATCGAATATTTCGTCCACCTCGGAGGGATGGCCCACACTGACCTGTGGGAAGCAGGACAACCCCCAGTGAGAAGGATTTGGGCTGCCAAAAGATTGGATTTTGCTCGTGGCAGCATCTTAGAGTTGAAAATCTGAAGGAAAATGTCAGTCTTAGGGTTGAAAACCTGAGGGAAAATGCCAGTTTTAGAGTTGAAAATCTGAGGGAAAATCAGTTTTAGAGTTGAAAATCTGAAGGATTCTTTCTCCCCAAGGATCCACCGCTGGACTGTCTGAGTGGAATCTCTGTCCCCAGACAACAAAAATTCCTCAGATATTGCTGGGTCAGGGCTGGTTTGAAGTTAATCATGGTTTAAGTTATGTTTTGGTGCTGGACCGAATAGATTTGGGGATCTTCCTTCAATCCTTTGGTTCCCAACAGCAGTGAAACCCAGTGGGAATTGTTTAACCCGGGGACAGTGAGCAAGACACGCTCAGGGAGTAAATCACCCTAAAATGCCCGGCTCGACGAGGTCATTTCCCACCATTTATTCCACCAAGCATTCCTTAAAACATTAGAATCCCTAGGAATTAGAATCCCTAGGAATTAGATCTCGAGGAATTAGATCTCGAGGAATTCCAAGGGAGTTTTTTGGGGGGCACAGCCCCTCAGGTAAGGCAGAACCCACAGAGCGCAACCGCAGCTCTGGATTCCGCTTTGCTCAGCAACGACCGAGAAACTCCCTTTCTAATTACAGGGAAAAGCTTCCAGAGAAAAGCGGGAAAAAAGGGGTGGAAAAGCAGGATTCACCTCGATGGGGTGGCTGTTGTCTAAGGCATCGAGCTCCTGGGCTCGTGTGTAGTCAGCAGACACGAACTGGGTCCAGATGTCGTACTCGGGGAAGCAGTGATCCACGCACAGGTACTCGATCCACGAGGCAAAGCCCTCGTTCAGCCACAGGTGCGTCCACCATTCCTGCAGGGACAGGAAAAAAGAGGGATAAAGGACAAAATTCCGACGGGTTTGTTCAGTCAGAGGTGAGTTCGAGGCTTTGTTTGGTGCAAATCAAAATATTTGTTATAATTATTTCGTTATAATTATATCAATATAATTATATCAACATAACATTGTTTTGGTTAAAAGCACTATTTAATTTTATTTTTCTCCACCCACTCCCAATTTAAACAGCTCAAAAGCCAGACCAAGGCAATTTTGGAGCTCCAAAATCTGAATTTCCTTACCCAATCCTGGCTTTTACAACATAAGAAACTCCAGAGCCTGTGGAATATTTGGATTCAAGCACCTCTTTGCAGGGATTTGGGAGAAGGAAGGTCAAGTCTAATTACCAGAGAAAGCTGAAGCCATTTGTTACCAGAACCTCTGAAAATCCAGGTTTTTATCAATAAATGGAATTTCTTTACGGATTTCACTCCTGCTGCCTCACAGATGTTTTTATCCCCACTAAAATGAGTTAAATCTCAAACCATTCAGGCAGTTGCTTCTGATTTACCCAAAATAACTCATAAATTTCCATTATGACCAACTTTTCAGCTCCAGGACTTGAAGGATTTACAGGAAAACAGTGGATTTTTGCTAATTATTGCTGAATTCTAACCAGGACCTCCTTCAAACAACTCAAAACTGCTTCATATAGAAAACATTTATGAACAAAGCGCACTGCTAAAGAAGGAATCGGAAACAAAACACCATTTAAACATTAAATTAATTCTTTGAACACGGCATGCTGCTATGGAGGGGCACCCAAACACACATTTTGGGCAGGATAGGAAGCAGATGGGAATAAAAAATGGGATTTTGGAGGGTTTAGGTACCATGGTGACGAGGTTTCCAAACCACTGGTGAGCCAGTTCGTGTCCCACCACCAGAGCCACCCACTGGCGGGACGAGGAGCAGGAATTTTTGGGGTCGATGAGCAACGCGGTCTCCCTGTGTTGGAGAGAAAAACGGCACTCAGCAGGGTGGGGACAACCCCGGGGGGATAAAAACCACAACCCAAAGGAGGTGAAATTACCTACGCAAGCTAAAAAGTGAGAAGGAAAAAACCCCCCCAAAAAACCGACCCGGCGTGTGAAATGCAGCGTTCGTGGAATTCTCGGGGTGAGTTCCACGGCCGCTGGAATGCTTTGGAGCAGGAACTCCTTCCTGGCACGAGAGAAGTGCAACTAAAAATCCTCAGGCAGGAGGAGGAAAATGTGGTTTTTTATTTATCAGAAAGCTCCCCTAGGTAATTCTAGGAAGCTCAGGGCACATCCCGCCTCCCTCAGCATTCCCAAAGGAATTCTGGCTCTTCCAAGCGGTGTCAACACCAATTTCTCCACTGTGGCACCTCCCACTATGAGCAGGGCTGAGAGGGGCTGCCCGGAACCTCTGGAATGCTGCAATTCCAGGGAAAAACCTCCCCAAGGATGGTGCCTCCAGGCCACAAGCCCCCATCCCCAAAAGGGGCAGAGCAAACTCAACAAAAAGGGGCAAAAAGTCATAGCTCCATCCCAAAAATTTTCCTCATCCAGGACAAATATATTTCTTTTTTTTATCCCCACGAGGAGTAAAATATCAGATTTCATCAGCATTGCAATAAGCAGGGAAAAATTTGAGACCTGGGCTCAAATCTGTTTCGATTTTTTAAGGCCAAATTCAAAGCTGAGCAGAAGAAATCCCAAATTATTTGAGGATTTAGAGTCCAAAGCTTACAAGTTGTTCAAAAGGCAGGGAAATCATCCTGACCACGAGCACAGAAAATGGATTCATATCAAGCAAAAGTGCAAAAGCTCGATCAGAAGAAGGAAAAAAAAAAATCAAACTGCAAAGGAAGGCGAGTTAATATTTTTGATTTTGCCATCTCCACGCCGTTACTCTGTGGCTGCCAAATTTACCTACGAGGTAAAATAAACTCTCCCAGCTGTGTCAGGAAATTTTATGAGGGAAAAAAGGGGTCAAGAAGGTTTTGTCAACTTAAAACCCTCGGCCAGTGGCTGATTTTTGCCTTCCTGAGCTGCAACATCACCAAAATCATTCAAACCAAAATAAAAATTGAAGGTATTGGCTCTGTCTGATTTGGGATGACACCCAGCAATTACATCTGCCTCAAATCAATCCAATTAACTCCAAGAATTAGTGAACAAAGAGGGGGAAAGACAGTATTTTAACAGCATACCTATAAGTAACAAGGCCCCAGTTCTCCATGGCACCTTTATAAAATAAATACAAAGGTTTATTGATATTGATCCACACCTCTTCCTAAAGGTTTTTTTTTTTATTTTTATAAAAAAATTGAAATAAAATACAATTGCATCAATAAAGCGAGTTACTTTACCAGCAGCAAAGTCTGCAATAGCTATGAGATCAATTTTAGGAAGAGGGTAAGGAACATTGAAGTAGTCCTTATAAAAAGGCAGAGTTTTAGCAGCAACCTGTAAGAAACGAGAGGAGAAATGTTCTGTTAACCTGGAAATGGGCAGCGCTTGAGAAATTGTGACTGAAACTATGAAATTGGGACTGAAACTAAGAAATTGTGACTGAAATTAGGAAATTATGACTGAAAACGAAGAAATTATGACTGAAATGAAAAAATTTTGATTGAAATTAGAAAATTACGACTGAAATTAGGAAATTTTGACTGAAACTAAGGAATTATGACTGAAACTAAGGAATTATGACTGAAACTAAGGAAAAACCCAAAAACAAGGGAAAAAAACGCAAAATAATGAGAAAAAACCCAAACCCAAGGAAAAAAAAACGAAAAAAATAATGAAAAAAACCCCTGAAACAGGGAAAAAAACCCCCCAAAATAATGGAAAAAAACCCCAAAATAAGGGAAAAAAACCCCCCAAAATAATGGAAAAAAACCCCAAAATAAGGGAAAAAAACCCCCCAAAATAATGGAAAAAAACCCCAAACCAAGGAATAACCCACAAAAAACCAGGAAAAAACCCCAGCCCCCCCAGGCTGATTTACCTCTAGGGCAAACTTGCCCTGCTCGGCCTTGCCCACGGGGGTGTAGACGCGCACCAGGACCCCGTCCTGCGAGCGCGCCTCCACGAAGTCGTACTCGCCCACCACGAAGGCCACCAGGTACGTGGACATGACCGGCGTCCGCGCGAACTTCACCTCCACCAGGCTCTCGTCGTCCGGGTACGGCCGCCTGTCCACCGCGTTCTGGGGGCGGGCGGGGAAAGTCGGGTTTCAAACACCGCGCCGGCTCGCCGCAGCTTTGGGCATCCAAAACCCTGAATTTTTTTACCCAAACGCTGGTTTTTTTTTTTTTACAACACAAAAAACTTCAGAACCTGTGGAATATTTGGATTCAAGCACCTCCTCGCAGCGATTTGGGAAAAGGAAGGTCAGGTCTAATTCCCAGAAAAAGCTGAAGCCATTTCTTACCCGAAGAAGCTCTGAAAATTCAGGTTGTTAGCACTATAAGGAATTTCTTTTTTCTTTCCAAAATAATTCATAAATTACCATTATGAGCAACTTTCCAGCTCCAGAACTGGAAGGATCTGGGATAAAACCCCTCAGGTGGATCGTGCCTGCTCCAAAGTGGGAGCTGGAGTAACTATTCCTTCCTTGTGGTTCACACTAAAGGGATTTAGGGTTTTCAAGCAGTTCCCTCGTGGCTGAAGTGCCCCATTCCAGCTGGAGGTGTGATTTAATGATAATATTTTTATGATATTTAAGTTTTATCCCATTAGGAACTAAAGAGCCTCAATCCCATCCCAGTAAGGCACCACCCTAAATCCTGACACGAAAACCTCGTGGTCAGGGCCAGGCCAGGCTTTATTTATTTATAAATAAATTATAAATAATTTTATAAATTAGAAATTAAATTATAAATAAACAAATTGTAAATAAATTTATTTATAAATAAACAAAGCCTATTTTTAAACTGACTCTTCTCCAGCAACATCACCTAAAAATACGTGAAGATTTGTGTTTATTTGTTTTTATCCTGCTTCCACATTTTATCCCAGCTCTGGACAGAAATCCAGAGAGGAAAACTCACAAAGGACATTTTCCCAGCTCTTAATCAAGCAGCACAAAAGATTAATTATTATTTTTTTTTTTTTAAAACCACTAGGTTTGTCCAACCTGCTCAGGTTTTGTGCTGACATCAAATTTTGTGTTTTTCTCCCCATTTATTGCTGCTTGCAGGTTCTCACCTCTGTTGTCAAGGCAAATTATTAATTATCAATGGCGTTATCACAGCTTTAATTAAAGCATTTATTGGCACAGGAAGGACTTACCATATTTGACAAAGCTACTCTGTCTTTGGGAACCACCAAAGAAATATCAAATGTTGCTTTAATTGCAGGCTCATCCCAGCAAGGGAAAGCCCTGCGAGCATCAGTAGCCTGGAATAAAGAGAATTAAACAAATAAATCACAGCCGATTGCGGCAAGAAAACANAGGGATTTGGGGTTCTCAAGCAGTTCCCTCGTGGCTGAAGTGCCCCATTCCAGCTGGAGGTGTGATTTAATGATAATATTTTTATGATATTTAAGTTTTATCCCATTAGGAACTAAGGAGCCTCAATCCCATCCCAGTAAGGCACCACCCTAAATCCTCGTGGAAAACCTCATGGTCAGGGCCAGGCCAGGCTTTATTTATTTATGAATAAATTATAAATAATTTTATAAATTAGAAATTAAATTATAAATAAACAAATTGTAAATAAATTTATTTATAAATAAACAAAGCCTATTTTTAAACTGACTCTTCTCCAGCAACATCACCTAAAAATACGTGAAGATTTGTGTTTATTTGTTTTTATCCTGCTTCCACATTTTATCCCAGCTCTGGACAGAAATCCAGAGAGGAAAACTCACAAAGGACATTTTCCCAGCTCTTAATCAAGCAGCACAAAAGATTAATTATTATTTTTTTTTTTTTAAAACCACTAGGTTTGTCCAACCTGCTCAGGTTTTGTGCTGACATCAAATTTTGTGTTTTTCTCCCCATTTATTGCTGCTTGCAGGTTCTCAGCTCTGTTGTCAAGGCAAATTATTAATTATCAATGGCGTTATCACAGCTTTAATTAAAGCATTTATTGGCACAGGAAGGACTTACCATATTTGACAAAGCTACTCTGTCTTTGGGAACCACCAAAGAAATATCAAATGTTGCTTTAATTGCAGGCTCATCCCAGCAAGGGAAAGCCCTGCGAGCATCAGTAGCCTGGAATAAAGAGAATTAAACAAATAAATCACAGCCGATTGCGGCAAGAAAACACAGAAATTCCGTTTATTTCCAGCAAAACGAGGGTGAGTCGTGGTTTGGTCTCCTCGCTGCCACTCCTGACCTCTGAATTAGAGCTTCTTATTCTGATTCCACTCCTGAGTTTAAATCAAACGCAGCTGAAGCGGCCTCGGTGCTCTGCTGGAATCGTCCAGATTTAGCAGAGTCACGGCAGGAGCGAAGCTCAGCGGTGCGGAAGCACCGAGGGCACCCAGGCGCGGACACGCCACCCCGAATTCCTCACCCAGCAGCCAGGAGAACCCCAAAAATGCTCTGTTTGTGCTGGGGGAGTGCCCCGGGGTTTATGGAACGGTTCTGGTGCGAAACTCCCTGGGTTTGTCCAGGGTTTACATAACAGCGCTCGCACTGGGGATGGCATTAAACACCCAGATAAAGGCACAGCGTCCTATTAAAAAATAAAATTAATGCACTTCAGAAAGGGAATTTCACAGAGTTATTTAAATAAAGAGATGTTTCTGAATGTTGCAGCTGCTGTAGGTAGAGGATGGATCCCTCAGCAGCGGGAGGAATTTGCCAGATCCAGGATTTACTGACCTTGAGGCCGTGAGGTACAGGGCAGTAAGGAAACGAGGAAAAAAAATTGAAAAAAACAAGGGAAAAAAACCCCCAAACGAGGAATAAAACCTGAAAAACCAAGGAAAAAAATCCAAAAGCAAGGAATAAAACCCAAAAAATGAGGGGAAAAAAATCCCAAAACAAGGAAAATCCCCTAGAATCTAACGAAAAAACCCAACCCCAAAAAAAACCCCAATATACAAGGAAAAAACACCCCAAAAGAAGGGGAAAAAAACAAAAACAAGGAATAAACCCCAAAAAACAAGGAAAANTTACATAACAGCGCTCGCACTGGGGATGGCATTAAACACCCAGATAAAGGCACAGCGTCCTATTAAAAAATAAAATTAATGCACTTCAGAAAGGGAATTTCACAGAGTTATTTAAATAAAGAGATGTTTTTGAATGTTGCAGCTGCTGTAGGTAGAGGATGGATCCCTCAGCAGCGGGAGGAATTTGCCAGATCCAGGATTTACTGACCTTGAGGCCGTGAGGTACAGGGCAGTAAGGAAACGAGGAAAAAAAATTGAAAAAAACAAGGGAAAAAAACCCCCAAACGAGGAATAAAACCTGAAAAACCAAGGAAAAAAATCCAAAAGCAAGGAATAAAACCCAAAAAATGAGGGGAAAAAAATCCCAAAACAAGGAAAATCCCCTAGAATCTAACGAAAAAACCCAACCCCAAAAAAAACCCCAATATACAAGGAAAAAACACCCCAAAAGAAGGGGAAAAAAACAAAAACAAGGAATAAACCCCAAAAAACAAGGAAAAACCCCGAAAAACAAGGAAAAAAATCAAAACAAGGAAGAACCCCAAAACCAAGGAAAAACCCCCCAAAACAAGGGAAAAATATCCCAAAAAAACAAGGAAAAAACATAAAAAACAAAGAAAAAAATCCCCAAACAAGGAAAAAACCCCAGAATCCTGGATTTAGGTGACTGAGGAGAGCAGCGGCAGATCCAGGCATCCCTGGCGAGCACCAGCCCTGAGCTCACTGACCTTCAGGTAAAGAGGGGCAGGGAGTAAAAAATAATGTGGATTTTTAAAATTGACACAGAGGGTCCAGATGAAGGTAGGAAACCGTGCCTTTGCCTCTTGCAAGCATAAATCCTGTTCAGAAATCACAGTAAAAGGGAAAATAAAAGCGGAGGCCGTACCTCGAACTGGGTGACCGCAGCGTAGCGCGTGTCCCCGCTGGGGGTGCTGTATTTACTCCGGTAAAATCCTTTCATTTTGTCGTTCAGCTCCCCTACAAAGTCTATCTTTAGTGTCCCCGTCCCTGCAACACAAACACACAAAGCCCTGGGGTTGGCAGGTGACAAAAAAATCCTGGGTTTGGGGTGGATTTTATGCCCTAAGCAACACAAATCCCAGAACATTGCCGGGTTCCCCACAGGATTTTAGGATCCCCTTTAAACACAGGAGGGACCTACCTTAAAAATCCCATCCTCCAATCCCTACCTTGGAGCAAAGTTTGGAAAACTACGGGATTTAAGGAATTATGGCATCCTATGGAATCCTCAAAGCCAAGACGGAGCTGTGGCCCCGTTCAAAGCCCTTAATCAGGCTCAGGATTAATTCTGCCCTCGATGTCTCAGTGCAGAAAAGGGAAACCTGAGCTTGCCGGCCCAGGATCCCACAGGATCAAACATTCCAGCTTCACCCTCACCATCATCCCACAGTCTCTTGCTGGTGTTTATCCAGGTGAAATTTAAAAAAATAGTAATTCCAGATGAAATCTTATCCGAAGTGAGGAGCTGAGTTTTGACAGCCAAGGGGGTTCCTCAGAGCTGGAGCAGCTTCAGAAGAATCCAAAGGTGGACAGAGAGGAAAGCCCCGAGGTAATTCCAGGAGCTCCCTTGCTCAGAGGAGTAACAGGAATTCCCACCAGCAGGGAAATCCTTGCTCAGGGGTTGGAGGCAAATTCCACCATTAATCAGACAAAATCCACAATTCCAGAGGCTCCCAAGTGACCCGGAGCGGACGGACTCCCACATCCACAGTCAGGAATTCCAAGGAGAGGATTGCTGTCCCACTCCAGCCTTTCCAAACCCTGCAACCACAGGCAGCAGGGAACGGCTCTTACCTTTCTGCAGGGTACTGGGGAAGGACAGAGTGACCTTTTCATCCTCGTTCTGGTAGTTGAACCCTGTGGCGTGAACCTCTGGAATGGGAAACACAGCACCGGGATCACAATCATCCCTGGAGAGGCGTTTGTGCTCAAAACTCTTCAAATGAACCCAAAACCAGCTGAACTCAATGTGCTGCTCAACTCAGATTCAGTTCTGAGTGATTCAACGTGAGGAACCGCAGGAACACCCTGGTGGTGGGAATTGCAAGGCAGGGAAAGCTCCTGCAGCACCCAGGAATGGAAGCTGTGCTGATAAACCCTAAACCTGCAGGAAGAACATTCCTGTGCCCCAGGAATGTCAGGAACAGCTGCTGCACTCCTGACAAATGGTGAAATACAGCCCCAAACTTCTCCTCTCACTGTTAAACGCTTCCATCAGTGCAGCAGGATTCGTATCAATTATCCCAAACTGGATGCTTAGGATTTATTTACCTAATTTGTGGCTCTGGCTTTCAAAATCCCATTAATCTCCACAGCAAGGCGGGGTTTTGCTTGGATTTAACCACAAAATAAATGTTGATTTTATTTCAGAAACGTGTTCAGAAGCAGGGCCCTACCTTGCGGGTCCTGCCCTGCTCAGGCAGAGGATTCCAAAGCCACCCGAAAATGAGGCAGTTTGGTATTTACATAGTACACGAACTATTTGTGGATGCAAACATCCAAACTATGAGGCCAGGCTGGGAATCTGCACGGGGATTAAACTGTCCTGGAGCTTTGGCAGAGCCAGGAGGGAGCACCTGGTGCTGCTTCTCCCTTCCTAATTCATCCAATCCTGCTCGCTGCCTCCAAAGGGATGTGGTGGCTCTGTTCTCCTTCAGCCAAAAAAATTCTGGAATAACCCCACAGAACCTCACTTTGCAAGTTCTGCTTCCTCCATGCTCCACCACTGCTGCCACCTGTAAGAAATTATCTGTAAGAAACTTTAAATCTGCTCCAAAACAGCATCTTCAACTGACAAACTCAGCAAGCCCGGACACAGCAACGCACTTTTCATCCCGAAAAAAAAACGTGCCACTCAACCGACCCCTTGAATGACAAAAGCTGGTCTGAAACGCCAATTTTAGTCACAAAAGGACTCGTTTTCCACGCTCAGGTATCACTCCAAGTGTTCGGTTTCAGCACTGCAGGATGCTCCACACGTGACAAAGGTAACTGGAAACTGGTTTGATTGTGGTGAAATTTCGAGTGCTGTTTATTCCGGAGTGGTGTGATTTCAGCCTTAAGCCTGAGTTAATTCCAACCTCTTCTCAATGCAGGAGCTGCAGGAATGAATTAGGCTTAACTACAAGTTTCACAGAGCTCAGCTCAGTGTTTAATCTGAGTTAACCACTGTGGTGAGGTGCAAAACACAGAAAGGCTTGAATAAAACAGCAAAAAAACGCAATGCAGAAATAAATTACAAAAAAAAAAAATCTCTACAGGATCAATTTTAGGCTCTCCTGATCTGTGCTGAGGAGTTCCAAGATTTTTAAAAATCAGCTGTAGTGCAGATGAGAAGCAGAATTCTTGCCAAGGACACCCAGCAAACATTGGGCAACCAGCA
Organism: Cnemophilus loriae; assembly: GCA_013397755.1. NCBI lineage: Eukaryota > Metazoa > Chordata > Aves > Passeriformes > Corvidae > Cnemophilus > Cnemophilus loriae. Next base: position 108,771 of record VZTF01001758.1, read on the forward strand.
CCAAAAATAAAGGTTTAGCTTTTCTTCTTCTAACTGGGGATACTGAGGCAGAAAATGAGGCAGGAGAGGAAGATTTGAACAAGAAATCCTGATGTAAAGGCACTGATCTGGAATTGGGCTTCCAGCAGGGAGGAGATGAGTGCTGACTCCACGGGATCCCGTGGATTTTGACCCCGACTGTTTCCAGAGGCCAACTGAGCAATGAGGGTGACCCTTCCCAGAGAGGGGCTGGGCGCCTGTTGGGAATTCATTTCTCCAGGAGGAATCCTGTGCTGGACATGCCGAGCCCGTGGGCAGAGGGTGACTGAGCACCTGAGTAAGGCCGGATAAGGATCAGCCCAGGAATGCAGGAACGCTCCCTCCCCACGGGTTTTCAAACACCACAAAACACTTTTATCTTCTTTTACGGCTTCTAATGGCAACGATCTGATCCTGGAGACAAACAACACTGCAGGACCTGAGGATCAGAGTTCCAGGCTCCTGAAACCCAGGAATACACAGGAATGTGCGCTGTGGGGAGCTTCTGCCAAAGGTTGACAATGGATATCGAGTTTCCCCCTCCTCCTCTCTCCCAAATGTGAGGTTCTCTAAATGTGTTTGAATTTGTGGATCTGCTGCTTTGGAAGTTTTTTAACCTGTCCCAAAAAAGACAGAGGTGAACATCACCAAAGCTGGAAGATGAAACCCTGAATCCTTCAGGATTTTCTGAATCTCAAAGCAACTCCTTACATATCAAACCCCAAAACAACAGGACATAAACCAAGGATTCCAAGTTTCATTTTCCCCTTTTTTTTCTTTTTTTTTTGTTTAAACCACTCATTCAGCACCAATAATTTATTTAATCCAGAGCAAAAGACCCATGGAAAACCATTAACAATACTTTTTGTTGGAGTTTAAGGGAATTGCTTCTAACAAAGATGTGATTGCAGCAGAAGGCTGTCTGAATTCCTAACGCTGGAATACAAAAGCTCCTGAAGAGAACAGCCCAGTTTTGGCAGCCTACAAACTTTGGAGAGTTTGGCACTGCAAGGTTGCAAGTTAATCACTTGCACATTAGTGCACAGCCTGGGCTGAGTCGCAGCAGAAAAGAAAAAGCTGCTGGTGGCTCTGTGGATTTGGGGGGAAAAAAAAGGATGTGAGAAGCGGGAGCACCACAAATCCTACAGCAGCATTTGGAATAAATCACTGAGCATTCCCTGCAAGGGCCCAGCAACCGGAGGGATCCATCCAGGAACGATCCCAAGCTCTGGTGCACCCTCAGAGAGGTGGCTCCCAGCCAGGGGCTCCAAGCAGTGCCCAGATCCCAAGCCAAGACAAAGCTGAGAGCAAACCATGGAATTTTTTCAAGATGGAATTTTTTCAAGGAGCCCTCGTTCTGTGGCATGGAGAAGTCACGGGCAATTAAGGTATGGTGGCTTAATGACCCTGCATTCCCAAGGGAGCTGTGCCCTCGTGGCTTCTCTGGGAATTAAACAGAATCCTAAAACCATCCCTGTGCTGACCCAGCACACCCCATTCCCGGGAATGCTGAAGTTTCCACGCCTTTCCACACTTTTCACTGTAAAATCCTACAAGAATCAGGAGCACTCTCACCTGTCAGAGATTCCTAGCTGGGAATAATGGAATAACACAGCCCAGCCCTCCTTAAAATCCTGCATTAAAACTCTGTCACTTCGAGTCCTCTCCAGTTAAAAAAAAAAAAAAAAAAAAAGGATAAAGTTGAGATTTCCCAGACAAAAAAAAANNNATGAAGTTGAGCTTTTCCAGAACAAAGAAAAAGTTTCCGAGTGGCTGAAACAACTCCAGAGTGCCACAGGCAGTGGTTGTTTTTCGCACCTGAATCCAGGTGGGAATTCATATTCCCGTTCCCTTCCTACCACTGTCATTCCCACAGAACCAACAGCAGCAGGAAGGGGATTTTTCTCCAAAATGCCAATTTTTTTTAAATTTTCCCCTTTAGAGGCAGCTTCCTGATCCACTTGGCTGCTCAACGGTGCAAGCAGGAATGCCAGGAGAGGGGTGGGAGCAGGGACAGGCACTGCTCCAGAAGTACTATTGATTTTTTGGGGGTATTTTTGGTTGATTTGGTTTGTCTTTTGGGGTTTTTTGGCTGGTTTGTTTTGGTTTGGGGTGGGGGGGTTTGTTTCTTATTTTAAACACCAGCCGAAGCTCTGGTGTAACATCCAGGCACGCCCCCAACACACTGGGAAGGAAAAAGACCAAAATAACAAATTCTGGCCTTAAAAGCCTCTTCAGGGTTGAAGTACAACCCAAAGCACCCTCCATTCCTCCTGCTGCACAAACACCACCACAGCTGCCGGGATTTCCCATGGGAAGCTGCCAACCCTCCAAGAATCCCTGGATTTAAGAAACTCCCTTAGATCCCCCAGGACCTGAGGAGATTCCAAGCTAAGGACAACCAAATTCGCTGATTCCATCACGATTTCACAGCTGCTCGGGAGAGAGGGAGATTCACAGGAAGCTCAAACTCCTTCGCATTCCCCAAGGATGAAACTCAATCCCTTCAAAAACTGAACCAACTCGTCTTTGCAGCTCTTCCTTCGGCTGAGCCAAGGCATCCATCTGGACACGTGCACACCTCGGTGCTAAAACTCCACTGTAAATGTTAAAAAAAAAAACAGCTCAGGGGAAAAAAAAATCCCAATGGCTCGTCGTGATCGGTGGGAGGAGCCAGTTTTAACTTCAGCCATGGAAAACTCTCGTGTTTTGAGCAGCTTTGTTCCATTACAGCATTCCTGGCGCACACAGAGCAAATCCACGGCCCTCCCTGGCAATCTCTGCACCGGTTTTGGGGTGAAACTGAGGAATTTTCTGCTCCCCAGAGTAATCAGTCTCTGCTGGTTTGTTACTCGTTCCTCACTGCTAGGGCTCGGTTGTGGATTACACAGCAAAATTCTTCACTCTGACTTTAAAGCTGCAGGGATCCTCCCTCAGCTTCCTGTCAAATATTGGGCAATAATCTGATTTCCCTGCAAATCTGCATTAAAATTCCAAAGGCCAAGTCCTACCCTCTGCTGTATCCATCAGGAGAAAGGGGAGTGGACCGGGACAAGGAGCTGTAGCCAAGATCTGCTGGTCAGCCACAGGGCAGGGGGCACTCGGGACTAACAAGGATTTGGGGAGAAAAAACCAAATTATTCTGCACAGAAGTCACCAGATCAGCTCCTTAAACAGGGGACAGGGATCTGCTAAACAAAATCTCTTTCCCACAGCTGCTTTTCGGGACAGAGCCAGGCTCGAAAGGAGATAAATGACCAAATATCTTTTATCTTTAGACGAGGGTGAGACAAATTCCTCCCTGCAGAACTGAGGGGTAACAATTCTTTAAAAACCACCGCTGACTTCTCCGTCTTTTTCACACATCCAGGAACGAAATCCCCGCGACCTGGCCGACGTTTCCGTGGGCTACCCGGGCTGTATTTCTCGCTCGGTTTTCGAGAGCAGTTGTACAATTACCATCCCGAAGCTGTGCACGATAGGAGCGCCAGCGAGAGCCTGACTCGATCTGTATCAACAGGTGTCAGCGAACGCCCTGCCAATTCCATGCCATTTTCCTTCCAAAGCCATTACACTCCTTGGCACATTCCCAAAACCCGGACATACATTTTAACCCTGCGGAGCCTGGGTGTGAGTATGGTGATTCATTATTTTCATATATTAAAAAATTTTCTTTTAAATTTCTACATATTTTTACTTTAAAAAATATGTTTATATTAATTTAAGATTTATTAATTTTAATTTTACTGAAATATATTAATTTTCATTTTATATTAATTATATTTTTAATATTAATTACAACAAAGCTACGCCTCGGGTGTTTATGAGTGCCAGAGTGCTGCACTCATATTCCTGTGTGTCCACAAAGTTATCCATAAAATCAGTGTGAATTTAAGCCACAAAACTAATTTTCAGTGTATTTGGTTTTAAATCTCCACGAAGTTCTACTTCAGTACTTCGAAGCTACAGCAGTCCCTCCGTATTTTGTGTAGTTTTTCCTTTGTGAGTGGTAACACACTTCACTCCTGAGTGCTGCTCCCCTTTATTTTCATTTTCCCCGTGACAGGCCGAGGAGTTCCTGGGCGGCCGTGCCCGTGGCAGGGCGGTGGGTGGGACGCTCTGCTCCTACCACCACTCCTAATCTCCTCCTTACTCCGGAGGAGAAATTACTCCGGGAGCGCTTAGCAACCACCCAGCTCCCATCACACAGTGCCAGGGACGGCCCCGAGGTGCCAGGGACGGCCCCGAGGTGCCAGGGGACAGTTTCTTCCATTCTTTCGCTATCGGAACGGGGTGGCCCCGCTCCAGGATCCTCGGTCATTCCCGTCCCTGCCAGCACTTCCTGAGCTGAGCTCTGCTTTTCCACACACGCCCTCCTCCTCCCAAAGCAGCTTCCTCAGCTCCTCACCTCAGCTGCACTCCCAAAAAAATCCTCTGGGTGCTTAAAAATAGAAAAAAAAAAATCGAACCTGTTTAAATGCAAAGACTCGGTGGAGATGTTCCGCTTGGAATCACGGAATTCCAGAGCGTTTTGGGGTGGAGAGGGCCTTAAATCCCATCCACTCCCACCCCTGCCATGGGCAGGGACACCTCCCACCATCCCAGGTTGCTCCAAGCCCTGTCCGGCCTGGCCTGTGACACTTCCAGGGATGGGGCAGCCACAGCTTCTCTGTGCCAGGGCCTTCCCACCCTCACAGTGCAGAATTTTTTCCCCAAAATCTCCCTGAGTCCATTTCTCCACCTGTAAAAATGGAGCAACACGACATGGATCTGGAAAGTGGCATCGTGGAATGGTTTGGGCGGGACGGGACCTCAAAGCCCACCCAGTGCCACCCGTGCCATGGGCAGGGACACCCTCCACTGTCCCGGGGTGCTGCCAGCCCCTGCCACTTCCCTGTACAAATCCGCGGAATAACATCACTGCAACAGAACTGAAACCATCCCTACAAAACCCACTCCAGAGATCCACATTTCTCTTCTTCTTCAGGGGTCCAGACATAGCCCTTTCCTCCACTTTTATCCAGCTGTTGCATAAACAGCAAAGTTCAAACCTACCCAAAGAACACCTTCCTCCCATCCATCACCACGATCATTCCATTAATCCATCAAACCATGGATTTAACTGAGTTTTGTGACATCACTGTGGTGTTTTCTTTGCGGAAAGGGACATTTCTCTTGCGGAAAGGGAAGCCCTGCAGAAGCCTTCTGTTCTCTGAAGGGCTTCAGGAGCAGTTGGACCGAAGAGCAGAGGCTCCCTGAGAACCCCAGGAAGGCTCTGCCCACTGTGAGACCACGGAGCTTGTTTTCCACACCTCCTCCATTCCACGCTTCAGCTGCTAAAGCCCTTTTCGTGTTTGCTAATCCCCTCCAAATATAATTGGGGAAGTCAACGACTGCAGCTGAGTGTTACAAATTCCTCCAGTAACTTCCATTCCTCCAGCAACTTCCAGCCTTTCACTGAGCCGGATCCTGCCCTTGTCTCCTCCACACTGTCACCTTTTTCCACGTTGTCCAACACTCAGAACATCCTGCTAAATGCCAGTTAAGTGTTTCCTGTGCTCTCCAAATCCTTTCCTATCAGTATTTCCTACTGCAGGCAGTTATTGATGCATTCCCTGTCACGGATTTTGTCAATATTCCCAAATCCTTAGGTACAGATGATTTTCTTAGAAGTTTGTATGATACCCAGATAAAAAATAATATCAAACCAGCCCATCATCCTCTGCCTACACCCCTCAGGCACGATGGAGGAGACTGAAGGAATTTCTCTACCATAACACAACTGGCAACGATAAGAGCCAGCATGGAAGCGAGATAAGGAATTCTGCACTTCCAGGGGCAAGGCTGAGCTTATCAAACCATGACATCACTTTGTTATCAGAGCTGCTGGGCTGCTGGCAGCAGCTCCCAGAGGCAGAAACGAAACCAACCAGGGCTCCTACCTTCATCTCCTTCCGGGGCGTAGGACGCGGTGATGATGTCGATGTCGGCGCAGTTCATCACAATTTGGTTGGTTGCATTTTTCACCTGGAAGAGAAACTCCATCAGCATCAGGAAGAAATGGGAATTCCCACCTCCCATCTGTCTAAAAACCCCCTCCAGCAGCAGCTGTTTGGAGGAGAATTGGGTGCTCGGGATGGCAAAGGAGAACGAGGTATGGCAGTGCTGCTCCCAGAGCATGAACTGTGCTCAGCCACTCATCTCCACTGGGAATTATTTAGTGCTGGGTAAAAAACGGGGCTGAAAACTTCACAATGGGGCCCTTGTGCAGGCCTGGGGATCCAAACCCAATGAAAACGGATGCCAAGCCCATCAGCCTCCTTCGGGGATGGCCTAAGGGAGACCAGAGCGAAAATCTCGAATCTTGTGGAGATGAGCACCAGCACAACCTCTGTGTGTGCTCCACGCTGTCAGAACTCCTCAGCTTAGAAACATCTGCCAGGAGATTCTCCTTCCCATTTTCCTGGGAGCTTCCCTTCTGCCAGCTCTTGGCTGCACACACTTTGCTTTATTTACCAAGTGCCAGCTCCCAGCGTAGGAATAAACCGTGGGGCTGTGCCAGTTCTCTGTTTGAATGCAAGAGCCTGAATGCAGAGGAATTCAAATTAAATATAAATTAATTACAAAGCAGTAAAATATTTGGGAGTTAAACTGAGAGTTACTCAGAAATTTATGGCTGGAACCACCAGAATGATCATGCTGGATCAAGCTGGGAATCCTGCTTGTCCAGGATTGGATTCCTAGCAGAAGACACCACCAGTTTCTTAAATAAAGGAGTAAAAATTTCTGTAACAGCCAACCAGATTTAATACAGGCACGAAGAAACTGCTTCCTACCCCAGAGTCAGCTCATTAAAGCCTAAGGAACTCCACTCCTTTCTTTTTTCCCACTATTATAATCTTTAAATGCCCTGTGAACACCTGGAGCCATCACTCCAGGTATCCACGTCTGAACTGGGAACCAGGAACCCACTGGAGCTGCCGCCAGCTCTGGGGTCTGAGCGCAGGAAGGACATGGAGAGAGTCCAGAGGAGGCCACGGAGGTGGATGGAGCAGCTCTGCTGTGAGGAAAGGCCGGGAAAAGTGGGATTGTTCAGCCTGGAGAAGAAGAGGTTTAGGGGTGACCCAGGTTTAGGTCTCCCAGTACCTGAAAGGAGCCAGAAAGGAAAATGAAGGACTATTTCCAAGGGACTGGAGTGCCAGGAAAAGGGGGAATGGGTTTAAACTGCCAGAGGACAGGGTTAGATGGGAAGGAATCCTTCCCTGTGAGGGTGGGGAGAGGCTGGGATGGATTTCCCAGAGAAGCTGTGGCTGCCCCATCCCTGGACTTGTCATTGGAGCAACCTGGGATAGTGGGAGGTGTTCCTGCCCATGGCAGGGGTGGCACTGGATGGGATTCAAGGTCCCTTCCAAACCAAATTCCACGATTCCAAGCCTCTGCGCATGCTCAGGCCAGCTCCCCTCACAGGCAGCACAGGAAATGGGTTTATCATTTTATTTTGTTTATAAAGCCACAACAAAAGGCTCAGGTGTCCCCCACTTCTCCCTGCGCCATCAGGGCCCGGGATGTGAGGGAGAGGAGGAGCTGGGAATAAATAAATAATCAGTGCAGAGCCAGGAATGGTTCCTCGGTCATCTGGGACAGAAAATCAGAGTCTGCTCATTGATGAAGGAACTCAAATGTGTGAGTTAACAAGAGCTCCCACACCCCTAAGGATGGTCCACCCGTGAGCCACCCCCTCGCCCGAGGAGATCCAACCCCACAGCCTGACCCACACACCCCGACCCGGCCAGGAGTTTCTCCCTGGCCTCTCCCACCTAACAAATATCCCTGGCTTATTCCCAATTATGGAATTGCATAATTAATAAATATTACGTAAAGGTTTACACTTTTTAAGCAGTGACTGTTGGTGCCTTTTCCCAACTCCTGCTCCCCTGCAGTGGTGTCACACCGAGAGGTGCAGCACAGTTGTTTTCACCTCTTGATGGAATTAAAACCAAATTAATTTTAATTAATAAACCCAACCTGACCGTGAAAACAATGTTCTTGCAAAGCACTGAGAGCAAGTCTAGCAGCTGAGGTGACACAGGGTAGATTTGATGCTTCCAGGGAAGATTTACAACCTAAAATCCAATTTTTTTTCAATTCTGAGTGCATGAAACTGAACAACTACAATGTTCCCCCAAACCCAAAAATCAAAGCTCAACAGTTTTTACCACAACACTGGAGCTTGGGGGTTTCTCAAGGTTTTTCTAAAACGCAGAAAAATCAGGATGAGAAAAGCTTTTTATAAACGTCTAGAGACCTTTATTCAATCTATAAATCCAAATCTCTCTGGATTCAGAGCTGGAGCTGCCCTAAGAGCTGTCCAAATTGCAGACAATGTGAGCTTAACAATGGGCTTGATCTTTAAAAAACGACCTCTTCCCAGGACACAGCTTTCAGTGCAGCACTGTGCCTGCAAAATAAGAAAGCTTAGGTTTAAGCAGAGAAAATCCAGAGGCTCCTTAAACAGGCAATTACCTATTTTTACTTTTTTTTCCTTACTTCCTACCGATATCAAGCCAGTTTTAGGAGAGTGAAGAGTACTAGAAAATATCTAAATGAGCCAGGAGGCTAAAAAAGTTCATTCTCCTACTCTCCTCCAAAAAAAAGGGTGAAATTCACTGTACAGGCAGGAATTCTGCCTGGAGAGCTTGGCACCTTCTGAGACTCTGAGAATTTAACTCAGAGGGGAAAATAATTTTTTCCTGTTGCCACTCAGGCTCCAGCAGGAGCCTCCTCCCTGTGATGCACCGAGGTGCAAACACACCTGTGAGAACAAAAGCAGAACAGGAGCAGAACCTGCCCCAGCACGGTTCGCTTATGAACACCCAATGTCACAAGAACCTCTGGCCACCAGGGACAGCCTGAAAATGAATTTGCGTCTTTTATCCCCTCCAAAATGCCACGTTCTGGAAGGCAGATATTCTGTTCTAGCAGCGGTTTTTATGTATTAAAGGCCCAAAAAAAGCAGTTTTCTGCTCAAGGTATAAGCAGTCAGAGGGGGACATGTGGGGCTGTCACCCTGCTTCGCCTCGCTCTGGATAAATATAATAAATATAATAAATTGACTTTACAGCAAGGAAAGGTTAACTGGGAGAAGAGCAGTTCTGCACAGCTCAGAAATCAGCTGGGCCAAGAGGAATACCTGGAAGGAAGGAATGCTTCAGGATTGTCAACTTCTGGCTTCTGATGAATTAAATTGAACACTGAATTAACCAGAATTCAAACACCTATTTCGAGGTCAGCCAGACTCGGGCACCACGAGCAGGGAAGGGAAAGCTCATCCAGCTGAAATTTCCCCCAGAAGTTTTCCATTTGACGGAAGAAGAGCTAAAAATGCTGATTATGTGGCTCTGCCAAACAACACCCAAAGGTGCTGTAAAGCTTTTGGTGGTCAAAGCAGGAAAGTATTTGATGGAAAAACCTTTCTGGGATATTAGGAACAGGGATTTGAATGCCAGCCTACCTGAAATACAGGATGAGGTGCATCCAAAGGGATCTCCTGGAGTCAAAACTAATTCTCCAGAGCCCAGATAATTCTAATCTTGTCACATGGCTCCTTTTCTAAAAGCAGCTCTACAACAACCGTGTGTGTTTTCAGCAATTTTCTCTCTAAAAATAGACAACTAAATTTACTCCGGTTTTGTGTTCCAGGGCGTGTCTTTTGTAAGAATTCAAACCTTCAATGAGGAGAGCAATAAAGAGATTTATTAGCCTGCATCTCCAGCAAATCCCAGTGGCCAAGGAGTAAAATTAACAATGCCAGGACTAATCGGCCCGCTGGAGAAATTCCCTTCTTTCCAAGGCACATCCAGATCCAGAGGTGTCGGATTCACAGGGATGAGTAAAATCCCTTTTGTGATCACTGCAACCATCCCAGCCTTAGGAATTATGGGGCTGAAGGAGCCCTTTTGGGGGAGAAGGGTAAAAAAAGCTAATTTTGAGCTGGTGGCATAAGGACAGCCCTGAAGTGTTGCCTTTGAAGCACCAGACCCTTTAACCCTCCACTCCAGGTTTAATTTCACGTGCTGGAAATTCAAGTTGCAACGCTGGATACCACAGGCATTTATCCTGGATGAGTTCCCCACTCCCCAGGAGCACAAATACTACACCCAGCGAGCTCCATTTCCCCAGGACTACACTCCAGAGTGTCACAATTAATCTTTAACCAGCGTGATCGCTCTATACATTCCTTAGGCCAGCAGATATTGCACAATTAACCTATAAAAAGCAGCAGACAACCAGTTAAATATTGCTAAATATGCCAAAGATCCATTAAAAGTTGCTGCAGAAGGGATTTGAGAGAGCCCAGATTGTAAATTCTTCCCAGATAAGTTGCTCTGCAACCAAGGAACACCTCGGTGGAGTTTCCAGGCAGGGACGTGAATCACTCCAGGAGAGTCTCCAAGGAAGGGAATTCATGGACAGGGAAAGACCAGGAAGTTGGGAGGCAGCCCTGCCCCTCGCTGGTGTCACACAGGTGGATCCTCAGGAGCATTAAGAACTTGGGACTTGAAAGCCCAAAGCTGGAGGCAGCCGTTTGTTTCTGCTGCTGGTCACCCCTGCTGGACAACACCAGGGCCACACATCTCCTCTTTGTTCCAGCCCTCCCAGGAGCCAAAAAAGTGGGGGGGGTGGGAAAAAAAAGTTCGACCCAGACACTGAGTAATGCGAGTGCCCTGCGCTGATAACCAGGCCCTGAGAGCCAGGGCTGGCATAATTAAACCTCCAGCTAGCAGAGGAATAATGTAAATGAACCATTTCCACCCCACAATCTTAATTGTGCTCGTTGAGAGGCATCCCCACGCCCTCAACAAATCAAGTTTAAATGCTGGGAGATGACATAAGTGGCAGAACAATCACAGGAGTGTGAGCAGGAGACTCTGTTCCAGCTCTGGCTCTCCCACAGCCACACTTTGTCCCAGCTGGGACCAGGGTTCCTTGTGAAACAGTTCATTTAAGGATTTTTTGGGGTTTTCAGCTGTGATAAATGGGAATTATGCACTGTCAGTTTATGTAATTGTTACACAACTGTGCAGACTTCAAAAGTGTTTGTGTGGCCGCAAATTACATTATTTAAAAATCTGGAATAACCGGTCAAAATTTTAATAGATGGGTTGCCAGAGCCTTCACAAGCACAGCTCCAAAAGGGCTGTGAAATTAAACTTGTCAGGATTTTCAGGATCATTCCTTTACCCAAGGAGGACAATTCCATGAGCTGAACACACAACAAACCACAAACAGGTCCCACTCCTCCTTTCAGGCTTTGCAATCAGTCCTGCTGCCACCTCCTATCTTTTGCATCACCAGAGGTTCTATCCTCTGACGATTATCTGGAGTTGCCATGCAAGTGGCAACGTTTATTATTGTGGCACAAAGTGTTGCAGGTTATTTATAGGTCCTAAAGTCAACACAAGTGTCCTGCCCCAAAGCCAAGGCTGGGACATTTTTTTTTAGGGCTTGAAAGCCCAAAATTCTCCACGGAGGGCTGCAAATCCTATTACTGGAGTAAGTAAGAATGATCAAGTGTTTACTTGTAATACCTTGACTAAACATTGTGGCCTGCACTAATTCCACTCTGCTCTTAAAGATGCCAAATAACAAAGCAAACAAAGCACTTTGGTGGCTCTGGAAACTTTTCCTCGTTTTTGGGGTTTGTTTTTTTTGGTGTCAAAGCCTCAGAACTCACCCTGTGGGTCAGAAAGCATCACTAATGTGGAATATTGCCATCATCCAGCTGGGATGGAGAAGAGGAGCTGGCAATTATTATTGATTGGTATTAAAAAAACAGCAGCTGGATCCTCAAGAGGAGGCAGCACATGTCTTTTCCCCAGCCCAAAAATCAAAATTTGGTGTTTTAACATAAACCGTCGATGAGTTTACAGTGATTCCAAAGGTCTCAGGTGGTGCTGGAAACAGAACATCTCAGGTTCAGGTAGAAAGGGCCAACAGGTCCTTAACTGAAGCAATTTGACCCCAAGAGCACCCAAATGTCTTATTTTCTAGACCAGCTCAATAAAAATATGCTAATCGTTATTATTTTTTGTTCATCAAGCCTTGTACAAAAAGCATCCTGTGGGGGAGCTGGTTGCTCCTCTCCCCATCACGGTGCAGAGCAGTTCCCCTCTAATTTCCTTGTGCTTTGGGCACTTGGCAGCCCCAGGGAACCTCTCCAGATTCCCACCCCTACACAGGCAGGTGAAGTCACCCCCGATCCACTTCCCTGCCCTCACTTCCAGGCAGCTGGGAGGTGGCCTCCTCCTCCTCCGTTCACGGTGTTAAAAGTTATCCAAAATAAAGATACATTCTTTAGATCTGTTTTAAAAACCTCACCCTCTGGGGTTTGGCTTCTTTTCTTCCCCTCCTCTCTCCTGTGGCAACACCAGAGGAGCTCACCAGGACGGGAACAAGGGGTTTTCTAGAGCCTGGAGCCTGCGGGGTCACTGCTCTTCCCCAGCACATGCCCTCGGTGGTGGGGAAGCACAGGACTCCACAACTCCAGGTGGGATCTGTTGCTCCAGGAATTCACGTGGACACAGCAGGATATCCAAAACACCTCCCCAGGACTAAAACCTGCCAACCAACCACCCTTGCCGAGAGGAACCTCTGGGTATTCCGGGATCCCAGCGAAGTTCCCAAGGCTGCTGCTCGCCACTCGTCTCCTCAGCAGTGGCTTAAAAAGCCACTGCTCCCCTCCCCCCGAGTGTTATTTTTAACCTGGATGATTTCAGTGATCCCATTTACAGCCCCACAGCTGTAACAGGCCCGGGGAGCAGCAACTCGGGTGCGAGGACAGGAATGGGTGGCTGGGATTACAGAGGAAGAGATCGGGAATTTCTCAAACCGGCCTTTTTCAAACCAAAACACCCCAAAAGGCAGCAGCGGCCCCGAGGCTGGGACCAAATCCCTGAGCCAGGATTAAATCTACGAGGAGATTTAGGTTTTCAATATTTCTGTCACATGACACAAAGTTACTCATCTCTGGTTGGGCTGCTCCAGGTCCCCAAAGTCACAAGATTCCCCATCATCCCCAGCCCTGGGCCCTCCCCAGCTCGCACAGACACTCCCCATGGAAGAACTCGCCCTCCTCTCTACCTGTGCTTCACATCCTGCAGGTTTTATTGCCTCCTTGCATTTATTACCTTGCTTTAAGACAAGGTTTAACCACCCCTTCATCAGAGCAAGGCTTAGATCTGCTCACATCTCAAGATTTAAAATCTCCCTCAAATATTTTTAAGCTCTCTGTGCGACCATCTAATTTTCAGGAAAAAAAAAAAAAAAACCAAACCCGAACGGTTATCGCTTTATAATTCTGTATCTATCTCAAATCACAAGGAAAAAAAGCCGTGAAAGCAAATTCGGGAAATCTTGGCAGAGCAGCCAATGAGAATGACTGGGAGAGACTTGAAGGATTTCACAGAACTGGTTCCGGCTCTGAAGCACGAGCACGGCGAGCAGGATTTTTCTCGCCTTGCAGAAAACGCGGCGTTTTTCGGGTCCGCAACCCTTTTCCCCGGCGCTTATCCCAGCCTCTCTCCTCCCAGCTCTCCATGACACCGAGGCCTACCCTCACCGAGCCACACCGGGGGGGACTTCTCCTTTCATCGCTTATTTGGCTTTTCCAGCAAAATCCCGATCCATCCCCACGCACGCACCGAGCGCTCGGCAGCGCAGCACGGGGGGGCTCCCCGAGGGGCTGGGGGGGACCGGAGATCCCGGCCGGGCACATCCCGGTGCTCCGGGGTTACCCCGCATCCCGGGCCGGGCCAGCCCTGGCCGGGAGGAGCCGCCCGGAGGGACCCGCGGGGGCCGCAGCGGGGCTGGGCGGGGCCCCCCCTCGAACCGGGCCGGGTTTGGGGGGTCCCGGGGGGGTTTTAGGGGGCTTGGAGGGGGTTTGTCCATCCATCCTGAATGGAAACACAGGGAGGAGACGCGGGGGGAGCCCCGAGGGGCCTCCTTGCACCTGCCCGGCCGGGCCCCGGGGCTGAGCGCAGGGGGC